>OW240921.1:116373401-116452091 GCA_933207985.1 Pelobates cultripes
TAAAACACCCAGTCCAAAACCACATCCACTAAAACACCCAGTCCCAAACATCATCCACCAAAACACTCAGTCCAATACCTCATCCGCTAAAACACCCAGTCCAAAACCTCATCCACTAAAACGCCCGGTCCAAAACCTCATCCATTAAAACGCCCAGTCCAAAACCTCATGCATTAAAACGCCCAGTCCATAACCTCATTCATTAAAACACCCAGTCCAAAACCTCATTCATTAAAACGCCCAGTCCAAAACATCATCCACCAAAACACTCAGTCCAATACCTCATCCGCTAAAACACCCAGTCCAAAACCATCTGCTAAAACACCCAGTCCAAAACCTCATCCATTAAAACACCCAGTCCAAAACCTCATCCATTAAAACGCCCAGTCCAAAACCTCATCCATTAAAACACCCAGTCCAAAACCTCGTCCATTAAAACGCCCAGTCCAAAACCTCGTCCATTAAAATGCCCAGTCCAAAACCTCGTCCGCTAAAA
The DNA here is from genome assembly GCA_933207985.1 of Pelobates cultripes. Lineage (NCBI taxonomy): Eukaryota > Metazoa > Chordata > Amphibia > Anura > Pelobatidae > Pelobates > Pelobates cultripes. The sequence goes on from OW240921.1 coordinate 116,373,898, forward strand.
CACCCAGTCCAAAACCTCATCCATTAAAATGTCCAGTCCAAAACCTCATCCATTAAAATGCCCAGTCCAAAACGCCCAGTCCAATACCTCATCCATTAAAACACCCACATACAATATAAGGTGGAGTGTCTTCTTATTATAATAAATATCCTGTATCTCTAAAAAACTGAACAAATAAAAGCATATGATAGTGCAGTATTGTCTGTTATATAAAGAGGTAGTAGTAGAATAGGAGGAGTATCACTCACAAGTGCAGAGCCTCCAAGTATGGCTCAATTTTCCAGTATTGTTGGATATGAGGTTCCCACTGCCTTCTTTGTATGGCTGGTGATCAAATATTCCTCTCGGGAACAGGTAATATTTTCCAAGGTGCTTTATTATAAAGTGCACAAAAAATGTAACAAATTAAAAAACATAGATAAAAATTAAAATTACAAGACCTTACAAATTGAAGGTGAGTAGTATGAAGAGTCTTTGGTTCAAAGAGTCTATGGTGCAAAACGCGTTTCACCTCCTATAGAGGCTTCATCAGTTGCTGTGGAATGTGAGAAGAATGTTCTTTATATACTTTTAATCCAGAGTGGTCATGAAGATCAGCTGATTTTCGGCGTCCTCATTTCACTTCCGGTTTCCGGGTTATTGCGTTCCACTAATGGACTGCAAATGACGTCATTTTCGATGACCATTTCCTGTCTCTAGCATCCGAAGTGTGATTTCCGGTTTCGCTTCCAGTTTGCGTTCCAACGGTGGAACGCAAGACGTCATAATCCCGCATGTATATCGGCGGGACTTCCGTCATGCGTTCCACCGTTGGAACGCATGAATTGCGATCGTTATTTCCTTGTAACAGGGCTTATATCCAGATAGTATTCACAATCATTTTCATTATACTGAGTTCATAATTCAGCAGCACACCACTTGTCATGTAAAAAAAGGGAGCTATTCACATGATAGAAGGGATATTGTGTAAATAATATATAATAATAAAGAAAAAAAAACTCAATACTGAGTAAACAATTAAAAGTATATGTCAATAATGAATTTAACATAAAAGAGCGTCAATTCAGTTTAATACATCAAAATAAATTGTCACTTTTTAGGGTAAATGTCCTAAAATATATATATTGAAAGCAGAATAAATACCTATAAAATCTATATGATTTATAATATCAAATATAAAATACATATTAAATGAACCATCTAAAATCTAAAATATCATATAAAATAAAAGTATATAAATAAATACAAATACACACCTTAAAAACGGCAAACCTCAAAATCTGAATTAAGACCGTGGGGGATAAGGGTTTTAAAATTATAGATAAAACGCATTTCTTCTTTACCTAATACTTTTTGATATAATTTCCCCCTCTCCAATCTTGTTTAACTTCCTTTATCGCACAGAAGAACAAATTCTCTGGGTTCTGGTCATGGGTCTCTTTAAAGTGTAACGACACACTATGGGTTTCTTAACCATTTCTAATATTCCGAATATGTTCGGCAATTCTAACTTTTAGTGGTCTAATAGTCTTTCCCACATATATTAGATTACATGGGCATTTTAGAATGTATATTATGCCCTTTGTATGGCAAGTTAAATGATCATTTATGATAGAGGGTTTATGGATAATATCCTCTATATTGTGTAGATGTCGTTTAGTGCTTTTGGTGACTTTACAAGGGAGGCACATGCCACATCCATAAAATCCTTTCAAATCCTGAATAAAATGCTTTTGCTTTTTGGAATTTAGATGACTTTTAACTAAAATATTTTTAAAGTTCTTTGCTCCTCTATATATAATTTTTGGCCTTGATGGTAAAATTTTATTCAAGATTGGATCATCCTGAAGTAAGTGAAGTAAGTGCCAATATTTTTTTATGGTGTGTTGTATGCATTTATTTGTCCATTAAAATTACAAATAAAAGGAATTTCGTTTGTGTCACTTAGTTTGTTTTTTGATTTATATTGAATAAGATTTTTTTTTTGGAATTTTCCGACTTCATTAAGATCTAAAATGGTTTCATGGTATCCCTTTTCTAGAAATTGCTCTTTAATGTGATTGGCCTGCTCTACATAATCTGCATCTAACTTACAATTGCGTCTAATTCTTATAAATTGACTTTTAGGAGCGTTGTTAAGCCAAGGTGGATAATGGCAACTGTTCCTTTCAATATAACTATTGGCATCTACAGGCTTGAAATGGTTTTTGGTAATAATCTTGGAATCCTGAATATAGATGTCTAAGTCTAAAAAAGTAATATGAGAATCGCTAAAGGTGCTGGTCAGATGGATCCCACAATTGTTCTTATTCAGATATGTTATAAATTCCTGTAAAACTTCCATAGTTCCATTCCATATGAAAAAGATATCATCGATAAACCGACACTATGTAATCAAATGTCTCTACCACTGAAGTTCTATGAAAACGAATGTCTCTTCCCAAAACACCATAAAAAGATTGGCGTAGCTTGGGGCAAATTTTGTGCCCATTGCAATCCCGCAAATTTGCAAATAAAAAGAGTTTTCAAACCAAAAATAGTTGTGAGTTAAAATAAGTAAAATCCCTTCTAAAATATATTCTATTTGTTCTATTTTAATATTTCACAGCTGCCAATCCTTTTTCATGCGGAATGGTACTATACAGGGAAGTCACATCACATGTGGCCAAAATATTTCCCTGTGTCCATTCTATTTTTTCCAGAATCTGTAAAATATGGATGGTGTCTTTAAGGTAAGTGGGATTTTTTATGACTATTGGTTGGAGAATAGTATCAATATATTCTGAAATTCTAGTGGAAATTGAATCAATGCCCGAGATAATTGGTCTCCCTGGCGAGTTTTCTGCATTTTTATGTATTTTCGGAAGGAGATAAAACACCGGTATTTTCGGGTTATCTATCCATAAGTATTCAGCTTCTTTATCTGTTAATATCCCTATTTCTCTTCCTTTATCTACATATTGCTTAAATATTTTAATTGTTTCATTGGTGGGATTATGAGGTAATTTCTGATAGGTTGAAGTATCATAGTTACATAGCTGAAAAGAGACTTGCGTCCATCAAGTTCAGCCTTCCTCACAAATGTTGTTGCTGTTGATCCAAAAGAAGGCAAAAAACCTGGTCTGAAGCACTTACAATTTTGCCACAAACTAGGAAAAAATTCCTTCTTGACCCCAAAATAGCAGTCAGATGTCTCCTTGGATCAAGCAGCTATTACCCCACTAATTAGAAATTATATCCCTGTATGTTATGTTTTTGTAAGTATTTATCCAATTTCAGTTTAAACATCTGTATGGACTCTGACAAAACCACCTCTTCAGGCAGAGAATTCTATATCCTTATTGTTCTTACTGTAAAAAAACCTTTTCTTTGCCTTAGATGAAATCTCCTTTCTTCCAGCCTAAATGTGTGGGCTTGTGTCCTATGTATAACCCTGTTTATGAATAGATTTCCAGATAAAGGTTTGTACTGGCCCCGAATATATTTGTATAAAGTTATCATATCCCATCTCAAGCGTAATTTTTCCAAACTAAACAGATTTAATTTTTTTTAACCTTTCTTCAGAACTAAAATGCTCCATTCCTTTTATCAATTTTGTAGCTCGTCTCTGGACCCTCTCCAGTGCCATGATTTCCTTCTTTAGAACAGACGCCCAAAATTGCACAGCATATTCAAGGTGTGGTCTTACCAGCGATTTATAAAGAGGCAAAATTATATTTTCATCCCGAGAATTTATGCTCCTATTTATACATGACAAAATCTTACTGGCCTTAGCAACTGCAGATTGACATTGCATATTGCTGCCTAATTTGTTCTCTATAACAATTCCCAAATCCTTCTCGTGTGTGGTTATCCCTAATTCACTACCATTTAGTGTGTAAGTTGCTTGTGCATTCTTAACCCCGAAGTGCATAACTTTGCATTTCTCTATGTTAAATTTAATCTGCCATTTTAGTGCCCAGTCCCCAATCTATCCAAATCTCTCTGCAGCAAAGCAATATCCTGCTCACATTTTATTACTTTACAAAGTTTTGTGTCATCTGCAAACACTGATACATGGCTTTCAATACCTATTTCAAGATCATTTATAAATATGTTAAATAGAAGTGGTCCCAAAACAGAACCCTGAGGGACAACACTTACCACTTTTGTCCAGCCTGAAAATTTACCATTAATTACAACTCGTTGTACTCTATCCTTAAGCCAATGTTCTACCCAAGAACAAGAATATTCATCTAGACCAATTTCTTTTAGTTTGAAGACTAACCTATTGTGAGGAACCGTATCAAATGCCTTGGCAAAGTCCAAGTAGATCACATCCACTGCAACAACCTGATCTATACTTCTACTTACTTCTTCGTAGAATGCAATTCGGTTAGTTTGACATGACCTATGTTTCATAAAACCATGCTGATTATTGCTAATAACAAAGTTCTTCCCAATGAATTCCTGAATATTATCCTTTAATAGCCCTTATATTTTCCCAGTTACAGAAGTTAAGCTCACAGGTCTATAATTTCCAGGCAAGGATTTTGAACCCTTTTTAAATATAGGAACAACATCTGCCTTCCTCCAATCCTCTGGTACAATACCTGAAACAAAAGAATCTTGAAAAATCTTGAAAAATTAAATACAGAGGTTCACTTATTTCCCCCACTTAGCTCCTTAAGTACTCGTGGGTGAATACCGTCAGGCCCTGGAGCTTTATTTACATTCATTTTCTTTAATAGCTGTAGCACCTTGTCTCAAGTTATCCAATCACAAGTTATCTGCAAGTTTTTTGCAGCAATCATTTGCATATCTCTTGCCATAGGATCCTCATTAATATATACTGAAGAAAAATAGTTATTTAAAATTTCTGCTTTTTCCTGGTCTTCATTAGCTAATACACCCAACTCTGTTTCAAGTGTACCTACACTTTCATTTTTTGTTTTTTTAGAATTGATGTACTTGAAAAAAATTTTGGGGTTGGTTTTGCATTCTTTAGCTATCAATTTCTCATTTTCTAGTTTAGCCACTTCAATTGCCTTTTTGCAAGCGTTATTGGCTTCCTTATATCTTAAAGAGGATGCCTTTGATTTGTCTGATTTAAATGCTTCAAATGCCCTTTTCTTATTTTTAATCTCTTGTTTTACTTCTCTACTAAGCCACATTGGTTTTAACCCCTTAAGGACCGAGGACGGTTCAGGACCGTCATCGGCATTTTTGCCTTGCCGACCGATGACGGTCCTGAACCGTCCTAACGGTCTGGGGGTACTTTACCTGATCGCCGTCGTTCCCCGGCGGCGATCAGCGTGGCTCTGGTTGTGGGGAGACTGCCTGCAGCCCAGACAGTCTCCCCACACTGATTTAGGACCCCTGTGGCCATGTGATCGCTTAACACAGCGATCACATGGTCACAATAGGTGTCCATGTGTCTGCCTGCAGGGGGACTGTCTGTGCTGACAGGCAGTCTCCTTGCTTGTGTAAAATCAGAAAAAAAAAATAAAGTTAGTGTTAATAAAAAATAAATAAATAAATAATTATATATGTGTATATATGATATATAGACATATATTATATCTATATAATATATGTCTATATATCATATATATATAATGTCATACTAAGTGTATTTTTATATTAATATGTACTTATATTAATATAAAAATACACCAAAATCAGAAATACCTACGTATATATATAATATATATAATAACTATATATATTAGCCTTATATATATTATTATAAAAATATAAATAATAAGTAATTTAAATTAAATAATTTTTTAAATAATAATAAAAATTTAAAAAATTATATAGCTATATGAAATTTTATTCTAATGTATTTTAAAAATTAATATATATATATTTATAGCTCATAATACACTTAGAATGAATTTGTATATATGTATAAAAATAAATAAAAATAATAAGAAATATACATGCGTCCATATACGAAATTACATAAATAATTATATAAATATACACGTAGACTTCAAATATATAAATATGCATATATATTTAAATTCTACGTGCGTATTTATGTAATATTTTTACATAATTCAGTAATTTTATTGATTGCAATTTGAGGGACCTGCCTGCCAACCCAGGCGAAATTCCAGAGAATTTAATTTGCTAGCACTGTATTTTACCCTGTAACGTTCTACGACACCCTAAAACCTGTACATGGGGGGTACTGTTTTACTCGGGAGACTTCGCTGAACACAAATATTAGTGATTCAAAACAGTAAAACATATCACAGCGATGATATTATCAGTGAAAGTTACTTTTTTTGCATTTTTCACACACAAACAGCACTTTTACTGATGATATAATTGTTGTGATACGTTTTCCAGTTTTTAAACACTAATATTTGTGTTCAGCGATGTCTCCCGAGTAAAACAGTACCCCCCATGTACAGGTTTTATAGCATTTTTGAAAGTTACAAGGTCAAATATATGGGTCAAATATTTTACATTGAAAATGGCCAGGTTGGTTACGTTGCCTTTGGTATGGTAGCCCAGGAATGAGAATTACCCCCATGATGGCATACCATTTGCAAAAGAAGACAACCCAAGGTATTGCAAATGGGGTATGTCCAGTCTTTTTTAGTAACCACTTGGTCACAAACACTGGCCAAAATTAGCGTTCAATTTAGTTTTTTTACTTTTTTCACACACAAACAAATATGAATGCTTACTTTGGCCAGTGTTTTCGACTAAGTGGCTACTAAAAAAGACTGGACATACCCCATATTGAATACCCTGGGTTGTCTACTTTAAAAAAAATATGTACATGTGGGGTGTTATTCAGAGATTTATGACAGATAATAGTGTTACAATGTCACTATTGATAAATTTTAAAAATGTATGTTTTGAAACCGCAATATCCTACTTGTACCTATAGCCCTATAACATGCAAAAAAAAGCAAAAAAGCACATAAACACTAGGTATTTTTAAACTCAGGACAAAATTTTGAATCTATTTAGCAGTTTTTTTCATTCGCTTTTGTAGATGAGTAAAGATTTTTCAAGTAAAAGTCAAAAAACATGTATTTTTTCAATTTTTCATCAGATTTTTGTATTTTTTTTAAATTAAAATACATGAGATTATATAAATAATGGTATGTAAAGAAAGCCCCTTTTGTCCTGAAAAAAACAATATATAATTTGTATGGGAACAGTAAATGAGAAAGCGGAAAATTACAGCCAAACACAAACACCACAAAAGTGTAAAAATATTCCTGGTCGCAAATGTACAACATCGCAAAAACAGTCCAGTCCTTAAGGGGTTAATTAGTTTCTTTTATATTTATTACCCAATGGTACATACTGAGAAATGTACCTTTCTAATATTTGTTTGAATAGTTTCCATTTATCCTCAGTGTTTTTATCACTAAGGAGTTTATGCCAGTCGATATGTTGTAGAGCTGCCCTAATCTTATTGAAATTGGCTTTTTTTAAATTATATGTTTTAGTATACCCCACCTGCTTTTGCTTTTTTGAGTTTATTTCAAAATTTACCATAGTGTGATCACTATTTCCCAAATGCTCCCCTACTTGAATGTTGGTTAAAAGATCAACATTGTTTGTTATGACAAGATCCAGACAAGCATCCTTTCTAGTTGGTGCTTGTACCAGTTGTGATATAAAGGTGTCATTTAACACATTCAAAAACCTGATTCCCCTTGCTGAAGTACTAGTCCCTCTTTCCCAATTTATGTCTGGATAATTAAAATCTCAGATAATTAACGTGTTACCTCGATTTGCAGCTTTCTCAATTTGCTCCAACAGCTGTTCTTCCTCAATAATATTTACATTAGGCTGGTTTATAACATATCCCAACCAATAATTGATTTCCCTTTGTTTGCCCCAAGCAGATATCCTTTGCCCCAAGCCTCCACCTTTTCCTCGTCACACTCGACATGCCTAAGATTTGACTTTAACTCATGGTTGACATATAAACATACCCCACCACCCTTCTTGTTTTTCTTATCCTTCCTAAATAACGTGTACCCATTTAAATTAACTGCCCAGTCATGTGTCTCATCCCACCATGTTTCTGTTATGCCTATTATATCTTATTGTTTATTGTATGCTATTGTCTCTAGTTCCCCCATTTTGTTATATAGGCTCCTTGCATTAGTAAGCATACATTTAATATTATCATGAGTCTTTTGTACTTTTTGTGAATTATCAATATTACATACCTCCTCTGTTCTGAGTTTTCCCCTCCCCCCATCTCCACCCCCTTTGTTCTGAGCTAAAGCCCATCTCCTTTCTATCCTATCTCCATTTTCTAGATTGCTTTGACCCTCCCCCCCTACCACTAGTTTAAAATCTCCTCCAACCTTCTAGCCATCCTATCCCCCAGCACAGCAGACCCTCTTCCGTTTAGGTGCAATCCATCATGACTATACAGGTTGTACCCAAGCGCAAAATCGGCCCAGTGCTCTAAAAACCCAAAACCCTCTTTCCTGGACCAAGACTTTAGCCACGCATTGACCTCTCTAATCTCCCGCTGCCTTTCTGCTGTAGCGCGACCTTGGAGGTCCTTTTCTTAAGCTTACTTCCTAGTTCCCTGAATTCATTCTTTAGGACCTTCCATTTTCCTCTGACTTTGTCATTGGTACCAATATGGACCATGACAGCTGGGTCATCTCCAGCCCCTCCCAATAATCCCTCCACTCTGTCGGCAACATGCCGGACCCGAGCACCCAGGAGACCGCAAACTGTCCGGTTGAGTCGATCAGAGTGGCAGATTACCCTATCTACTCTCTTAATAACAGAGTCCCCTACCACCACAACCTGTCTAGACTTCCTTACCCTCTCAACCCCACCCGTACTAGAGGGGCTGTTTCCACGGCTGTTAGCAGGAACAGCTTCCTGCAGTACAGCTACTCCTGAGCTGATGCTCCCAACATCTTCACTCAAACAGGCAAATCTGTTAGGCTGCATGAGATCAGGACTAGCTAAACTTTTTCTCTTCCCTCCCCCCCTGCTTCCTCGCCCCACTGTCACCCAGCTACATGCCTGTTCCCCGTCTGTCTTATCTCCTCCCTCTCCTCTACCTGTCCCCACTAAACTCTGCTCAGTGAGCAGCAGACTCCTCTCAAGATTGTCAATCTCCCTCAGTGTTACAATTTGCCTCTCCAGATCTCTAATCTGAGCTTCCAGAAATGCCACTCACTCACACCCACCACAGAGGTATGGACCCTGGACAGAATCATCCAGGCATGCATACATGCGGCATGATGTGCACTGAGTTAAATTTGCAATCTTGCTAGCACTCATCCCCAGTAACAAAAAACACAAGTGAGCAAAAACAATATTTACCCTCTTGGTTTAAACTCCCTTGTAGTTCCTACTCCTGTTGTTTTAACTCCTACTTAAAAGAGACTACTTGAAATAGCCTACTTTCAAGCAAACTCCAGTGAGCAAGCTCTGTGAGTCAGTAGTGGGTTTATATTGGCAATACAAATCCCACACAGGTGGAAATTAAGGGGCACTCCCCCTAATTAGCTCAGCAGCATCCACAAGGAGGCGAATAGAAACAACAAGAGAGGGGGGGGAAAAAAAGGGAGGGAGGGAAAACGTTTTAAATAACACCAGCAAGGTGAAAATGTAGGGAAAAAAAAGGAACACAGTTTAAATATATCCAGCAAAGAGTATTCTCTCTGCTTCTTTCACATATTGATCTTTACTTACAATAACTATTCCCCCCCCCCTTTGTCAGCCGGCTTAATGACCATATTTTCATCGTTTTTAATATTTTTTTAATGTGATGGAGGGAATGTGGTCTCTCAATAGAAGTAGGAGATGGGGCTCGTCTGTTAGTGTCTTCAAGTGGTATGCTATGAATTCCTTTCCTAACTGCATCACTGTATCTAATAGGATGGGTATATTCTACAGTGTGACTATTAGTCGATCTCTTGTGAGTGTGGTGTTGGGTCCTGCTTGGAGATAATGGAGCTGTAGTTGATGAGTGGTGGCGAATAGTGTTATGTGAATGATGTGAATTTGATGATGCTCTTTCTCTGGATCTTTCTTTTTTCTTGTATGAGGTAGTTTTAAAACTTTGTTGTTGAGTTGTTTTATCAAACCTATTAGGCAGATGTTCTGCAAAATAATGGGCTTTATTTGTGGATAAGTGTTGAGAATGATTTCTATGGTTTGATTGTGACCGCTGATAAGAATTATTTTGATGTTGGTGAATCTTTTTAGGATTCCTCACATTTCCTGTCTGATAGTCTCATATCTCGTATATATTTTTTCTTTTTAATTTCTATAACATCTAATTCAATTTTGTCCACTTTATTTTGGATTTCTTTCAGGGTGCTATTATAAATGTCTGGGCTTGTGGATTCTGCTAAGGAATTTTTCCATTTATTTATTTACTCATCTAATTTAGGGAGGGTTTTTTCCCTCCTTGCTACTATGTAGCCCATTGTGCTAAACGAGAATCCATCTAAAAGTTTCTCCCAGCCTGCCATAAAGTGTGGGTTTTCCCTATCAAAGCTAGGGTCTTTGTAAAACCGCAGACAATAAAATTCTCTATTTTCCCAAAATGTCATAATGTTGTGGTGTCTACTACAAATATTAAAAAGGGAATTACAAAGATACAATAAATACAAAGCAATATGATAGAAATGTAGTGAGACACACAATAATAAAAAGTCCTCTAAAACACCTTAGTGAGAGTCCCTTTCACCTCAAAAATAAATACAAATACATACAATATAAGGTGGAGTGTCTTCTTAATATAATAAATATCCCGTATCTCTTAAAAAACAGAACAAATAAAAGCATATGATAGTGCAGTATTGTCTGTTATATAAAGAAGACTGCATTTACCATCCTGCAGAAACACCCATCACTCTCAGGCCTCACTTCACAATCAACTCAGTGAAGACTGCATTTACCATCCTGCAGAAACACCCATCACTCTCAGGCCTCACTTCACAATCAACTCAGTGAAGACTGCATTTACCATCCTGCAGAAACACCCATCACTCTCAGGCCTCACTTCACAATCAACTCAGTGAAGACTGCATTTACCATCCTGCAGAAACACCCATCACTCTCAGGTACTGACTGAAGCTTGGAAGATACTCCACCTCCCGTATTACTGGATTGCTACAAAATTCTCATGTGTTACTATAGAGTTGTTACAATTGATACCTGTAGTTTGCCACTGTAATGTTATGTGCATGCAGTGTGTACCACTGTCATTTAATGTTTCTGACCAATATTTCATGTAGACAGTTATTAATATTTTGGGTGATAGGATTTGGTTGCTAAACTTTTCAATAGTTTATAACACATGCCTACTCTGCCCCCTCCCCCTCTCACACTCTCCTTTTCCCCTCCCCAGTCGTAAATACCTTCATATGACTGTTCTATCTCTATTCCTCAGGCCTCACTTCACAATCAACTCAGTGAAGACTGCATTTTTTTTTCTCCCCACTTCCCACCCACCTAGGCTCCCCTTAAATATATAGCATGCTCCTTCAGCTGTTTGAGATTCTCACCCAATTACCTCTTCATTCCCCTAACATCTTAACAATAGCTGCTTCTCTGTTAACTCTTTCAGCCATCACCTCCAAACTTCCCCTGCTACCTCTTGTCTCAAATCCCCCTGGTATCCTTTAGATTGTAAGCTCACGGGCCATCTAGCTAAGCACTTTGTATAAAAGAGCTCCAATGGCTAGATATCAGCTTACGGGCAGGGCTCTCTTACCTCTTGTATTTGTTTGTGCATATTGTACGTTTCTCAACTAATTGTACAGTGCTGCGGAATCTGTGTGCGCTTTATAAATAGCAATAATAAATAAATAAATAAATAGTAGAATAGGAGGAGTATCACTCACAAGTGCAGACCCAGTCCCAATCTTGGGACATACAGGGGAAAAGACAAAGATCAACAGAAGAAGAAGGAGGAGACAGAGAGGAAAGAAGAACACAACACAGAGAGAAGAGGGGCAAAACCTCAATATAGAAGGGATATTTAATTTATCTAACCAACTTTTAACTACTGAACAGATTGAAGTTTTTAAGAAAGGTTTAAAATTTGCCCCAACAGCAGCTTTTAATCATTTAGATTTTTTTGTAGATATGAATCTTTTTATCAGAAAATTATGCCTTAAATTCTTTTTTAATAGGGAAAAACACCAGCAAGAAATTCCGGATGATGAATACTTTCATACACCATTAAAAGAGAAATCTCAATTTTTTCCTAGGCATTTGATTTCAAATGAAATCAAGACTTTTGAGACCATGGTTATGAAAGACATAGAAAAATTCAAAAAAAATTAGCAAATACCAACAGAATCTAACAATAAAAGAAAAAAAGGGCCTTAAAAATTATTAAAAACTATGAAAATATGGTCATTAAGCCGGCTGACAAAGGCGAGGGGGGGATAGTTATTGTAAGTAAAGATCAATATGTGAAAGAAGCAGAGAGAATACTCTCTGATTCTTCAACCTATCAGAAATTACCTCATAATCCCACCAATGAAACAATTAAAATATTTAAGCAATATGTAGATAAAGGAAGAGAAATAGGGATATTAACAGATAAAGAAGCTGAATACTTATGGATAGATAACCCGAAAATACCGGTGTTTTATCTCCTTCCGAAAATACATAAAAATGCAGAAAACCCGCCAGGGAGACCAATTATTTCGGGCATTGATTCAATTTCCACTAGAATTTCAGAATATATTGATACTATTCTCCAACCAATAGTCATAAAAAAATCCCACTTACCTTAAAGACACCATCCATATTTTACAGATTCTGGAAAAAAATAGAATGGACACAGGGAAATATTTTGGCCACATGTGATGTGACTTCCCTGTATAGTACCATTCCGCATGAAAAAGGATTGGCAGCTGTGAAATATTTTTTAGAAAAATCAGATTTTAAAATAGAACAAATAGAATATATTTTAGAAGGGATTTTACTTATTCTAACTCAACTATTTTTGGTTTGAAAACTCTTTTTATTTGCAAATTTGCGGCATTGCAATGGGCACAAAATTTGCCCCAAGCTACGCCAATCTTTTTATGGCGTTTTGGGAAGAGACATTCATTTTCACAGAACTTCAGTAGAAGAGACATTTGATTACATATTGTCGGTTTATCGACGATATATTTTTCATATGGAATGGAACTATGGAAGTTTTACAGGAATTTATAACATATCTGAATAAGAACAATTGTGGGATCCGTCTGACCAGCACCTTTAGCGATTCTCATATAACTTTTTTAGATTTAGACATCTATATTCAGGATTCCAAGATTATTAACAAAAACCATTTCAAGCCTGTAGATGCCAATAGTTATATTGAAAGGAACAGTTGCCATTATCCACCTTGGCTTAACAACGCTCCTAAAAGTCAATTTATAAGAATTAGACGCAATTGTAAGTTAGATGCAGATTATGTAGAGCAGGCCAATCACATTAAAGAGCAATTTCTAGAAAAGGGATACGATGAAACCATTTTAGATCTTAATGGAGTCGGAAAACTCCAAAGAAAAAATCTTATTCAATATAAATCAAAAAACAAACTAAGTGACACAAGCGAAATTCCTTTTATTTGTAATTTTAATGGACAAAACAAATGCATACAACACACCATAAAAAAATATTGGCACTTACTTCAGGATGATCCAATCTTGAATAAAATTTTACCATCAAGGCCAAAAATTATATATAGAGGAGCAAAGAACTTTAAAAATATTTTAGTTAAAAGTCATCTAAATTCCAAAAAGCAAAAGCATTTTATTCAGGATTTGAAAGGATTTTATGGATGTGGCATGTGCCTCCCTTGTAAAGTCACCAAAAGCACTAAACGACATCTACACAATATAGAGGATATTATCCATAAACCCTATATCATAAATAATCATTTAACTTGCCATACAAAGGGCATAATATACATTTCTAAAATGCCCATGTAATCTAATATATGTGGGAAGGACTATTAGACCACTAAAAGTTAGAATTGCTGAACATATTCGGAATATTAGAAATGGTTAAGAAACCCATAGTGTCGTTACACTTTAAAGAGACCCATGACCAGAACCCAGAGAATTTGTTCTTCTGTGCGATAAAGGAAGTTAAACGAGATTTGGAGAGGGGAAATTATATCATAGTATTAGGTAAAGAAGAAATACGTTATAACTATAATTTTAAAACCCTTATCCCCCACGGTCTTAATTCAGATTTTGAGGTTTGCCGTTTTTAAGGTGTGTATTTGTATTCATTTATATACTTTTATTTTATATAATATTTTAGATTTTTTAGGGTTCATTTAATATGTATTTTATATTTGATATTATAAATCATATAGATTTTATAGGTATTCTGCTTTTAATATATATATTTTAGGACATTCACACTAAAAAGTGACAATTTATTTTGATTTTAAGATGTATTAAACTGAATTGACGCTCTTTTATGTTAAATTCATTATTGACATATACTTTTAATTGTTTACTCAGTATTGAGTTTTTATTTTCTTTATTATTATATATTATTTACACAATATCCCTTCTATCATGAGAATAGCTCCCTTTTTTTACATGACAAGTGGTGTGCTGCTGAATTATGAACTCAGTATAATTAAAATGATTGTGAATACTATCTGGATATAAGCCCTGTTACAAGGAAATAACGATCGCAATTCATGCGTTCCAACGGTGGAACGCATGACGGAAGTCCCGCCGATATACATGCGGGATTATGACGTCTTGCGTTCCACCGTTGGAACGCAAACTGGAAGCGAAACCGGAAATCACGCTTCGGATGCTAGAGACAGGAAATGGTCATCGAGAATGACGTCATTTGCGGTCCATTAGTGGAACGCAATAACCCGGAAACCGGAAGTGAAATGAGGACGCCGAAAATCAGCTGATCTTCATGACCACTCTGGATTAAAAGTATATAAAGAACATTCTTCTCACATTCCACAGCAACTGATGAAGCCTCTATAGGAGGTGAAATGCGTTTTGCACCATAGACTCTTTGAACCAAAGACTCTTCATACTACTCACCTTCAATTTGTAAGGTCTTGTAATTTTAATTTTTATCTATGTTTTTTAATTTGTTAAATTTTTTGTGCACTTTATAATAAAGCACCTTGGAAAATATTACCTGTTCCCGAGAGGAATATCTGATCACTAGCCATACAAAGAAGGCAGTGGGAACCTCATATCCCACAATACTGGAAAATTGAGCCATACTTGGAGGCTCTGCACTTGTGAGTGATAC
Source organism: Pelobates cultripes (assembly GCA_933207985.1). Lineage (NCBI taxonomy): Eukaryota > Metazoa > Chordata > Amphibia > Anura > Pelobatidae > Pelobates > Pelobates cultripes. The sequence goes on from OW240921.1 coordinate 116,389,156, forward strand.
TCCTCCTATTCTACTACTACCTCTTTATATAACAGACAATACTGCACATATGCTTATATTGTATGTATTTGTATTTATTTGTGAGGTGAAAGGGACTCGCACGAAGGTGTTTTAGAGGACTTTTTATTATTGTGTGTCTCACTACAATTCTATCATATTGCTTTGCATTAAAACACCCAGTCCAATATCTTACTGCTCAAAATGTTGTAATAATTAAAATATAGCTATAATATTATCCTTCATTTCCCACCATAATAATTTAATACAAAGAAGAAAATAAAGCACAACACACTCATTAATAACAAAATCGCAAAAAGACAATATGTAAAATATTTCTTAATAAAAGAAATCACAAGAGCAAATATTGATTAAAATTAAAAAATAAAAATTATTTTCCATTTTACAGTGGTGAAAGTTTTTTTTCTTAAAAAATAAAAATAAAATATGAACACAATCAGTAAAAACTTCCAGAGTTTATCTATTTTTAAATAGCAGCGTAGGAGCTGATCCTGCCAGCGGGGAACAGCGCAGTGGGTGGAGTTTCTCCTCCAGGTAAAATGGCAGTTACATTCGCGTGAATCTGGAATAAATGAATTTAGTGTCAGTTTTTGCAGGGATGTCGTGATACAGGAAGCAGAGAGAGCACAGTTATAAAAGGCAAACTAATAAAGAATAGGAAAACGGATACCAACACATTGACCAGCAACACCTTAAAAGTAAGCATAAGATGCATAAAAATGTCAGGATTTTTCGGGATAAGAATAAGAGAGGTGACCAGCAGAGTCAATCCTTTTAATACGAGATTGGAGGGTCACTTGCATAACAAACAGAATATTTTAATATACATCATTCTTGTAAATGCAATAATAAAATCCAATTAAATAACTACATACATTTTTTTTCCTTTTAATCGAGCAGTGTTTCCCAGTTGGTGTTCTGCAATACCCTAGGGTTCCGCAAGAACAAAATTGGGATTTCGCTGCGTTTTGCCCATCGGGTGGCCCAACCACTTAGGCCACCTGATGGATATCGCTAAACAGGGAACCGGTACGATGAGGTGGCTGTTTAAGACCGCGACTGGGCCTTTGTAGGTCCAGAGGGTAGAGGGTGCCGATTGGAGGTAGAGAGGCAGCACCAGGGAATGAGCAGCTGCCAACATGTCACACCATCCTGCAGAAAAAAGGTAAGTGAACAGGAGGGTGACTGTATGTACCAGTTTGTTTATCTATGCGCCTCTGTGTGTATGTGTCAGTGTGTATCTGTGTGTCAAGGTGTGCGTATCTGTGTATCTATGTGCCAGTGGGTGTGTATCTGTGTTTGTATGTGTCAGTGTGTGTATCTGTGTCAGTGTGTATATGACTGTATGTGTTGGTGTGTTTGTTTATGTGTATTATATATGTGTAAGTATGTATGTGACAGTGCATGTGCAGATATCCCAGCAATCAGACACAAAATACAAATATGACATACAAAGACACCCCTGAACTCTAACACTAAAATTATATACAAACACTCAAGCACCAATACTACACATACTACATCCGCATTTACATCCAAACACACCACTGCACGCAAACATTACATACAAACAGATCTCTGTATTAGAACGCTAAAATAATATACCGTGTTTTTCCGAAAATAAGACCGGGTCTTATATTAATTTTAGTCACAAAAAACACACTAGGGCTTATTTTCAGGGTAGGGCTTAGAGCCAGTCTGTCAGCCGGTGTCCGCGTTGTGTAACCCCCCCAGAGACCCTCACCTCCCCTTCCCTGTAATATTATCCCCCCTACCTCCCTGTAATACTCTCCCCACTCCCTCCCTGTAATATTATCCCCCCTCCCTCCCTGTAATACTCTCCCTCCCCTCCCTGTAATATTATCTCCCTCCCCGTAATATTATCTCCCCCCTCCCTCCCTGTAATACTCTCCCCCTCCTTCCCAGTAATATTATCCCCTCCTCCCTCCCTGTAATATTATCCCTCCCTCCCTGTAATATTATCCCCCCTCCTCCCTCCCTGCCTGTAATACTCCCCCTCCCGTATTAATATTATGCCTCCCCTCCTGGCCTCTCCCCTCCCTCCTGTGTGGCCATCCCCTCCCTCCTGTAATATTATCCCTCCTCAATACTCTCCTCCCTCCCTCCCTGTAGCCTCTCCCCTCCCTCCTCCTGTATCACTCTCCCCCCCCTCCCTCCAATCTTCTCCTCACCTTCCCTGTAGCGTGGCCGAGCTCCTCTCCGGTCTGCGACCCGGCCAGACTGACAGGAAGTGCACACCCAGGAAGTGTGCACTTCCTGTCAGTCCGGCCGGGTCGCGGACCGGAGAGGAGCTCTGCCACGCTACAGGGAAGGGGAGGTGAGGCAGTGCGGCAGCCGTCTGAGCGCTCTCTATAGAGCGATCAGGCGGCTGAGGCATTTAAAGGGCCGGGGTAGGGTGCATTTTCGGGGAAACACGGTACAAACCACCAACTCTGCAACAGAAACACACCTGCTCCTAAGTACTACAATCTGTTTGCGGTCTCTAGAAATTAGTGTGTTAATATAGCAAAAAAACTACATTTGCCAAAAAAGAAAAAAATTACTCACTGCTAATTAAAAGGTTTATGTTACGGCGCCAAATTTTTGGGGTGGGGTTCCATGATGTTCACACACTATGTCAAAAGGTTCCGTGGGAAAAATTAATTGGGATAAAGGTAATTAACTGGTATAAAGACCCCCCTGTAATATACTAACTGCCCTCATTGGTGTAAAGACCCCCCTGTAATATACTAACTGCCCTCACTGGGATAAAGACCCCTGTAATATACTAACTGCCCTCACTAGTGTAAAGACCCCCTGTAAAATACTAGCTGCCCTTACTGGTGTAAAGACTCCTGTAATATAATAACTGCCCTCACTGGTGTAAAGACCCCCCTATTATATACTAACTGCCCTCACTGGTGTAAAGATACCCCTGTAATATACCAACTGCCCTCACTGGTTAAAGATCCCCCATGTGATATACTAACTGCCCTCACTGGCTGAAAGAGAAACCTGTGCAGATATTGATGTAAACGTTTACATCAGTTAGTCACCGTACTGTCATGAAACTGAAAATAAATTAATCCTAGTAACCTGTTCAGTCACAGAACTGTACATCTAATCCTAGTAATCTGTTCATTCACAGGACTGTACATCTAATCCAAGTAACATGTTCAGTCACAGGACTGTACATCTAATCCTAGTAACCTGTTCAGTCACAGAACTGTACATCTAATCCTAGTAACCTGTTCATTCATAGGACTATACATCTAATCCTAGTAACCTGTTCATTCATAGGACTATACATCTAATCCTAGTAACCTGTTCATTCATAGGACTGTACATCTAATCCTAGTAACCTGTTCAGTCACAGGACTGTACATCTAATCCTAGTAACCTGTTCATTCATAGGACTGTACATCTAATCCTAGTAACCTGTTCATTCATAGGACTGTACATCTAATCCTAGTAACCTGTTCATTCACAGGACTGCACATCTAATCCTAGTAACCTGTTCATTCACAGAACTGTACATCTAATCCTAGTAACCCGTACATTCACAGGACTGTACATCTAATCCTAGTAACCTATTCATTCATAGACCTGTACATCTAATCCTAGTAACCTGTTCATTCATAGGACTGTACATCTAATCCTAGTAACCTGTTCAGTCACAGGACTGTACATCTAATATGGCAGCATCCATTGGGACTTGACAGTTTACTTACAGCAGCAGAATTTTTTTTTATTATAAGAACAATAAGGGTGTGGAATTTCCTCTTGCTTATTTTTTCAAAGTCTATTGACATCTTTACAAGACTGTGTGCAGGCTTTCCATCAAAGCTGGTTAATATTGAAATTTGTAATAGCATCTGCAGTTCTGCTGAGAAATCCAACGTCAAAAGGACACCACCCTTCAACCCCCTTATTGGACGCAATCGGAAATCAATTCAACTTTTTTAAGCCACAGGAACGGCTGGAATTAACACACTGTACTTTCAGTCTTTGTGATCACATAATAGCAAGTGCCAACACATTTATTATTATTTATTTCACTCATTTTAAGGGGAGGAAGGAGAGCTCTGACAGATAAATAAACATAAAGCAGTATTTTTTATGCAAATTTGCTAATTTGTAGCAGCCAGTAATAAGAGAGAAAGAAACGCTAAAACATTTCTAATATTTGCAAGCTTTCTCAAGGACACGTAACCAGCACAGGCGTTCATTGGTGCAAGGTGCACATTAAAGCAAAGCACTAAGTGCGTTCAGCACGCGGCTCTGAATCACAGAGGAGAAATCTTTATACGAAGCAAAATCATTTGAAAACCATTTGCAGATTGGAATAAATATTCTTCTTTTAAAGGTTTCTCAGATGCAATGCTAAATCAGCTCGTCTGTGTCCTTACTTAACCGCAAACTGCAAGTTTTACGCTAAAAGCAAACACTAAGAAAAATTGCAGTTTTTGCCACATATTCCGTTTTGGCTAAATTAGCCTAAAATCAGCTTCCTGTGCCTCCCAGTGTAATGAACATTTTCGTATTTATAGTTCTGCTGGGAAGCTTACAGTTTTTTCAGGTTACAGTTAGTAATGTTAAAATATCAATTTGGTAATAAAATAGAACATTAGTGGAAAGTTAGTGTATTACTGGAGTAGATTTTTAATGTTAACGATACATAGGTAATTTTCATTCTACTTCCAAACCAGAGATAATCTTTAAAAGTTTGGCGTCTAGAAGCTCAGTAAAAGCTTTGCATCTGAAATCCGAGGCGCAAAATCAAACCGTAAAAAGCCAGATTTTATTCTCTTGTTCAAAGCGTGTTATACTCACGAGAAATGGTTAGTTTTAACTATTTCAGTCATCCAGAAATATTGTGCTTTAAGGTCATGCTATCGCTACAAGACATTGAAGACAATTCGTTTAATCGATGGCTCCTACGGGAATCTCGGGGTTGGGTATGGGAGTTTAATGGTCTCTATACAATAAAAATCCAAGCTATCTTAGGGCTTTCTTTGGTAAATGTGTTCATTAATACAGTCACTAATTAAGCAAACAATCGCATTTACAGGAATTACTTTGTATCTGCTTATTCAGAAACACACAGCGGTGTATAACCTAACACAACCACTCTCTGCCCTCTGTGTGTTATATGGTTGGCGGGTCTGAGAGGCCTAATGTGGGAAATAACTTAATAGGTTGGTAGGGTGAACTATGGGGTAATTTACGGGAGTGGGGAATTTGTTGATGCATGGTGTTCTTTTTATATTAAACAAACATTTCAAGTACCATAATCACTCTAGCTCATTATAGTGGTTATGGTGCCATGCATGTCCAGGCGACGCCCTTCATTGCGAGTGTTCAAACTGTTTGAATTTGTACCTGGAGTCCGCCGGGTGCCGCTCCCTGCCCCCAAAATGAAGGATGAAGAGATAGATGTTCAGCTGCGGTGTAGGGCTTAGTCTACTGGCGGAGAGTATCAACCAATCTCTAAGCCCTGCATTTGCAGGTCTCTGACGTTTGTAATGGAGGCACAGAACGGCGCTTGACAGACCACAGGTAAGAAATCAAACCGTTCAGGGGGGCTCTAGTGGTTATGGTGCTTGGCATTTTTCTTTAACAGGAACATACAGGATACGTTAGAAGTAAAGAATAATGATATTAAAGTCTCAACATCTGTGTGGTAATGATGAGGAGGATATTTTACACAGAGAATTGACGAGATCGTACCTTGTGGATTTCCAGCAACACCTGCATATCCGCTTCCCTTCCTTGTAAACCAAACGAGACAGCACCTGGATGGGAGAGAAACACAACGAATCAGGAAGACACACTGGATGCACAATAAATAGATTCAAATACCAATTTATCAATCAATCACTTGGTCACGATAAACTAGACTTGTGCAGAGCAAAAAATAAAAAAAATGGTCCAAAAAATAATTTGGTTCATCAACATGAAATTAAATTAAAAAAAAAAAAAATAATCTGTTTTAGGGCAATTTGAACCAAAACCCAGAAATTTTTCATCCGTGTGATCGTCTTAGGAAAAAGAAACAATATGGGCAAATCAAAATGGCGTGAAAATTATACTGCAAAATGTAATTAGTATATTTTACATGTCACTGACGGGAGCATCTTTGCACCAATTGGCTCACAGTTACACAGTGACATAGTTACACAGTTACACAGTTACATAGTAGTCTAGATTCAAAAAAAGACTAAAGTCTGTAAAGTTAAACCATGAACATTACTTTATACAGTGAGGGAAAAAAGTATTTGATCCCCTGCTGATTTTGAACGTTTGCCCACTGACAAAGAAATTACCAGTCTATCATTTTAATGGTAGGTGTATTTTAACAGTGAGAGACAGAATAACAAAAAAGAAAAAACGAGAAAAACGCATGTCAAAAAAGTTATAAATTGATTTGCATGTCAATGCGTGAAAACAGTAATTGACCCCTTCGACTTAGTACTTGGTGGCAAAACCCTTGTTGGCAATCACAGAGGTCAGACGTTTCTTGTAGTTGGCCACCAGGTTTGCACACATCTCAGGAGGGATTTAGTCCCACTCCTCTTTGCAGGTCCTCTCCAAGTCATTAAGGTTTCGAGGCTGACATCTGGCAACTCGAACCTTCAGCTCCCTCCACAGATTTTCTATGGGATTAAGGTCTGGAGACTGGCTAGGCCACTCCAGGACCTCAATGTGCTTCTTCTTGAGCCGCTTCGTTGCTGCCTTGGCTTTGTGTTTTGAGTCATTGTCATGCTGGAATACCCATCCACGACCCATTTTCAATGCCCTTAAGATTTAAGATTTGACGGTATATGGCCCTGTACATCGTCCCTTTGATGCGGTGCAGTTGTCCTGTGCCCTTAGCAGAAAAACACCCCCAAAGCATTCCACCTCCATGTTTGACGGTGGGGATGGCATCATTCCTCCTCCTCCAAACAGGGCGAGTTGAGTTGATGCCAAAGAGCTCGATTTTGGTATCATCCGGCCACAACACCTTCACCCAGGTCTCCTCTGAATCATTCAGATGTTCATTGGCAAACTTCAGATGGGCCTGTACATGTGCTTTCTTGAGCAGGGGGACCTTGCGGGCGCTGCTGGATTTCAGTCCTTGACGGCGTAGTGTGTTACCAATTGTTTTCTTGGTGACTATGGTCTCGCTGCCTTGAGATCATTAGCAAGATCCTAACATGTAGTTCTGGGCTGATTCATCACCATTCTCATGATCATTGAAACTCCATGAGGTGAGATCTTGCATGGAGCACCAGACCGAGGGAGAATGACAGTTATTTTGTGTTTCTTCAATTTGCAAATAATCGCACCAACTGTTCTCACCTTCTCCCCAAGCTGCTTGGCGATGGCCTTGTAGCCCATGCTAACCTTGTGTAAGTCTATAATCTTGTTCCTGACATCCTTGGACAGCTTTTTGGCCTTGGCCATGGTGGAGAGTTTGGAATCTGATTGATTGCTTCTGTGGCCAGGAATCTTTATACAGGTAACGAGCAGAGATTAGGAGCACTCCCTTTAAGAGAGTGCTCCTAATCTCATCTCGCTACCTGTATAAAAGACACCTGGGAGCCAGAAATCTTGCTGGTTGATAGGGGATGAAATACTTATTTCACTCATTGACATGAAAATCAATGTATAACTTTTTTGACATACGTTTTTCTGGATTTTTTTGTTTTTTGTTATTCTGTCTCTTACTGTTAAAATACACCTACCATTAAAATTATAGACTGATCATTTGTCAGTTGGCAAACGTTCAAAATCAGCAGGGGATCAAATATTTTTTTCCCTCACTGTATGGTTGATCAAAAAGAAGTTTAAAAAAAAAAAAAAACAGTTCTAGCCAATTCTAATTATGCCATAAAAAGGATTTATTTGTGGATCAAGAGAGAAGTAACGACTTGATCTGTGAACAAAACATACATTAAAGTCTCCTAAACATCTGTTTTTTGTTTGTTTTTTAGATGCCACAAACAGAAATTTGTATAAAAAAAAAAAAAATTAAACGGCTTGTTCATGCTCTGTTTGAGGATTTTTCCATATAGTCTTTCAGAGTGAAACTTTTCGGATTAGTTGCGGGTTGCCCGAAATTTAAACGAATAGAAATTCATTTGAAACCGAACGTACAAAGTTTACTCTGTACATGGTTTCCATACTGTGACAGACTATGGGAGGGTAGTAGAAGGATGGGATTTAGGACCCAGAATCCTCCATAACTTGTACTCCGTCACCTGCCCTAATTAGTAACTGCAGAGGCTTTAATTAGCAGAAAGGCAGGAGATATAATCTGACCTGCTGGAAGCAGCACACTTTGGTTAAACCCATGTTAATCTTGCTGGTTTGTTAGGTTATTACCTTGGATTAGTAAGGGACATTATTGATGTGTAGTAAGTGCTCAAGTTTGAGGTAGGATTTGGTTTGTAGATTATTTTTCTGTTTTGCTGCAATTATGACCAAACTGATTGCTGCTTGGATTTTGTGCACCTCTTTGCATAAGAGACGGTTATCCTCTACCTGATCCCCTAGAGGACAGTGTCGCTTTACCCATGAGTCATTTCTTTGGTTACACGTCCACTTCAGAGTTATGGAAAATGGATGAATTACAATTTGGCTGAATACAAATGCCAGGGCCACACTGGCCCAACGGGATACTGGGAAATTTTCCAGTTGACTGGCATACCTGCAGGGCTGGTGCAACCAAAACGCAGCAAAGGCCACACCAGCCCAAGGGGGGATGAAGGGCAATCGCCGGGTGACCGGCAGGAGTGGAGCACACAGCTGTCACTGCATGTATCATGGCCGAGCGGACCCCAGTAGAGCTTACATATTCTCTACCCAGTCTGACAGGAAGGGCTCACTGAGAGCAACAAACCACTGCCTGTCAGACAGGGTAGAGGATACAGAAAGCTACTCCACTGCACTTCTCCCGGCCACGCTACAAGAAGGAGGTCAGCAGGAACAGGTGGGGGGAGAGACCACAAAGATCTGAGTTGGAATGGGGGAGAGACACACAGTGGGGCTGGGAAAAGGGAACAAGAAACACACAGTGGGGGTGGGGAACAAGCAGGGGCATAACTAGAAACCACGGGGCCCCGGTGCGAAAATTGCCCTGGGGCCCCCCAATATATCTACCTCCTACCCCACATGTCCCCGCTCCCCCCACACATGCATACAAACAGATACACATACATACAGATGCAAACAGAGACCCATATATACAGACACACATACACACACTCAGACAAATACACACACACAAACATACACATTCAGACACACACATACACAAATTCATATAAAATGTCCACCCAGCCTCCTTACATGGAGAGCTGGTGTGGATCTGTCCCTGGGGGCCAGTGGGGCTTCAGTGCGGCGGGCAGCAGAGTTCCTGTCAGATGCAGCGAGGGAGCTGTGATCTCTCTGCTCTGCTCCCTCGCGGGCTGTCTACTGATGCCAGGAGCCGGAATATGATGTAATATTCCGGCTCCCGGCATCAGCAAAAGGCACGCGAGGGAGCAGAGAGAACACAGCTCCCTTGCGGCGTCTGACAGGAACTCTGCCGCCCGTCGGGGGAATCCATTAGGTGGCCAGCGGGCTACCTCTTGGGCCCATATATGACAGGGGTAACATGGAGGGGGCGGCATCTAGGCAGCCCACGGTCGCAGGGGCGGTGGCTGCAGTCGGGCCCCCTGCAGTGAGGGGCCCAGTCGCCACTGCAACCGTGGTAGGTACGCCACTGGGAACAAGAGACACAGTGGGGCTGGGGAAAGGGAGCAAGAGACACTGGGTCAGGGGCTAAGAGACACACAAAGGAGATGGAGAAGGTTAAAAAGAGACACTCAAAGGGGAAGGGGAACAAGAGTCACAACAACATAATCAAAGTCAGTTCCGTTGCCAAACTTTTCTTAATACGTCAACGTGAAACACTGATTATATGCAAATGCAGTCTGCTTAAAATAAATCCGCTCTTTTGTTTATTTTGAAGCTCTGAGTGTCATTCACGTTGGAGTAGTATTTTTTAATTTGCACACTATTCTAGCAACACACATTATTGAGCTGGTATAGATTTTCTTTCCAGGGCTACTTTGATTATCCAGTCCGGCCCTGACGAATGCACAAGTCTTAATTGTTATAAATAGTTACAAAATATTTCAATGTAATTGTTAATGTACTAATCTATTAAAAAACAAAACAATAAAGATAAAAACATTGCTGGATGTGGTGTTTAGCTGGTTAGAAACATAATGTTCCAAAAATTACTGAAAAATGTAAGAAAAAAATAAAAAAGTGTTCTGTATTGAATCCCAGATAGGAAGTGAGCGGATAACTCACCAAACACGCAAGCAGATCTGACACGATTAACATGTAAAATACACTATTCCAGCTTCTCGTGGACAGAACCGATGCAAGGGCTGGACCCAGTGCAGCTCCTGCGGACACAGGAAATAAAAAAAAGGACATAAGTGAACAAGAATGTATTTAAATATGAAAAGAAAAAATAACTCCAATCACTGTCCTAGTGAAATAATTAAACTGCACACGTACGTTCTATCATGGACATCACATCACTTTCATCATCAAATAGGAAGGTTTTAGAATGATAAATAAATATGCAGAATAAAACATCATCAGATGAGATCAGCTTCACACTAAGCCACATTTACTAAACGAACATTAAATTGCACATACCGGGAATCAGCAGGTTTTACACACACATGGGACAGTACAATAACGGATAAATGGAAAATTAGTTCCACATTAGACATGATTAAACAGACCTATTGATCCAGAGCCATCAATAATAGCGGTGACTGTTGAAAGAGCTTTAGCGTTTCCGTGGAGAGATTTATGAGTTCCCTAGGAGATAAACATTACTGAACATTGACCCCAAAGTAAAAATAAATAATAGCAAAGCACCCCAAATTCATCACGAACCAGGACGCCCCAACATCACATCAACTAGCACCTCCCCAAAAATACTCCAATATCCCAGGGTGAGCGTATTAAACATCGGAGAATGGCAATGGAGTCATAAAAAAAGGTGAATTTACCCATTCACAAAAACCCATACAATGCAATTCATTTTGAAATCTACATTTTTTTTATATTTTTTTAGGAATTGATGGAGAATATTTACAAAAAGAGCATTTGATGAAGTTTGGATCGATCTCGCCACCTTCACACCACGTATAGCACTTTAATAAGACGTTTGATTGTCTTTTTAGGAATAAATTATTGTGCAATAACCATTTTATTCGTCTCTTGTTTCATGGCGTCAGAAGTCAGAGAACATATTCTCACACTTTGGTTTTAATTCCAGCCATTTTGCACTATTTATTTTATTTTTTTTACTTGCTAAGGAATAAATCTCTAATACTCCTGACAACCACACCATAACCCCAATCTGATTCCAGGGCCAGGATTTCTATACAATAAAAGATTTATCATCTTACCAAATCGGCAGAGACAGCGGTAGTAATTAGTGAATACGGCCCATTCACCAACATCCCACAAATCAGCAACATGACTAACAGAAAGAAAACAATCAGAATAAATGGAAGCCCAACATAAAGGAATAATTCAAAATTATATTAAAAAGAAATGAAGGCAAAGGGATCGTGCGTACCGATGGTGACTGTAACATCCGTCTTTCCAAAGTGATTGTAAATAAAAAGCTTAAAAGAAAAAGGAAAAAACATTGTCTGTACTGTGAATAATAAAAACAATAATCTGGGAGGGTCATAAAAAAAAAAAAAAGAGCCAATTGCTACTGTAGGATGGGGGTTATGAAGCCAACAGGGAAATAAGTGTATCATAGCCTGGGTCTCCAGTCATGGAGTCTGCTCAACGCACAGGGTGGGGGGTCTCTCCTAATCTGTAAAAGTTTAATCATTTAATTTTCCAAAAGATACTACGTTACTAAGTGGGTTAGAAGAAGCTGAGCTGCATCATGGGGGTATGTGGATACGGCCCAATGTCAGACATGTCCGGGTGCGGCATTAAAACTGCTCTGTTACCAAAAGTAAACTTTCTATAATCTAATTTTATCCACTAACTAATTTTTCCCTGAGCGGTCTATGTTTCATAAAACACATAACAAAATTAGGGACGGGTTTTCCTTATATATAGCATTCACGTTGACAAATCTCGGGGCTTAAAGCAAGTTTCTTATTCAGTTGTCAGATTTACCCAGAATCCATCAGTAAAATCATTCCTAGAAGCCAAATGGTTGGCATCATGGGCAGAGGAGATTAAAATGCAAGGAAGAAGAGATAATATAAAGTGACAAGGGGGAGTATAATAAGGAAAGGAATACTGAAAGAATAAAACATAAATAAAAAAAATACACAAGCTTTAAGTGGTCCACCTAAAGATCTACAGATATGTATTCTATTACAGTAACAATAAGACATATTGTTTAGGAGAACACAGATTTTACAACACCGTTATATTCTCCTACTGAAGACGTATATACCTAGCAATGGTTGTTTACCATGTCTCCAGAAAGGTTTGCCGCCTTTATTTCATTGTAATAAAACAGTATTTTGATCATATGGAAGCCTCCCTATAAGAATCCTCTTTCTCATCAAATGTTACATCTAAACATTACATCTACCTTCTTCCAAACAAACTTCTCTCTCTGCAAAGTCCCGATATAACCCTGAGTGTCAGTTTGCTGTCACACCCTTACCAAGCCTTCATTTATATTAAAGAAACACTTTCTCCTTATGGTCTGAATAATGAGAGAACAATTTAACCCATCGATCAAATAACATCCCTACTCCGCAGTAACATCTCTGTATCACCGTATATTTTACCCAATAACTGAACAAGGACCATTTATCTTTCACTTACCATGGGCGCCGTCAGAACCAAGATAATCGCACACGTGATGGCACTCGCCCCTGTGAGATCAGATATGGCTCCAGCCAAAATGCCACCTGAAAAGAGTTTACATAGAAATTATACAACCCCCAGGGTCAAGAGGTACATACATTACATTTAATAAAAGGGATTTAAAAAGATTAAAAAAATTCCTCTCATGCAATTTGAGATTTATCCCAATGGTTGATATTTGCAAATGTTTAACCGGTGGGACTGAAATAAAATGTGTAACATTTTGGGGATTTGTGAGCCACGTTGAAGTTCTTGGTCGGTGTGAGAAGGTGTTAACCAACTACGGGTTGAGGTGCTTCTAGTTATGTAGTACATTACAATTCGGCATTGGTAGTAAATCAAGATGTCAGCAAACCAGTCACAATCCTAATCTGCGGTATTCAGTTTACTTCAGAGTATTGTTTAATTGTTAGAAAGTTTTTTTTTCCTAATCTATTTCGGGGTAAGACGTGGGAATGGCCAAGTGTCCATTGGTCCCAATATTGTAACTTATCTTCTGCAAGTTTGGGTAACTTCATTGTTTAAGGTAAGATATAGGACATTTTTCCACTAATCTGAGAATGGTAAAAGTGATCACTATTTCGTTATTGGCTAATTAGCACCACTTACAAATTGATAAATTAAATGAGATTGTGATTTACTTCTGTATAAGCAGCAGAAAAATAGTATTTCACAGATCATTAAAACTGAATAAATTACTAACCTACAATGCCACCAGCGTCAAATAATGTGGACATGTCCCCAGCTTTTTCAGGGTCAAAGTCAGCTAGAAAGGAAAACATAAAAAAAAAAAAATAACTAAACCCATGCGAACATACAGCTCTATATATCTTAATCACAGGAGTATAAACCAGCAATAAAACATTGGATATAAAGGAAATGATGTGATTAAAAGAAACGACAAAAAGAAATAACAGTGAGAAATCGAACATTAAACGTGATCAATTTGGCCTTATTTTGAAACTTTGTTACTGTATCGGTTGACTACAGAATAAAAAGGAGAATATATATTGTTATCTACACACTTCTGTAGGTTATCCTGCATATCACACACACACACACTTTTTAAACTAAATGGTAAGCAACAAAATTTCTAAATAAGTGGAATCCAGTCATTTCTGCCACAGAAAAAAACAAAAAAAATTATATCGCAACTGTTTCATTTCAAAAGATCCATTTTTATAAATAATTCCCAATATAGCAGTGATAAGACAAGCTGGGCGGATAGGGGATTGAGTTCAACGCAGTCAGTTGGAGAACCTACATACTTTACCAACGTTTACAAATCTTATCTTTTACGATTAAACTTTTGTTTAGAAAGCAATTTGTAAACTCTTCCACCCCAAGTACCTTTGAACAACCAGCCAAAAAATGCAGAAATAGCTCATTATCTTATCGGAGAAAAAAAAAAAAAAATTGAGACATTTACAAACAATTCATGGATAACACCCCTACCTAAATAGTATACGTGTGTAAAATCACGACATTTACAGAATATCAAGTAACAGCACGAGAGGACGAAGGAAATAACAGAATAGTGAAGTAAATTTACAATTTTTAATTAATTTTAAATAGCAGCAGTTTTCCTTTAAGAATGCACAGTGGTAAGATCAGCTCAGACCATGGCACCTCCAGATAGGTCTATTACAAAAATGTAAAAAATATCAACATTATCAGCATTGATAGACCTGGCACTGAGTGGATTAGAGGTTTAAGAATGAGTTTAGACTTCAGCTCAAATCGTTTTAGCCACAGCACCCTGACCCTAACTCCACATCATCTGGAGTGCTGAAGGTTGCCTATCCCTGCCCTATGTAGTGAATAACTGAATGAAAATGGGGTAATATAATTTTAGCCAGGGTAAACTAACCTCCTAGAATAGGGGTAGGAAACTTTCGGCATGCCAAATGTTGTGTACTTTATCTACCCTGATGTTTTGCCAGCATTTTAGCAGTAAGAGTATCATGGGAGATAGTCCACCACATCTGGAGTGCTGAAGGTCGCCTACCCCTGTCCTAGAAAGTTGAAAAGTAAAACAAGTATGTCTGTCTTGTGGTACCATGATCACTTGGGTGTGTCTACAAAATATCAAGCAGACCTATAGTGAGATGTTTTCTGTTACCAGTGATATTTAAACCATTTATATCAGTACTTTTAATAGCAGAAATGAGACGTTCTAAAATGTCAGATGGTGGGTTGACCTTCGGTGAAAGTGAAAAATGTCTACATTTGGTTCAGAAATTTTCTGATTAAATCATCCCCTATCATCATGCGTAGTTGTTTTTTGACATCTATTGTAAGGCTGTATAACCTATACAATCAGTGAGTTGGAGAGAGAATTTAAACCATTTTTGAATATATTTTGTGATCAAAGAATGTAATCATGCACGTCTTACCTTTACATTCTATGTTTATGAATGTTATATATTTCAGACTGTTTGAGTAGTGCTTGTGACTCCTCCAAAAATCTACTTATTTCATGATCCGTCATCAGCAATATTCCTATTTAAATTTGTAAGGTAAAATAAAACTAAATGATTGAAAAATATTTTGTTTTTTGGTACAGAATCTTCAACACTAAATATCCCTTTTCAGTAATTCTAAATTATTGGGTATTTAGAGTAACAACCACTTAAAGTCATTTTAGGTCATAACTGTCTCTTCTAAATCGGAGCTATTTTTTTTATTTTTTAGTTCTAACATCAATTTGTACTGAGCCCCCTGTTTTCTTCTAAACAGTCTCATTACCAAAGGTGTGTGTGCGCCAAATATCTGTTTATTTCTGTACTGATTATCTTAATATTATCTATGTGCTCGTATGGTTATTGTAGCACTTACTCAAAAAACAATAAATCCATGTATGCAGGGTTATTCAATAAAGCGCGCGTTATTGGGAATTCAAAGTGAATCTCACATTGTTAGCCTAAAATATTCAAACTAAATACAGAGGTCAATTTTTAAATTTTTCCAATTTTGGGCACTTCGACCTAAAATTTTTAATTCATTTTTAATTCCCCAAAATGCATAACATCCACAGTTTGCCAATACATGGGTACATGCAGTCCATTGAGGGTTACCAGATCCATACCAAGGGTTCCTATGCTATAATGCTTATATGGGGAACACATGAAAATAATTGCCATGTAACTCATAGCATTTAGGTGCTGCAGGAGGGATATCAATTAATCAAAAATTAATCAAAAATGTATTTGTTTTATCCATCACACAAGCTATGTGTTTATATGTTATCAGTTAAGAATGTGTTTATATGTTATCAGCTGAACACTTCTAATGCAAACAACAAAATTGAAACAAACAAAAAATGTTGATGAAGTGAAATTAAATGCTAATCCTAATAAGATAATAATCTAAAACTACTTCAACTTGGCAGATAGGTGAAGATGATGAATTAAGTGGGGATATTGTGGACAACTGAGCCTGTATATAGGGGTGTCTGGGGACCCTTCACACATCCCTTGCATACACCTATGCTTGAAGTGAGGCTTTTAAAAAGGCTACTTGGTTACCAAAATACAAATCGGTGCATTGAATTTTCCTGATGGGCTATTAAAGGGTTACTGTTTACGAGATCTTAAGGTGTGATCGTTAAAAAAGCTCCCATGTATTACTATTGGACTGTAAGTAGAATTCATATGCTGCAGGAAGGATATTAATTAAATAATCAGAGCGACTCATTTGGGATTACTTCTTGAGTAGTAATGTAGTAGTGATTTCCCTGCTGTGACATCTGTATTGTCTGTACTACAGAACAGACTTATTCGTGTATGATGAGAGATCTCTAGGAAACAAGGTGGGTTAGATAATGGAACACAGTGAGAATGCTGCATGCTAATGTGTTACCCAGCTCAACAACTTTTTAAGTACTTTAGCTTTACTGAATGCACCATTACATCTTCCATGTTTTTCTCTGGTGATTCAGGACAGGGTACTTTAATATAGTGCTCCGTATAATGTGAGATATTGGATACATATTTTGGTATTGCATATATACTGTGCAATTTATATATTGATCTTTGTGTCTGGTGAAATGCTATTTTGTTTACCAAAGAAACAGGAACCTAAAACGTGTCAACCTCCTAGCACAGGTGGATTAAAATAAATAAATAAATAAATAAATAAATAAATAAAATCTAGTTTATTTTAAGCTGTATGTGTGTCCTTACTTTAGTACTATAGAATTTGGCTCCAAAGAAAAAGGCACATTTATTCCCTAAACTGAATTTTTCACATGGAAATCTTTGGAATTCTGAATTTTGAAATTTGGGCTGATGCAGGCAAGCTGTGACTATAGTGGAGTTGGAGACTTTAACCTACATGAATACATTCAGATTGTAAGTCCCTAGTATATGAAGTTTAGTAACTCACCCTAAGCATAATATGATTTTTTATTTATTTATTTTTTTAAAGCAAAGCATGGGTTGTCTAATCTAAAAGGACCACTCTAGGCACCCAGACCACTTCAGCTTAATGAAGTGGTCTGGGTGCCAGGTCCAGCTAGGGTTAACCCATTTTTTCATAAACATAGCAGTTTCAGAGAAACTGCTATGTTTATGAATGGGTTAAGCCTTCCCCTATTTCCTCTAGTGGCTGTCTCATTGACAGCCGCTAGAGGCGCTTGCGTGCTTCTCACTGTGATTTTCACAGTGAGAGCACACCAGCGTCCATAGGAAAGCATTATGAATGCTTTCCTATGTGACCGGCTGAATGCGCACGCAGCTCTTGCCGTGCGTGCGCATTCGGCCAACGGGGAGGAGAAGAGGAGGATCGGAGGAGGAGAGCTCTCCGCCCAGCGCTGGAAAAAGGTAAGATTTACCCCTTTCCCCCTTCCAGAGCCGGGCGGGAGGGGCACTATAGTGCCAGGAAAACAAGTATGTTTTCCTGGCACTATAGTGGTCCTTTAATACATTGTACGCGTATATAGGGGCTTGTAAATCACCCTGTTGACTTGCTATTCAGGTGAGCTGTAGAAAAGCATAACAAAGGCCTTGCCATTGATGAGGATGGTAAAAAAAGTTGTTGTTTTTTTAATGAAAATATTAAATAATGTATAAAAGCTGCATGCACCAGAACATTATGGGATGTGAGGCAGGATGGATGGACAGACTCCCCCATTTTAACCCCTCAAAATACATTTAGGGAAAATGGGAAAGCAGCTTTCAGTACAATGCAGCACCTCTTAATATACTCGATTTTCCAGGGGGAGGCAAACTTTGGCACTCCATATGTGGACTACAACTCCCTTGATGCTTTGCAAGCATTATGGTTGTAAAAGCAGTATTGGAGGTGTAGTCCACAACATCTGGAGTGCCGACGTTTGACTACTTCTGTGCAAGGAAGAGGCTTTCTCCACATTATCGTAATGCCCTTATCAGCATTAACACTGGGATTCCGTCTGACCATTTAATAAAACTGGTAGATCATTTTTCCTACAAGTAGGGTCTCTCTCGGAAGGATTCATTTAACTGTGATTTAGAATTTAATGGTCTTGGAAATTAATTTAAAGTAAAATAGTTTAAATATAAAGTAAAACAGGGTAGAGGATTTATAGATCTATTTATTTTTTGTTATTAAAGATATATATATATATTTTAAATAAATTGTGAGCAACAAACTTCCTAATAAATAAGTGGATTCCACTAATTTCTGCAGATGGCTGACTGGTAGCCATTATTTGCCCCAAAATCACCAAAAATAAATAAATATATATATATTATATTGCAACTCAGTTTCATTTCAAAAAGATCAATTTTTATAAATAATGCCCAATATAGCAGCGTCAACACAACCTGGGCGGATAGGGGATTGAGTTCAACGCATTCAGTTGGACGTTTACAAATCTTATCTTTTACGATTAAACTTGTATTTAGAAAGCAATGTCTAAACTCTTTCACCCCAAGTACCATTCAAACATTCAGCCAAAAAAATTCAGAAATAGCCCATTATCTTATCTGAAGTCTGAGACCTTTACAAACAATTCATGAAAAAAAAACACCTCCACCTGTATACCGGAGATGCTTCCAGCGGTGTTCGGTAGTTTAAGTGAGGACGATCCTGATGAAAGTCCTCATGGAAGGACTGAAACGTTGATCACAGCTTTTATTATTATCTGACATTAAACTTTGGACTTTTAATTCAAAAACCGTGAGTGCAACCATCCTTTTGCATTTTATATATATATATACATACATACATACATATATATACACATATATATATACACACACACACACACACACACACACACACACATTTTTGCCGATTTTCATTTTTTTAGTAAGGAGAGTGCCAAGCAGTTTTGGATTTTTTTAATATATATATATACACATACATTTTAAATTAGATTTTTTTTTTTATTGATCTAAAAATATAAAGTAACCATGATTTAAGAAATAAAAATCGGAGACACTATAGATTATTAGAGGGGGCAGCGGGATAAGAAGTACTTCCGCGTATGCCACTATATGCCACAGAGCATCATGTGACGCGGAAGTACTTCTTATCCCGCGTCACGTGACCGTTTTCTTTATTTTTTTACTTAAAAAGGAAATTATAACCTTCGTTTTAATATTTAAATAATGCAAATATGCTTTTTATCATTGTATTGTCAATTTTTATGTGTGCAATAACTGTTTTATAATAACTTCCCTGTATTATCTATATGCTAATTTTATGATGTCATTTTGGCGGGAATTTTAAATTTAAAGTACTATTACACACTATATAAGCTTATGTATGTCAGGTATGCCCCCACTCTTTCCCACTATCTACTTGAAGAAGCCTGTTAAGGCGAAACGCGTTTAGATATTAATAGATTATGTTCTTAACTTTATAATAAAGATATTTTATTGGCATAAAATACTTTATTGCCATTTGCTTTTTCCTTTACCTGATTTTACATACATTTTCTTTTATTGCTTTTACGTATACGGCTCACCCTGCAGGAAGTGCAAAGAATCCATAGGTGGGGATTATACCACCCGAGCGCCTTCACTGAGCAGTTTTGAGTCTGCTCTACTTTACGTGAGTAGTATACTTTACTTTCTTTTAATTTTATTACATACAGTGAGCACTATATATTTTATTTCATTTTTTCCTCTGGGTCGTATTACGTCAAATTGAACGCTGAACCCACGTCAGATATTCAACTATCAAAATTTACTCCATATATCCTTGAAGTGGGGATTATTCCACTTTACGCGAGCAATATCAGAGCTGATCCTAGCTCTGAAAAGTGTGAGTAAGACTGATTTTATACTTTTATATTTATTTTATACACCGATTTACTGTGCCATTGGAGTCCTGTTTTTATTTTTCTCTCCACATATGCTGAATTCTCAACATTTGAAGATACGATCCCACCTACACCCTAAAGAATATTCCTTTACAAGTGGGACCTACCCTCACGGACTGTGATAAGCCTATTTTATTGGACTATTGTTTTATTCCTTATTTTATTCTGTATTTTATCTGACTAATTTAGTCTTTTATTTTATCAAGTTTTAGGCACATCCTTATATCTCTGTTTGTTCTCGCTATAAAGATTAGAAACTTGAAATATCGCTAAAGGAATAGAGAATAAGGAGAAAGAGGTTTAAAACTAATAAATAATGCTTAGAACTATAAGTCCCAAACGGTTATATAAAATGGCAGTAGGAGAAGAGAATACAAAATAATTTCAAAAGAATAAATAAATATAAAATTTATTGTAAATACACCAGAGGAAAATTAGTAAAAAATATACATAAAAAAATGTATATGTATAAAAAATATATAGATTAAAAATTATCTATATAAAAAGGAATAGAATTTGTGGTAAAAAACTTATTAGTAAAACAAATTTTGTGTATAGGATAACACATATAGATGACTATAAAACATCCCAAAAAAGGTTAAAATTAAATATATTTATTAATTTCAAAATCAACATTCAAACCATTTGGGACCATAGTCTCTAGTTCAAACATCCATTTCATTTCTGTATATCCTAGAGTATACTCTTTATCTCCACCTCTCCAGTGGGTTTTAATTAAATCAATCCCTACAAATTCTATACCTCTCGGGTCTCCATTATGTACTTCTGCAAAGTGTTTAGAAATGTTATGATTAAGAAATTTTCGTTTAATATTGTAAATATGCTCTCTAATTCGAGTTTTTAAAGTGCGTATCGTCTTGCCAATGTATTGAAAACCACATTCGCAAGTAAGTAAATAAATTATACCTTTACTAGAACAATTAATAAATGTCTTTATTTTGTATTCTTTTTTGGTAACCAATGACACAAACTAAGAAACCTTTTTATTTCTGCTTGTCCTAGATAAACAACCTTGACATGTACCACAATAATGGAAACCTATGCTTCCTTTTAAGAAATTATTTTTATCTTCTATTTTTTCTTTATCTAAAAAACTTTTAGTTAATATTTGTCTAAAATTATTAGCCCCCCTAAAAATAAATTTTGGTTTAAAATCTAAAAACGGAAGTGCTTCTGAATCTTCTTTTAAAACATGCCAATGTTTTTTAATTATTTTTTGCAATGCTCCATTATTAGAGCTAAAATCAAAAATAAAAGGAATTGTTTTATTATCATTCTGATTATTTCTAAATTCTTGTTTCATTTTTGACTTGTATTTAAGGAGAGGTTGTCTTTCTTTTTCTGCAATTTCGTTTTCAATTGTATCTAAATCTTCCTTTATGTATCCTTTCTCGATAAATTTTCTTTTTAAAATGTCTGCTTGTTTAAAATATTCCTCTCCTTCTGTACAATTTCTTTTAAGTCTTAAAAACTGTCCTTTTGGGATATAGGCCAGCCAAGGTTTAAAATGGCAACTTTTTAAATCTATAAAACTGTTGACGTCAACTGTTTTAAAAAAAGTTTTACTTTTAATTCTATTATTCTCAACATAAATTAAAAGGTCTAAAAAATTAACATGCTCTGCACTAATATCATAGGATAAGTTAATATTATAAGAATTACAATTAAGAGAGCTAATAAAATTTTCTAAAGATTCTCTATTGCCTTTCCAAATAATAAAAATGTCATCTATGTATCTCTTATAGAGGACCAGATTTGTCCCCATGTCTGTTCTCGAGAAGATGTACTGTTCCCAGAAAGACATAAAAAGATTAGCATAACTAGGGGCAAATCTGGTCCCCATAGCTGTTCCTAAAATCTGAAGCTAAAATTTGCTTTTAAACCAAAAAAAAATTATTTTTTAAAATAAAATCAATACATTTAATTAAAAAAAAATCGATTTGAAGATAATCCATATCTCCTGATTTTTCCAGGTAGAATTTTACAGCCTCACATCCTTTTTTGTGTTCTATAATCGTATATAGACTTTTTACATCACATGTTACCATGATAAAATCTTCTTGCCATGTAAAATCATCTAAAATTTGAAGGAGGCTCATAGCATCTTTAAGATATGCTGGGCACTCAACTTTTTTTTGTAAAAATTGATCGATGTATTGAAATAAAGAAGATAAAAAGATTTTTTAGATTTTAAACCAAAATCTATTTTTAGGGGGGCTAATAATTTTAGACAAATATTAACTAAAAGTTTTTTAGATAAAGAAAAAATAGAAGATAAAAATAATTTCTTAAAAGGAAGCATAGGTTTCCATTATTGTGGTACATGTCAAGGTTGTTTATCTAGGACAAGCAGAAATAAAAAAGGTTTCCCAGTTTGTGTCATTGGTTACCAAAAAAGAATACAAAATAAAGACATTTATTAGTTGTTCTAGTAAAGGTATAATTTATTTACTTACTTGCCAGTGTGGTTTTCAATACATTGGCAAGACGATACGCACTTTAAAAACTCGAATTAGAGAGCATATTTACAATATTAAACGAAAATTTCTTAATCATAACATTTCTAAACACTTTGCAGAAGTACATAATGGAGACCCGAGAGGTATAGAATTTGTAGGGATTGATTTAATTAAAACCCACTGGAGAGGTGGAGATAAAGAGTATACTCTAGGATATACAGAAATGAAATGGATGTTTGAACTAGAGACTATGGTCCCAAATGGTTTGAATGTCGATTTTGAAATGAATAAATATATTTAATTTTAACCTTTTTTGGGATGTTTTATAGTCATCTATATGTGTTATCCTATACACAAAATTTGTTTTACTAATAAGTTTTTTACCACAAATTCTATTCCTTTTTATATAGATAATTTTTAATCTATATATTTTTTATACATATACATTTTTTTATGTATATTTTTTACTGATTTTCCTCTGGTGTATTTACAATGAATTTTATATTTATTTATTCTTTTTTAATTATTTTGTATTCTCTTCTCCTACTGCCATTTTATATAACCGTTTGGGACTTATAGTTCTAAGCATTATTTATTAGTTTTAAACCTCTTTCTCCTTATTCTCTATTCCTTTAGCGATATTTCAAGTTTCTAATCTTTATATATTGACTTATTATGGACTTTTTTGTTATGACGGTTCCCGCACGTCATACTCGCCGAAAAACCGGAAGTGACGTCAGGACGCGATGACGCAGGACGTGCCTGATGTCAGAACCAGGAAGTAAAGTGCCGGGAAGAGGGCGAAAATGGCGCCAAATAAGATTTAAAAGGGACTTTGTACTTGAACAGAACACAGCACCGCTGATGAAGGCCTTGTGCCAAAACGCGTAAGGTGGATCCTGAGGACATTTTGGGACTTATTTTTTATATATATATATATGGGACTTTCCTCATTTTATTATTTTATGTAGTTGTATAGTCAACATTAAAGTTTTTGTACAGTCTTTTATTTGTATTCCTGATTTGTGCATCAACTCTGGGAAGACACCCATTACAAGCTTTGTTCCAGTCTTTAGGAAGATTTCTGTTCAAGGCATTCAGCTTGAGCCAGCAAATAATTGGCTCTCTGTATGTGAGTGTAATTAACCCATTACGTCATTTTGGTTTACTTGACGTTATTACCCTATGTTGTATTTTTCCTGCTTCTTTTTCAGAAATGTATTAACCAATGGGTAAAATTTTATAATAATTTCATCTATTGAGTGCTCTCACCATTTTATTCTGTTTTCACTTGTGCTTATTTTATTGGTTACTGTGGCCCACTAAGGTGATTGTAGCACCAGTGTTTGTTCATTTATTTTTTCACCGTGTGTTTTATCTTTCAATCTTACCAATTCCTAATTTAATATCCTTGATGTTTAATTATCTTTCTTCTACATATCTGGTTTATTAAACTAATACTACACAAGTTCATGTTTCTGAGTTTTCTATCTAGTGCGCAGAGGGTTTTAGGTACAAGGAGAACCATTTCGCAACTTATTCTAAATTCAGCATGATGTGTTGTATTCACCAAAAGATACAAATAGTACAATCTTATCAAAAAGGAAAATAAAGAATTTATACATTTTGGAAACAAAATTCAACACTGCTGACGAACAATCAAACAAGGCAAAGTACAAAATAAGCAGCAGAAATCGAGGCTCCTGGAATTCCCCAAATAGCTGTAACTAATGTTTCCTCTAACAGAGAGCTCCTTACCAACATTGGCGATGTAGAGAGGCAGCCAATACAGGAAGGTGTAACTGACCAACTTGGCAAACAGCAGACAGAGCGAAAACTCCACCACGCCCTGAAAGAAGCAGATCGCGCCCGTTATGGAAAGCGAAACAGAATGACAATTCAATGCAGCTTTACAAAGAATATTTCATTTATAACCAGTCTCACGCACAGGAATCCGCAGAGCCCCCAGAAAGCTGATGGCTTGTGGGTGTTCCCCAATGGGGTGATTCTCAGGGTCATCAACATTGTCCAAAGGCTCGTTCTTAAAAATAGCCTCCGTGCTGGTACTAGTCACTTGGATATTGTCCACGTCATCCGTGCTGCTCTCCTCCTACAAGTAAGAGATAGATTTTTAGGATTAAATACTTTTTCGTTTTCCTGGTGGGAGGCACATTTCTCTGTGAAGGTAAATAAAGTTCTCGGATACTGACACTGCTCGCTGGAGGGGTACAGCCAACGTCTTCTGGGTCTGGAAAGAAGATAGTGATGGGTTTAATCACTGGAATTAAAGTTTTTTATATATATATATATATATATATATATATATATATATATATATATTTAAGGAATGGGGGTGGATTTCACATTTTACACAGAAGATGGTTAAACCAAAGCCACTAGGAAGGCCATCTCTCTGTCTCCTACAAGAAAGGATAGTGGTGAACGGAAGTGATGTGCAATACCATTCAGGAACCATTCCCCAATGGATAACATGTCTCAGAGCCGGGTGTCAGGTGGCACAAGAAACATGGAGGCACAGTGCCGAGGGCGTCAGGAGGCACAGCAACCGATACCAGTTTGATAATGTCAATGGTTCCCATTTGCAAATCTCTAAATCACAGGTATGATTTTATTATATAAAAATAAATAAATATCGACGTAACACTCACATTCTACCAGGAAGAAGAAACAGATGACACCCAAGGCAGCAATTATTATTCCTGGCACAATGAAGGACAAACCCCAGGACGTAGAGACAAAAGCTCCAGCAATCAGTGATCCCAGAATATTCCCCACAGCAGTTTGTGAATTCCAGATTCCCATAATAAATCCTCTCCTGTAACCACAGAAACAAAAAACAAAAAAAAAAACGCTAAATGGTAAATATTCCAAAACTGTTCTAAACCCAAAGTATATTGCAATACCATGAGCTTCCAAACTGTATTCTGTTAACAACGGTCAGGGATAAATTCTTTTGAATTTTTCCTGTATCACTAGAGTTTCCGTAAACCTGCATATGCAGAGTGTTTCAGTGAAATCTATTTTTTTTATACAAGATGGGAAAAGGCAGGTTATCTCATGAAAGACGTTCCAGCTGAGCGGCTACATGGAATGATGGCTTCAGTAACTCCTGGACTTATTGGAGAACTTCAATAAGGGCTGGCGTCCGCTTAGAACGGCTCCTAGGTGGCACAATATTGAGACATTTTAGGGACTCTTAACGGGGTAGGATTTAAGAGTAAAAATGCCCCATTTTGGAAGCCATGAATTGGGTGGTTAGGAGATTATTACATATTACTGATATTTTGCAGTTTTTTTTAAAACTACTTCACATTACTTATACCCAAATTAACATCCAACAAATTATAACAGAAACCAAGGCTCCTAAATCTAGATTTTATTCCCCAGAATATGTGTTGTCCAGATTTTACAGTCTTCTCTTTTTTCCCATGGAACATGGACAACGGGGAGAAACCATGTCAAATCACAAACAAACTGACAGGTTAATGAATTAGATCACTATGTATCTTTTCCTGTAGTCAGGCCCTGCAGGGGCCACCATAAGATGGAGAATCGGCATATTCACTTACTTTCCTTTGCCAAACCAGTTTCCCATACAAGCCACCACAGATGGCCATCCAGTAGTCTGGACCAATCCATTCAAGATCTGTAGGGGAGCACACGGCAGACAGTTAGTCAAGACAAGAACAAGATCCATTGATTAACAGCTGCAACAAATGTGCAACATTCACAAATCTATGTGTCAAGATGAAATATGTGAAATG
Source organism: Pelobates cultripes (assembly GCA_933207985.1). NCBI lineage: Eukaryota > Metazoa > Chordata > Amphibia > Anura > Pelobatidae > Pelobates > Pelobates cultripes. Next base: position 116,415,663 of record OW240921.1, read on the forward strand.
ATCTTATATTAGAAATCAATAATCTCACAATAATGAGGCCAGCATATGCAAACATATGAAACAATCAAAAAAATTACATTGATTTAAGTGACAAAATATATTCCATCTTTAACACATCAAGCAGTGCATCACAACTGGGGAAGGAGAGAGGGAGATATAGAGAGAAAGGAGGGGGAAAGGGAGAGAGAGGGGGAAGAGCGAGAGAGGTGGAGAGAGAGAGGGGAGAAGAGAGAGAGGGGAGAAGAGAGAGAGGGGAGAAGAGAGAGAGGGGAGAAGAGAGAAAGAGAGAGGGAGAGAGAGGGAGAAAGAGAGGGAGAAAGAGAGAGAGAGAGAGAGAGAGGAGAAGAGAGAGAGGGAGAAGAGAGAGGGGAGAAAAGAGAGAGGGGAGAAGAGAGGAGGGAGAGAGGAGGAGGGAGAGAGAGAGAGAGGGAGAAAGAGGGGTGAGAGAGAGGGGGAGAGAGAGGAGGGGGAGAGAGGGGTGAGAGAGAGGGTGAGAGAGAGAGAGGGTGAGAGAGAGGGGGGAGAGAGGGAGGGAGAGAGAGGGGGAAAGAGAGAGGGGGAAAAAAGAGAGAGATGAAGAGGGAGAGAGGGAGGAAGGAAGTAGAGAGGGAGGGGAGAATATATACATAGATATAGGATTGCAACTGCAGGAATCAAGATGTCTAAGGGACAGAAATAGTGTTTTATGTGTTCAGTTTTTTCCAATGAATTCTCAATAAAATGTTTTTAGAGGAGAAAATAAATATGGAATTTTAATGGTATAATTTAGTTTCAGTTGAAGTTCCTGTAATAAACCTATTGTGCTGTAAATTAGTCTAATTTAGACAGTAGGTTGACGGATGCACAGGGACGTCCCATGGTGGATCATATCACATAACCATAATGGCTGGTCCAGGCAGGGCACGGTATTTTTCATGTTTACTACTTTAATTTAAGCCATCCCAGGTTTGGGCATCTTGATCATTTCAGGACTCTGAGACGGAACACTGAAAGTCTGCGAGGAGAAACAGTGTGTAGCTACCGTAACGCAATATATTCTCCAACTGATCACCAACAAGTAGACAAAAAAAAAATTAACGCAGAAAGTGACAGGGCCGCTCATCACAGAATGATGTCAGACTGTGGAACTTACTAAACATACCACACCAACCCAAAAATACACAGAGAGACTGAGATTACCTGAAATAGTATATAATACCAGAGAGCGTGGATGTTCCAGTAATAGCCCAGGCCAAGGAAAGACGTGAAGATTCCGCAGAGAACCATTCCACCGGAGAGATAATATCGCAGGGGCAGGCGCTCCCCAATCATACCGCTAGAAATAAAACAAATAAACGCGTTAATAAGACAGATTAGGGATTATTTAACACTGTGATGGAGACATCACATGCTGCACGCTTGTAAACATTATTAAATGAATATTAAAATGCTATTTCTGAGCCCTATTCCACGTCTGATGGCGTCATTATGTCACACGTTTACTTTCTACATTGTGTAAAAGTATTAGGCAGCAAAGGATTCAATTTAAATCCCTCTAGAAATGCAGTAATTAACATTCTGACCATCTCGTGTCTCCACAGAATGTCAAAATATTCTTAAACCGTGATGTGATAAAGTGAAGGCAGAGAGGCCTTTAACACTTAACCCCAGGGGAAGTATGTGTTGTATGTGTGGTGTGACTGTTTAGTAGATAAGCGAGTGCGCTGGATTTTCATTTTTACTGTACTTATTGGCCCCCAGCAGCACCCTAATTTAGCATGTGTAGGTGAGTCCAGCCAAACCCTTATTTTCTCATGTATGTGTGGTGTGCAACACAAAGCAATGTTTAGTTATGGGCCCCTGGGGTGGAGCATTTGGAGAGCAGGGTGGGCCAATATTTATACACAACTGGGAGAAATAAGGTCCAGGCCAGAGTTTTTTGGAACCGTCTCCAACCCACTGCTCAGCTGCAGATAATCAGCTGTAGCAGTGGGAATAAACCCCTCCCTGCTAGGCAGGTGAAGGGGGATTGCTGGCTTACTCCCTGGAAGCAGGTAGGAGAGAGGCTGTTCTCTCCTGTGAGAGAGTCAAGGAGACTGAGCACTGGGAGTGCAAAAGGAAAGCAGTCAAGGCTGGCTTGGAGCACTGGGAGTGCAGAAAGGAAAACAGTCAAGGGTGGATTGGAGCACTGGGAGTGCACAGAGGAAAGCAGTTAAGACTGGCTTGAAGCACTGGGAGTGTAGAAAGGAAAGAAACAGGCTGACTAAGCACTGGAGTGCAGAGAGCTGACAGCGACACTAGGTTGGTGAAACCAATATTGTTTTGGTCTAGTTTAACCCTGAGAGATAGGGAACCTGATGTCAGTAAGTGCTCAGACGAGCTAGGTTTTTGTTTATAGGGATTTATGTTATGTTTTATGTTTTCATTTGCTGCTGTCTCCTGTGTGGACTTACAAATAAAGGGCCTGGATTATATGAAAATAAAAGGTCTGTGCCTGTTGTTTACCCTAGAGGACCGTGCTACCTGCAGACAAGGATCACACGTGATAATACCAAAACTTCAAAACGCTTACGATATTGTAATAATCATGTATTTGGCCTGGGCACATCATGCCAGAGTGGTCTGATTGATGTATGTTCAGAGAACTTCACTGGTAACAAAAACATCTAAAATAACGGAGTTTGATTTACTCCTTCACTATACCACAAGGGTTAAGATTTCAAATTCCCAATTATCAAACAAATTTCACTTTAACCCCTTCACTACCAGTCATTGGTTTCATGTCCTATGGTAATGCAATGCAAAAAGAAAACATGGGTGGACGCTTCCCTCTCCCAAACATTCAGGCTGCCCCAAGTTCAGCCTTCCTCACATTTGTTTTTGCTGTTGATCCAAAAGAAGGCAAAAAACCCAGTCTGAAGCACTTCCAATTTTGCAACAAACTAGGAAAAAAATCCTTCTTGACCCCAGAATGGCAGTCAGATGTTACCGCACAAATTAAATTATATTATTGAATATTAGGTTTTTGCAAGCATTCATCTAGTTGCTGTTTTTAACCCTTTAAGGACCAAACTTCTGGAATAAAGGGAATCATGACATGTCACGCATGTCATGTGTCCTTAAGGGGTTAAACATGTGTACAGACTATGAGAAAACAACTTCTTCAGGCAGAGAATTCCACATCCTTATTGTTCTTACTGTAAAAAAAAAAAATATATATAATTAGAAGAAATGATAATCTAACTATCATTACTTCAATTCAACAAGCCAAGTGGAGAAACTCTGCCGTTATAGGTGAGGAGACCTTGGTAAATACGGAATTAGCCAGCAGTTAGACGGCAGCTCTTACTCCCGTATAGTTCTCATGCTCCCAGAGGTGCCTATTGTTCATATAATTAGGGTCCCAATTCTAGAAACATTAATGCCATTCAGCAGACTCTACTTTGCTAGATAAAAAAAAAAAAAAGGTTTTGATTACCGCTTCAAAATAAGCAAACTAATTATAATATGAATACAAAATGCCTAAATATCATCAGTGAAAACTGACTGCTTGGCATTTGTGAGTCAGAATGAAAGTCTTATTTATTAATACCCAGGAAGAACATTCAATCTGTTTGATATTAAAAACACTATATCAATATATATTTTTATTTTTCATGATTATTTTCTTTCAGGAAGTGTTCCGGAGGATTGGAGGAAGGCAGATGTGGCTCCTATATTCAAAAAGGGTTCAAAATCCTTGCCTAGAAATTATAGACCTGTGAGCTTAACTTCTGTGGCTGGGAAAATATTTGAAAGGTTATTAAGGGATAATATTCAAGAATTCCTTGAGAAGAACATGGTTACCAGCAAAAATCAGCACGGTTTTATGAAGCACAGGTCATGTCAAACTAACTTGATTGCGTTCTACTAAGAAGTAGAAGTATAGATCAGGGTGTTGCAGTGGATGTGATCTATATGGATTTTGCCAAGGCATTTCATACAGTTCCACACAATAGATTAGTGTTCAAACTCAAGGAAATCGATCTAGATGAAAATTCTTGTTCTAAGAAACATTGGCTTAAAAATGGAGTACAAAGAGTGGTCATTAATGGTACATTTTCAAGCTGGACAGAGGTGACAAGTGGTGTCCCTCAGGGGTCTGTTCTGGGAACAGGGCCGGACTGGCCCACCGGGATACCGGGAAATTTCCCGGTGGGCCGTCGGCACCTGGGGCCGGGCAGCCAGCTGGCTCACCTGCGGCCGCAGAGGGAGCTCCTTTGGCGGCCGCAGGGTTTGCTGGCTGTTCTTGCGGCCGCAGGTGGAGCTGGCTGTTGTGTCTCTGCTCCCCCGTCATATTCCGTCTCCCGTCTCACTGTGCGACGCGCAGGGGAGGGGATAGCAGAGACACAACAGCCAGCTCCCCCTGCGGCCGCCAGAAGAGCTCCCCACAGGTAGAAATTGTGTATGTGTGTGTGTGTGTCTGTGTCATTTGTGTGTGTGTCTGTCTGTCATGGTGTGTGAGTGTCTGTCTGTGTCAGCAATGTGTGTCTGTGTCATTGTTTGTGTCTCTGTGTCATGGTGTGTGTGTCACTGTCTGTCATGGTGTGTGTGTGTCTGTCTGTGTCATTGTGTGTCTCTGTGTCATGGTGTGTGTGTCACTGTCTGTCATGGTGTGTGCATCTGTCTGTGTCATGCAATGTGTGTCTATGTCATGGTGTGTGTGTGTCTGTCATGTAATGTGTGTCTGTCTGTGTCACGGTCTGTGTGTGTCATGGTGTGTGTGTTTGTCTGTGTCATGTAATGTGTGTCTGTCTGTCACGGTGTGTGTGTGTGTGTCACGGTCTCTCTGTGTTGTGGTGTGTGTGTCTGTGTGTCACGGTCTGTCTGTGTCATGGGGTGTGTGTGTGTCTGTCATGTAATGTGTGTCTGTCTGTGTCACGGTCTGTGTGTGTCATGGTGTGTGTGTGTGTTTGTCTGTGTCATGTAATGTGTGTCTGTGTCACGGTGTGTGTCTGTCACGGTCTCTCTGTGTCGTGGTGTGTGTGTCTGTGTCACGGTGTGTGTGTGTGTCAAGGTGTGTGTGTCTTTTTTAAGGTGTGTGTCTGTGTGTCTGTGTCATGGTGTGTCTGTCTGTCATGGTGTGTGTGTGTTTCTGTCTGTGTCACGATCTGTCTGTGTCATGGTGTGTGTATGTGTGTTTTTACTCACTTTTTTTTTTTTCACTTTATGCTGGTCTCCCCTCGCCTGGCCCTGCCTCTACGGCTGAGATCATCAAGCTTGATGATCTCAGCCAATCCGCACTGACACAGGAAGCACCTCTAGTGACAGTCTGAGTGTCTGTCACTAGGAAGCAATGTAAATACTGCCTTTTCTCTTAAAAGTCAGTGTTTACATTGAAACGCCTGCAGGGACAGGCTATAGACACCAGTACCACTACATTAAGCTGTGTGTGTGCGCTTGCTTGCTTGTGTGTGTGTGTGTGTGTGTGCCTGCTACTGAGTGAGCTTGTGTTTTTATGTCAATAACCTTATGTATGAGGCTGTGTATCAATCAGCTTGTGTCAGTGAGCTTTAATATTGCCAGAGATAGCACTCCAAGGACTAATATAAAATATAACTTTTATTACCTCCACTAAAACAACACAAGGCCAATGTTTCAGCTTGATCCCCTCAAGCTTTCGTCAGGAGATGTCCTGACGAAAGCTTGAGGGGATCAAGCTGAAACGTTGACCTTGTGTTGTTTTAGTGGAGGTAATAAAAGTTATATTTTATATTAGTCCTTGGAGTGCTTTCTCTGGCAATATTTTTTGCATTTTTGGCTGACAAGCACCGGGCATTGAATATTGAATTGGTGGAGTGCAAGATCCGTTTGGTTATATATATATATATATCTTAATCGTCTAGGGTTGCAAGACATAGCCTTACATATTACATGCGACAATATATGGTGCAATGACTTATGGGGCTGGCATAGATTTTTTTTCCAGGGCTGCTTTGGAATCCCCAGTCCGGCCCTGTCTGGGAACCCTTCTATTTAACATGTTTATAAATGATCTTGAAAAAAGCATTGAAAGTCATGTTTCAGTGTTTGCAGATGACACAAAACTCTGTAAAATAATACAATGTGAGCAGGATATTGCTTTGCTGCAGAGGGATTTGGATAGACTGGGGGACTGGGCACTCAAATGGCAGATGAAATGTATTGTTGAAAAATGCACAAGCAACGTATACCCTTAATGGAAACGAATTAGAGAGAACAACACACGAAAAGGACTTGGGAATTGTTATAGACAACAAACTATGCAACAATGTGCAATGTCAATCAGCAGTGGCCAAAGCCAGTAAGGTATTGTCATGCATGAAAAAGGGCGTTCATTCTCGAGATGAGAATATCATTTTGTCTCTTCACTGGTAAGACCACATCTTGAATATACTCTCCAATTTTAAGCACCTGTTCTAAAGAAGGATATTATGGTACTAGAAAAAGTGCAGAGGCGGGCTACAAAATTGATAAAAGGAATGGAACATATCAGCTATGAAGAAAGGTTAACAAATTTAAACATACTTAGTTTAGAAAAGCGTTGCCTCAGAGGGGATATGATAATATTATACAAATATATTTGTGGCCAATACAAACCATTGTGTGGAAATCTATTCACAAACTGGACTAACTTTACATAGGATGCAAGGCCATGCGTTTAGACTGGAAGAAAGAAGATTTCGTCTAAGGCAAAGGAAAGGGTTTTTTTTTACTGTAAGAACAATCAGGATGTTGAATTCTCTGCCTGAAGAAGTGGTTTTATCAAAGTCCATACAGATGTTCAAACAGCTACTAGATGCATACTTGCAAAAACAGAATATTCAAGGATATAATCTTTCAATGTAGGGTAATAACTGCTTGATCCAGGGATAAATCTGACTGCCATTCTGGGGTCAAGAAGGAATTTTTTCCTAGCTTGTTGCAAAATTGGAAGTGCTTCAAACTGTTTTTTTTTTTGCCTCCTTTTGGATCAACAGCAAAAAACAAATGTGAGGAAGGCTGAACTTGATGGAAGCAAGTCCCTTTTCAGCTATGTAAAGGATTTGATTTGGTCCCTAAATCCAATGCTTTTCTAGGAGTTGCAAAATCTTTTTTCACGTTGTCTATTTTGGCCTTAGAATTTTAAATTCACTTTGAATTCTCATGTTAGTGAATAACCCTCATAGTCAACACTCTTTGCAGGTTGATGCCAGATGTCACATAAATTCCTGGTAGCATGGGTAATAGAAAAATGTGAATGCTGCCCATGGATTGGGTGCATTGGCACCATTAGTATCTCAAATTTACTTTAATAAATGAAATAATAATGAGCTTCCACTGTCCCTGTAACACAAGCGTCTGTTGGTCTCTGGACGTGGCATGTGAACTCCACTACAGAGCCAATATCACAATATGTTAATATTTAGATTGGAAGCTCAGTAGCAGATGGAGAGCTATAACCGATAGTAAGTGTGAGAAGTTTATAAAGCACACACTAAAAACACCCACAGCGCACAAATTGTGTCATGTATATTGTGTTTGTTTCTGTTTAGGGAAGGGGCTCTGCCAATTCTCCTTATAATGTGTAAAAAGTGGACGAGGCCATGTGGGGGAGTCTGGCAAAGGCTTGTAGAGTTTGAGATCAAGAAAGATATTTGGCAGCCAATGAAAAGAAATACTCAGAGTATAGTTTTAGGATCCCTGGCTCATATCCGCTCATTAGAAGAGGTGATCGAACACCAAACCCATAAACGTCCCCAACACAGAGAGATCCATCATTACCGAGATCTGTGCAGTGTGTGGGGGGTGGCGGTGGGACACCCGTAGAAATCCCAGGGGGTTATTGATTTATCATCTGATTCAGCCCACCTGAGACCAGTTAAAGTATCTGCAGAGTTCAAAACACCAACAACAAAAAAATAAAAAATCATCTACCTGAAAAACATGCCAATGGCGTAGGCGACAAGGAAGGCTGTGTCCAGGGATCCGAGAAGCTCCTTATAATTTGACTTTTCTAAAAACAATAAAAGCAGTTATTAAACCAGTAAAATATCCCACTCCGGTTAGATGGCAACCACTCCGCACAAGAAGTGCAATATATTTGCCGATAGGCCCTGTGTATAAAATAGCGGTCATTGGAAGTTTTCTTACATTAAATTTTGGGGAACGCACCTTTGCTGATCTGTCTGGGAGAAGGAGTAATGTCCTATTACCTGAACACTCACAATATTTACTAAAAACAAACAGACAGGATCAGTGTCACAGGAATGCGTAGAACATTCATTCCTTCCTATGAAAGCGATTGTACAACAGCAGAATGCAGGCACAGTCGTTAGTAGTTTAATTCTTGAAATGTAACAATAAGCAGACTGGTCCCTGCCAATATCAGCATTGATTCAACAAACAGTGAATTGCAAAATATAGGCTCAAACCAGCACGCTGGAAATTGATACCACAAAACTACTTATTCACATATTTAAAGAACATTCTACAGCTTTCCAAAGGAGACTCAAATCGTATTAACATTTTGGGTTATTTAAAAAAAACAAAACAAAAAACCCCAACACATTTTGAATTAAAGGGAGACTTTAGTCACCAATACAACTTTAGCCAAATAAGACACTTATAGTGTCTAGATCATGCCCCTGCAGTCTCAATGCTGAATTATCTGCCATTTAGGAGTTAAATCACTTTTGTATACGGTTTATGCAGCCACTGTGGCTGACATAGCCCTCATGAAAACAAAATGGATTCCTTTTCAATCACATGTAACTCATTTGAAAAGTTTTTATCTCCTGCTCTGTATATTGAACTTTAATGACATACTCCTGCACCCAGGGCCAGATTAAGAGCTGCTCCCCTGCGGATCAGTGAGTAAAGAGAGGCAGGGAGGGAGATGCTCTAACTTCTGGCCAGCGCTGGTATTGCAGAATAATCTCTGTTTATACTGAGACAGACATTTGTATTGCTGGTATTACTGCAATACCAGCACCGGCTAGGCAGCCTCAAATACCTGAGAAATACTTCTGAGAAATGCCTGGCAACCTTAAGAGTAGTGTGTTTTTTTTTGTTTTTTTTAAACAATGGGCCTATTCCATGGGCCTGGGCCTGGAGCTGTAGCTCCATCAGCCCCTATGTTAATCCAGCCCTGCCTGCAGGGTCTAGCAAACTATTAACAGAGCAGGAGATAAGACATTTTAAATTTAACAGAATTTGCCATAAAGGAAGAATAAACATTAGATAACTTTTCACAGTAAGCATTAAGGAAGGCTGTGTAAGTGACATGTAGGGAGGCGACACTTGGGCTGCATAAACAAAGTGATTTAACTCCTAATTGAGAAGTGAGACTGCAGGGACATATTCCATACAGCAAAACTGCTTCATTAAGCTAAAGTTATTTTGGTGACTATAGTGTCCCTTTAAGTCTCCTAAACACATATCTTACTGCGTTTGATTAAATACCGCATTGAGAGGTTAAACCCTGTTCTGGTGCCTTTGGTTTGATTATACTTAACAATGTATCCCGACAACCCCCCATGGCTGGATCTTCTTGGAGGCCATTCCGACCCCTTGCCATATTCTCTCTTGATGCCCTCTTTATTCTCCCCTATTTTTTTCATTCTTTCCCTCTTTTCTCTGGTCTTCACCTAACTTTAGGAACATCTGTGGCAGGACCGCTGCCTATTCATGAATTGCTAGGAAATATTCCCTGTGTTTTCCCCTGTATTATGCTGTATTCGTGTGTTTTACCTGCTCCCCATTCGTGAGGGCTCAATGCGAATAGGTTAAGTTTGCCTCCCGAACGGGGACCACCAAGAAACCTCATTTAGAATGTTGTCATAGGCGGCCAGGGGGAGCATTCGTGTCTCGAACGGAGAAGCTTCCCTTGCCTGGGTTCACCTAGGGGCCTCACGAACTGATGCAGTTACCGTTTGGGGAGATGCCTGAGATTGGTGGGGACACTCTCTTGGGGACAATGGTGTTTTGGCGGACTTTCTGTTGCTTGGAGTCAGAGGCGGGAAGTTTTCCTGCGCTGGGACTCCCAGGTACAGAGGCTCATGGGATAAAGATCCCTGGTCACCAGAGGTGGGAAACCCTGAAGATGGGTGGCAGGAACAAAGGGACTGAAGTTCCTGTCCCACACACAGGCCCCTGGGAGGGGGAGGACCCTGGGAGAGAACACTGAGTGGCGAGAACAGGGGACAAAGAGATTGAGGTTCAGGTTCCGTTATGTGACCCCCGGGAGGGTGAGGACCCTGGGAGACGACATTGTCGTTGTGTGGGATCTACCCCTCGCATGGGGAAAGTATAAAGCAGAGTGTGGCCAATAAAGTTGTTGTTGTACCCCTAGAACTGTGTGTTGTCCAGTTACTGGGGAAGATGTGTCTCTTAATTCATATCTAGCAGGGATAAGTACCCCTGTCACTCGGGCCTGCTACAACGTCTGATTATTTCAGAAAGATGTTTTAAAGTATTTAGCTGCATTGCCTTTCAAAGCTACAACAAAATAAATCACAACTGGAGGGAAAAAATAAAAAATAAAAATAAAAGTATAGAAGTGGGAATTTTTACAGCTCTGATAATTTGGAAATTCAGTTTTAAAAGCACCACTTAGTAGGTAGGACCCTTATCAAGGCTCAGAATGGCAGATCCTGTGCTACTAGCCAGGACTAAATGTTATTTGTCACTCTTGTAACATGTACTCTAATTTAAATGTGGAATTAGGGTAGCAATGGGTTAACATCACTCGGATTACCCTCATCTGAACATTTACTGCACGCCATGTGCCCGGCTAGTTGTGGCTGATGGACAAATTTATATAATCTTTGCAGACACCTACCGATTAACGCGTGCTGCCCCTCTGATGAACATGTGCCTTAATCATTGCAGACAGTAGCTGTTAAGGCCCTGTTAAAAGCAGCTTCTTACTATCTGCAATAAGAATTCACACAGGTGGTGGTGGTGGAGCATGGCGTGAGGGCCAGGGATTAATTTCTACTTGCCAATGGCTATTTGGCAAGTAGAAATTTTGAGTCCTGCTTTTGGCATACATTATATGATGAGCATGTGTTATTCATCAGAATATTTTATTAGTCACAATAAAATAAAAGAATATGAACTTTTCTAAAAAAAAAAAAAAATGAATAAAAATAAAAATAAATTAAATGACCAAAATAATTTCTTACAGATCATAAATTCTTGTTTTTACTTATCGCCCACTGCAGAGGAATTTCGTTACTAAAATGTTAAAAACACTCATTTAGAACAAATTTGCCAGTAGAACAGTATGTTGCATTTGTTTTTCCATCATTTTAGAAGCGAACACAATAAACGCAGTAAGAATCACATGGCGGAAAACAGAACTTTGCGATCAGTGAAAGTGTTTTGGAAAATGACTCACAGATATGTTTAATGAGTGATAGTAATTAATGAAAGTTGCAATCGGCTATAATCACCCAACAACACTGACATTGCTTCATTAATAGTGCAATAAAAAGTAATTAGTCACACCCTGCCAATTCAGATCAAACACTACACAATATGCAGCATTCTTCCAGTACTGACAGGGTTAACGTTTGCACTCCTGTGTAAGGACACTCTTCAAATGGAGGTGGTGGGAGGAGAGAATAAACCTCAACATAAAACAATACTCCCAGAGTGCATCACTCACCGAACGGCGCCCAGTCACACCACGTCGTGTCATTTTCCGAAATATTGGCAGGAGGGTTGAGGAGGGCAGAGCAGTTTTGGTGCAGCTGGCTCTACAGAGTATTTAAAAAATAATAATTATATACACACACACACACACACACACACAATTTAGAAAGAATTCAAAATACAATTCTCCCCGTTCTGTTACAGAGGAATCTGTAATTATCCATTTGTGATGACTGCCGCTTGGACATTTGGAAAAGATTAATAAATAAAAACCACACAAAAATCAAAACAATTCCAACCCCCAGTTGGCCAGTTCCCTGTTAGCCAATGGCCGTGGCCCTCTCTAGCAGGACAGAGCCACGCAGCTACGGAATTAAGGGACGTGGCTGCGTTTAGCCAGAGGATTGTTTGTGCAAATTGCTCCAAATAGAACACTTTACACTAACACTTCTCTAAAACTGGATGACAAACAGAAGATCATATGTTATATTTATTATTGCATTATCGAGCTTTAATTTAGGGTGACAGAATAATACACAGCATGGTTTAAATAGATGCAATATCATACAGTGTTTATTATATAATAATAATGATGATATACTGACAGAGAGATTTAATAAGTGATGGCGGAATGTTTAAAGGACCACTATAGTGCCAGGAAAACATACTCGTTTTCCTGGCACTATAGTGCCCTGAGGGTGCCCCCACCCTCAGGGTCCCCCTCCCACCCGGCTCTGGAAAGGGGAAAGGGGTTAAAACTTACCTTTTTCCAGCACTGGGCGGGGAGCTCTCCTCCTCCGATCCTCCTCCGTTCCTCCTCCTGGGCTGAATGCGCACGCGCGGCAAGAGCTGCGCGCGCATTCAGCCCGTCGCATAGGAAAGCATTTACAATGCTTTCCTATGGACGCTTGCGTGCTCTCACCGTGAAAATCACAGTGAGAAGCACGCAAGCGCCTCTAGTGGCTGTCAATGAGACAGCCACTAGAGGATTAGGGGGAAGGCTTAACCCATTCATAAACATAGCAGTTTCTCTGAAACTGCTATGTTTATGAAAAAATGGGTTAACCCTAGCTGGACCTGGCACCCAGACCACTTAATTAAGCTGAAGTGGTCTGGGTGCCTAGAGTGGTCCTTTAATAACTGATTTCATAAAACATACAGGTGGGGTGCAATAACAATAATATTAATAAACATGCAGTCATGTTATATGTGACGTTATTACAATAATAATAACGCAAACTGCATGGTTTATTATGGGAGTTCATATAATAAAAATTCTGAATATTAACCCTTGCATACCTTCACTACAGTGATGGGCTTCCTGGAGAGGTGATAACTGGTATAAACCAGGAAGGTCAGTACAAAGATAAAACCACGATAACTGTAAATAAAGAACAGAAATTCAGTTACAATAACAAATTCCAGATTAGCGGACGGACGGCCTCTATGGATACTGGAGAATCATTTAATGAAAAAATTGGAAATTAACTCAAAAGGCACTAAATGTCACTGGATTTGCCTAAAATGTCCCATTTAGCTCAGAAAAAAATTCAGCACAGAATTAACCAGCACACAGAGAGTTATTGGATCCCCCCCTTTCAATAAAAATGTCTCCCCCAGCTAGGAGGAGGCAGACTTTTTTTTATTTTTTATTAACCCTCACTATTCTGCTCTTGCTGTCCACTGGTCTATAGTGTTTAGGGGTCTCACATTATGTATGGATCATGCCTTTGATGTTTCACTGCTCAATTCTCTGCCACTTAGGAGTTAAATCACTGTTTAACCCATCCGTGACCAACTGGTACATTTTGCATTTTCAGTCATTTGTTTGCAAAAAGTAGATGAAATGTCTGAAAGAAACGTTGAAGATATTTAGAAATAATTTAGCAATTTTTAGTACATAACCATGTTGCCTTAATAGTCCCAGCTAAATGGACATTTGGAGTTTAAGTAACCCCATCTGTTTGTAGTTCATTCTGGATAAAGACTCCACGCTGGTACAAGAGAAACATACGGATTAAACAAACTCCAAGTTTTAAAATAGATGAAATGCCAGTTCCTTCATTATTTAGTGTATTGGCTTATTATAAATTTCCACAACAAAAATACAGAAAGATTGAACACATGACAGCGAAATGGAAGAGCTAAGATCGTGGTGACTCAGTAGCCAAGTAGAAACCTCTATATGAAATATAACTACAGTCTGAGTATTGCGCGAACCATTCCAGTTTACTCACAATTAGATATGTGGGGCTTATTCACTAAAACACAGAATTCTTTTCAGGACAAACGTCCATTAAAAAAAAAAAAAAAATCTCTCTATTGAACAGACCACTTTGTCGTAATCAGAATCTGGGTTTTTATTAAAGATCATGAAAACTCTAACAAAAACTAGGAGGACTTGCACCTAAAAAGCCCCTTTGCACCATAACCACTACGCTGAGTTATGAAGTTCACAAGGGTTGGCGGACTCCTTTAATGCCAAGGATGTTATAGAGCCTTGATCTGAGAAGATACTGAGATGAAGGCTGCCCCATGTAGACTCAGGACACTTTGCTTACACACGCACTTTAGTCTGGGTGCAGTGAAAAAGGGGAAATGGATCTGCTTTCATGCAGTTTCTTAATGTCGTAATAGGGATAGCGGCCGCTCAGTGTCGTGTGACCAGCGGCCGCTCAGTGTCTTAGAGGCTGCGTTCTGGCTCTCAGGTGTCCATCACAATTCCAAACATTGCAGCAATGATCACAAGCCACGTTTATATTAATCTTAAAGGGTTATTTACTAAAGTGAGAATTCAGAGTGAATTTTAAGGTAAAAATAGCTGAATTGGAAAACGCCTGCTGTGCTTTCAGTGGGGTTAATTTGGCCTGAGATGTGTCATTCACTTTGAAATCTCACATTGGTGAACAGCCGGTTAGTAGATGGTCAGATTGTGCTTAAAGAGTAGAAGATACCATCCTGAAGATCACATCCCCCACAGCACGCTCAGACATCCTGCCTTCAAACCAGCTCACTATTCATGGTGCACCCTAAGATTTGTGGGGATTTCGAGGTGAGGCCTGTATACTGCACGTCTGGGGACACATGATCCAAGCAGGATCAGGAAGCCCCTTTAAAATGAATCTCTTTAGAAAGGCTTAACATCACTTTAACTACTTCCACTTGTCACGTTGGGAGAAACAAGACAGACAAGCAGCTCCTCACCCTTTCACCTTTCCCATGCGTTAATTAAACTAGACACGGAGCATTCCATTACAACATTGTTCTTCTTCTCGAGTTCCAATACCCCACACCCTCTAGATTGCAAGCTCATGTGACCAAAGTCAGCTAAACCTTTTGTTCTTGATAAAATTTTCTCTTCTTTGCAGTTAACACCTCCCCCCATAATACTATACAGCGCTGTGGAATATGTTGGTGCTATATAATTGAATAGATAATATTAAAGCCCAAACAGACAGTAGTTCTGCATGAACAGTTTCATGCAATAAGAGTAACTGGTGAGATCCTTCACTGCACAACACAAAGCACAGACACCAATCACTGGTCAGCCACAACATTAAAACCCCCTGTCTAATATAGCGTAGGTCCCCCTCCTGCAGTAAAAACAGCTTTAATGTACCAAGGCATGGACTCCAAAAGACCTCTGAACGTGTCCTGTGGTTTTTGACGCCAAGACATTAGCAGCAGATCCTTTAAGTCCTGCAAGTTGCCAGGTTTGGCCTCCATGGAGCGGATTTGTTATTCCAGCACATCCCACAGATGCTCAATCGGGTTGAGATCTGGGGAGTTTGAAGGCCAAGGCAACACCTTGAATGCTTTGCCATGTTCCTCAAACCAATCCTGAACAATTTTTGCAGTGCGGCAGGGAACGTTATCACGCTGTAAAAGGCCACTGCCACCAGAGAACACGGTTACCATGAAGGGGTGTACGTGGTCTGCAACAATCAAAAGCATTATGTTTTTCAGCAGTTTGTTTTCAGTAGCTCCTCTGTGTGTTTGGACAAGACGGGCTAGACTTCGCTCCCCACGTGCATCGTTGAGCCTTGGGCACCCATGACCCTGATGCCAGTTTACCACTTGTCCTACCTTGCACCACCAGGGACACCCCACAAGACTTGTCGTCGTTTTGGAGATGCTCTGACCTTGTCGTCTAGCGAGCACTATTTGGCCCATGTCAAAGTCTCAGATCTTTTCGCTTGCCCATTTTTACTGCTTCCAGCACATAAAATTCAAGAACTGACTGTTCACATGCTGCCTAATATATCCCACCCCTTGGCAGACAGGTGCCATCCTCTAGAATGTAAGCTCATTGAGCAGGGCCCTCCACCTCTCTATTCCTGTACGTCCAGTGGTCTGGTTACAATTACATGTCTGTTAGTCCACCCATTGTACAGCGCTACGGAATCTGATGGCGCTATATAAATAATAAATAATAATTATTGTAATGATATTCACTTCACTTGTTAGTGGTTAGAATGTTGCTGCTGATCAGTATACTTTCACTACACAGGGACAAATCACTGAACAGCACAGTGCACTCAGTATTCGCGGTGGATGGATTTTTAGAAGGGGGCGGGACGGGATGCCATTGTTTTAGTGTTTTGAATTTTTTACTGGAGATAAATTACAGAATCCCTGAAGAATTAACATTCCACACAAAGTGAGTTTTGCGGACACTTGTGATGTTTTTCTATATGTTCATACTGCTTGATTTAAAGGGACACTATAGTCCCCAATACAACTTTAGCTTAATGGAGCCGTTTTTGTGTATGGATCATGCCTTTGATGTTTCACTGCTCAATTCTCTGCCATTTAGGAGTTAAATCACTTTGTTTCTGTTTATTCAGCCCTACCCACACCTCCCCTGGCTGTGACTGACACAACCTGCATGAATTACATTTTTAATGAGATGTTAACTTGCTTTCAAAGTTTTTATCTCCTGATCAGCAAGGTCTAGCAAGCTATCAACATAGAGAAGAAAATAAATTCTAAATTCAACAGAATTTGCCATAAAGGAAGTGTAACCATTAGATGACTCTTTATAGGAAGTGTTTAGGGAGGCTGTTCAAGTCATATGCAGGGAGGTATGACTAGGGCTGTATAAACAAAGTGATTTAACTAAATGACAAAGAATTGAGCAGCGAGACTGCAGGGGCATGATCTATACACCCAAACTGCTTCATTAAGTTAAAGTTGTTTCGGTGACTATAGCGTCCCTTTAAGCTACGTACTAAAAATGTGTCAATACTTAGAATTTTTTTTAAAATTTTTTTTATTGGATTCCTGCACTGTTACTCTGTTCTACTTTCTATATAGGTTCCCTCCATGCCTGCCGGGATCTGGGCAGAAACTGCTGGGAGAGTTGGCTTATCTAATTTTGTTATTCACAGAGCACAGTATTTACTTTATTTTTCTTATTTGTGCCCTTTCTTTTTACACACCCAGGTAATGTTAGCTCAGCACAAACTATGTCACCACCTCATTACCCAGCCTGGCACAGAGAGTCACCACCCCATTACCCAGCCTTACACAGAGAGTCACCACCCCATTACCCAGCCTGGCACAGAGAGTCACCACCCCATTACCCAGCCTTACACAGAGTCACCACCCCATTACCCAGCCTGGCACAGAGAGTCACCACCCCATTAACCAGCCTTACACAGAGTCACCACCCCATTACCCAGCCTGGCACAGAGAGCACAGAGAGCCATTACCCAGCCTGGCACAGAGAGTCACCACCCCATTAACCAGCCTTACCCAGCCTGGCACAGAGTCACCACCCCATTACCCAGCCTTACACAGAGTCACCACCCCATTAACCAGCCTTACACAGAGTCACCACCCCATTACCCAGCCTTACACAGAGTCACCACCCCATTAACCAGCCTGGCACAGAGAGTCACCACCCCATTAGCCAGCCTTACACAGAGTCACCACCCCATTAGCCAGCCTGGCACAGTGACCCTCCCACCCCCTCCCCCACCCCTTTACCCAGCCTGGCACAGTGACACCCCCCCCTCATTACCCAGCCTGGCACAGTGACCCCCATTACAGCCTGGCACAGTGACCCCCATTACCCAGCCTGTACAGTGACCCCCCATTACTACTCCAGCTCGGCACAGTGACCCCCCATTACCCAGTCTGGCACAGTGACCCCCCCCCCCATTGATAAATAGTCTGTGTAGAAGCAGTCAGGGGCCACTCGGGGGCCAGACTCACCGGGCATCTCTGGGCACTGATCGGAGCAGGCGGATAGCTGGGGCCACAGAGGAGGTCATGGTGCCGGTAGGTGGGTGGGTGTGGGGAAGGTCCCGGTCGGTCCCGATGTTTCAGCTCATTCTCCGGCTTCGGGGATTTAACTGCTGGTAATGAATGGGAATCAAACACGTGACCAGCGGGGGCGGAGCCAGGACGTTAACTCCGCCCACACACACTGATACATTGTATCTACTAGTGGACCTCAGTGTACCAACACTGACACAATGTAACAATACAGACACACAATGTAACAACACTGAGACACACACAATGTAACACAGACACACAATGTAGCAATACAGACACACAATGTAACACACTGAGATACACACACTGTAACACAGACACACAATGTAACAATACAGACACACAATGTAACAACACTGAGATACACACACTGTAACAGACACAATGTAACAACACTGAGATACACACAATGTAACAACACAACACAGACACACAATGTAACAACACTGAGATACACACAATGTAACACAGACACACAATGTAACAACACAACACAGACACACAATGTAACAACACTGAGATACACACAATGTAACACAGACACAATGTAACAGACACAATGTAACAATACAGACACACAATGTAACACTGTAAAAAAATACAACAAATACAATGTAACACACAGTGTAATATACTGTATTTTGCATTCCCAACAGTTCTCATTTTAATAAATAGCCATGAGAGTCTCACACAAAGTAACACTCAGAGACACACAATGTAACATGCAAAAGTAACATTCAGAGACACACAATCTACCATACTTCAATAATATAAAAGTAATTGTGATTATTCTAGAATCAGACTGTTATAATAAACAGATTATTTAAATTTATTCAAATTTTTTTTTATATAAAGAATTTGTTTCATAGAAAAGTCCATTTAAGGGTTTAAAGGATTACATCAGGACAATCTCCTCTTTCAGCTCAAATCTTTACAGTCAGTTTATTAAAGGGTTAAATAAAGGTCCTCCCCTCCCCAATCTTTAACAGTTGAGCCATTTTCTGGCTTTTGGCAAGTCTCCTGCCCCTCACCCCCATTCAGATCCTCTCCTTAATCCTGTATCTATACTCCCAACAAACACAATCCCAGGGTTATTCAATAAACTCGGATTAAATCTCAATGGAATAACTAAGGCAAAAATACTGAACTAAGACTATGGCAAGTTGGAGACTTTCCAGATATTTCTGTGGAAGAAAGAGTTAGGGAAACCGCTCCAAAAAGGAAAAATATATTCTACAAATACATACACAATATGAGGTCCACTGATGTATGGTTTCCTCTTGCATCTACACTTCTGAAAAAGCCCAAACCAGGGCGAAACGCGTTAGGTGAGGATTGGAGCACTTCACCACTTTATTACAAGTTTGTTTGAATTCTATATTTGCTTTTTTTTTAATAATAAAGTTAATTGCCAAAAATACCTTTATTTATATTATTCAATTGAAATCCTGCACATCCCGGTGGGGATTGAACCACCTTAAGCGCATACCACCAGAGCAAGTTATTGCTCTTAAAACTGTAAGTAGAATACCTACCTTCTCTATACTTCATATTATTTACAAAATACTGTGCCATTGGTTCTTTTTTTTTTTTCCTTCTCTGATATATCCAACCACTGTGAATTAGATGACCAGTACTAGAAATGTCTACATATCCTGAGATGGTGATTGTACCATCCATGTGCTAAACAGCAGAGCTCTTAGCAGCTCAAGAAAGTGTGAGAATTTTATTGGGCTACAAATTGTTAAAATATTTACCTGACATACTGTACTATCTTATTTTTTTTTACACCAGGTAAATCCTGACACCATAACATCTACAGCAAGCTCAACCACGATACAGATGTAAAACGTACAGTGTAACATCACCCACGATACAGACATAAAATGTATAGTGTAACTAGACCAACGATACAAACATCAAACGTACAGTGTAACGCCACGAATGATACAGACCTTAAATATACAGTGTAACGCCACAAATGATAGACATTAAACGTACAGTGTAACATCATGCATGACAGACATTAAACGTAGTGTCACGCCACAAACGTACAGTGTAATGCCACGAATGATACAAACGTACAGTGTCACACCACAAATGATACAGACATTAAACATACAGTGTCACGCCACAAATGATACAGACATTAAACGTACAGTGTAACACCACGAATGATACAAACATTAAATGTACAGTGTAACGCCACGAATGATACAGACATTAAACGTACAGTGTCATGCCACAAATGATACAGACATTAAACGTACAGTGTAACACCACGAATGATACAAACATTAAATGTACAGTGTAACATCACGAATGATAGACATTAAATGTACAGTGTAACATCATGCATGATACAGACATTAAACTACAGTGTAACGTGACGAATGATACAGACATTAAACATACAATGTAACGCCACACACGATAGACATTAAACATACGGTGTAATGCCACACACGATACAGACCGTGTAATGATGTGTGTAATGTAGACATAAAACAAAGTGTAATGTCACAATACAATACAGATATAATACACCAACAGGGTTATTTACTAAAATAAAAAATATAAAAATCACATTTATGGATATAGTAGCTGAACTGAAACAGGAATTTGAAAATCACTTTATATCCCCATGTTAGTGAGTAACTGATGGTTAAACGCTGAGCACAATACAGACTAACTATAAACTGGGTTATTCAGGTGAGAATCGTTGGGAATTCACAGTGAATATCAAATTTAGCACCAGAGCGAAATCAAAGCGGAGTTAGAGAAAGTTTCCAGCTTGGCTAATCTTGCCTCAAATTTTACATTCACCTCCAATTCCCAACAATTCTCAGTTTAGTCAATAAGCGTGCTGGCGTAGCACCATATTTCACCGTTACAGTATATTTTTACACTGAGAAGCAGAATTAGAGCCATTATTCAATCAAAGAGTTATACAACTTGTTTTTAATTGCCTCCATTTCCACTTTCTTTCCTGTAGTGTGAAGTGTTAACAATATTCAATGACAATATTACACCCATCGCATGCACTCTCGAAGTATGGAGAATTTTATCATCATGATTAGGTGGCACAGAGGAATTATTTCATTATCATTTCATCCGCTTTTCTACAATTATTGGTTTTCTGTGCCATAAAAAAATATGGCGGCTTAAATTCAATCAACATGAATAATAATTTAAACTCGAAACTATACATATATATTAATCCACACAGGTTTAAGAACCGCTAAAGAAGTTTGGACGCAGGTGCGATTTCAGTGTCAGCGGGCTGCGTGGAGCTGTGTGAGGCACCGCTTTCTGTTTACCGACATTAAATCCAAATCTTTGTGTTTTTCTTTGAGATGATTTTACTTTCCAAATGAATTCTATTTAATGATATACACAGTGCTCAGACGTCAGCAGAAAATGTGTTATGCTTTTATCATTTTAATAAATTGTTATGAGTCTAGGACAGTTTAATAATAAAGAGTTTATTCTTCAATTAGAAATTATTGAAAGTGATAAACGAAAGATAAATAAATCTATCTGCTGACAGCCACGGGATACGCCACCGGCCCTGAGGACCACAACACTTGTTTTAGTAGCTCCACCTGACTGATCCAGAATATTAAGACATTGCTTGAAGTTAAATTAACACTAAATTCATACATTTAAAAAATATATTTTCTGTTCATTTCACTTCTCAGCTAATGTCTAACCTTACTTCCATTTCCTTTCCTCATGTTTTCCAAGAATTACATAAAGTATTATTTTAGCCATTCTGTCTATAACCTGCTGAACTACCTGCAGCAAAAGCTGTGAACAAAGTGCTATCTATCGTCCATCCATCCATC
Source organism: Pelobates cultripes (assembly GCA_933207985.1). Classification (NCBI taxonomy): domain Eukaryota; kingdom Metazoa; phylum Chordata; class Amphibia; order Anura; family Pelobatidae; genus Pelobates; species Pelobates cultripes. Next base: position 116,437,433 of record OW240921.1, read on the forward strand.
TCACAGCTTCCATCCCCACCAGACTCAGCCTTCTATTTTCAATAAAGATAGAAAGTAAATCCTTACAAAATATATATATATCCTGACTGCAGATTACCAGATTGTTAAAAAACAAAAAAAATAAGGCTGTATAAAACTATTCTGTATACAAATCCTGACTGTGTATAAATACACCATATAAAACCTTTTATGAAATGCCAGTGCTGTAAAGTGAAAGGATAGTTATCAGCCCCACTGTGACGTATCCCCACTCTCTCTAGGACGTGGGGCTTGGAAGACAAATGCAGTTCACAGCGAATCATTGTTTTCAATGCTGGGAATGTTATATGTAATTTAAAGGGGGCTACAGGCCCCAGTGGACAGGATTGCTATCACTGGAGCAAAGAAAACCCCTCACTATTTTATTTCTTAGTTACAGTCATCGGCTATGATGAACCAATTATTTGTAGTTGTAATTAATAGAATAACAGATTTAAAAGCAATTACTGATTCATTAATAGGTTATTAATCCCGCATTAGATTTCAGATCTCTGTAACCCACCCTAGACAAAGAGACCTTTACTTTATCACATTTACCTTTCTTAATTACCATGAGTGAAAGCATTTTATAATGTACACACACAGTGTAGAATGTTATTATATAGATAGAAGGTGTTGAATTAAATGGATAGAGAGAACATAGAATGTTACCTTTTGTATCAGGGTGGAATGTATGTGAAATATACAGATATAGAATTATGTATGTATACAACTAAAGGGTATGTAATATGTCTAATATGGAAATTGAATAATTTATATAGAGAATTGTGGTATTTAATGTACATATAGAATCTTATAATTTTTACATAGAATGTAGAGCCTTATAATGCATAAACAGAACGTGGAATTTCATAATTGAATATGAGGAGTTTTATAATGCTTTAGATTGTAAGCTCACGAGCAAGGCCCTCTATTGGTCTGTTCTTATTGTGTTGTCTTTCCCAATTGTACAGCAATGCAGAATATGTTTGGTGCTTTATAAATACCAGTAACAAATAAATGAATAATGTTCAAACAGAATGCAGACTTAAACATATATTAAGTATTTACAAAGTGTAGAGTTTTAAACAATGTTTAAACTGAATTTACCAACCTCAAAGATGTTCACTGGGAACAGGTAGGTAGCCAAATGACTTTAATCAGGGTCCCACAATTCCTAGGATGTGCAATTCCATATGGGATACTATGCATGCGGTCACTCATGGATTTTATATTTGTAATAGTAAAAGACAAAGTGGATTGATAAAAAGGGGCAATGATTGTTCCAAAATGTCAAGTAAGTTAGTCCAGATGGGACTGTATCTTCAAGATCATATGTCTCCATGAGCTCCCTAACTTTGGGGACATGGCATATCATGGCTGCCCACAAGATAAAATACAGCCACAATAATCACTTCCGGTATTAATGATTTACAAGATGTAAGTATATTACTTCTCCTGCACTCAGACTGTCCACTAACAAAAAACAGAACTAAAAATAAATATCTGGAATTAAAACAATCTCAGAAGCATAGTTTTATGGTCGTGTAATAAAGTTTCCAGTCCGTTTAGCTCAGATGGCCTTCTCTGTATTGTCAGATCCTCTGTCACGATTACAAACTAAACCAAAGCTATAGAGCATATGATTCAGCAGGAGCCAATCAGAATCGGTCTGGTGGTGCAGCTCTCAGAAATCCACTCTAAGGGAATAAAATACATTGTGACAATGCAGAGTGCCCACTGTGGCCGACAGAAACAAAGCTTGGCTACAAACAGCTTTTATTGGAGCAAAGAGACCCTCCAATGACAGAGCCACTTGAACAAATAGAAGGCTGGCTCTTGTAGGTTCTCCCTGGGGAGGCAGGAAAATTCCTGCAAGAGTGCAACTGGACACCCTTCCTAACCCCATGGGCTAATAAAACCAATGGTAAAATCTCACAGAGTTTAATGATCGGCCACAAACAAAGCATCGAAGGATTCACAAGAAGTCAAGTAATTAGTCTGATCCAACTGTCCTCTAGCAGAGATGATGAGTAACGATATTCAGATAAACCAACTAAGCCACATGTTCACACTAATGACTGGTTTGGAGGAACACAGCCAATGTTTAGTTACACTGAATATTTACATATCAATCACAATGAGGTCACAAACTGTACCAGGCCTTCCATATACCCCGTTATTTGGGAAAACTTCAGGGGTTTCTTGTGCTCAAGGGATTAAACGAACACAAGAAAGAGGGGGAGAGAGAAAGGCAAATATCTCCAGTGATTATCACACTGCACTCTATTTCAAAGAAAGAAATTCTGGAAATCACCCAGCATTCATGGGCTCATGTTTATGGAAATAACTCATATGTGACTTAGAAAACATAGAACAAAGCCACAAACATCGCAGGCACAGCAATGTACAATTCACACGTCACAAAACGTTTAAGGTAATCCATGTGTGCGATGTAATCTGGAGGGATAGCACACATCTCCTTTCCATGCCCCTGGAGTCTGCTTTAATATTGGACGGAATTTCATGAATTATTATTGATTTCACAAGATATATTAACGCACAGCAATTTATAATGTTATTTGTACCGATACAGGCTAGTATCATCAAAATATATCTGACCAGGGATTATTTTTGATTATTGTGTGTGCAAAAAAAATCCATAGTCATTCACAACAACAAAACTCATTGATAAAAATTGTGCAAATAAATTTGTGATGGAGTCATCTTCAGTCTGATTGTTAGAAACAATATTTCGGTTCAAGGTTAAGTGCTGAGGTTACAGGCCGAAAATCTGGCGCTTATTCCTCCGTCCCACATGTCCCTCGACGAAAGGACAGACTGCAGTGCACGGGTATAGGCTAGAAAGAAAGCAATATATATTTATTTATATATTAACCAACAAGAAATCATATCCAAGCTTGCAAACAGGACATAAAATAACAATGAAAAAGCTTAGAATATGGGACATCCACTCACAGGAGCTTGCAATCCACATGTTGAAATAAGCATAACAATCAGAGGATAGGGCAGCCACCAGGAGGGAATTTCAAAAAAAGAGCTTGTTAGTCAGAGAATTGCAGGGAGTTCCTGTGGATTTAGACTAGACTACTTTCATATCCCAGATTCTCCGCCTGTTAGAGAGGCCGAATACCAGTGGTAAATATGATGAATTCCAGCTACAGCCAATGCAGTCTCAAAATGCAATTAAGGGGTGCTCCATGACAGAGCTGGCCGCTTTTCAGAGAAATTTGGAGATCAGTGTACATAAAATACAATTTTTAATATTAAAAATGAATGAATAAATAAATGGAAAAAGGAATAAAAGGGTATATAAATGCTCAAGAAGTGGCGGAGGGTTTCCACAAGCAATCAGAATTAAGGTATGGAGTAGTGTGATTGACAGAGGGGTAAATCTTTCCCAACATTAAAAATGTAAACTATCTGAGAAAAAAAAAAATCTGTATGTGGGAGAATAACAAAAAAGAAAAACTGAAATAAATAAAATCAGATAATAAACATCATGAATATAATGTGGCAAAGTTACAGGACCGTACACGCAGAACTCCCATATAAGAGTACATACATTTGCAATGTACCTTTTGGGTTTTTGTAAAATATACAGTTATTTGCACAGGTGTCAGGATGTGAACCCCAGAAATCTGAGCCACAGCAGCACAATGGAGGCAGATCAATATTATATAACTTCATCTTCTCCTTCATCTGTGCTCGCAGAGCCTCTATATACCTGCAAGGAATGGGGAGCATAAGTTCATGGAATCACAGGAACTATACATGTTTTAATGACATCAACTTCACTAAATGCAGAGTGATAGGAGTCAACCCGTGGTACAGAACGGAGATATAGATTTACCTGTATTCAGTGAATTTATCTATTTCAGCTGAACCTATTGCTAGGTGGTTTACAAAACCCAGTACACCCATGCAATATCCATAGACTGACACAGGCAGCAGCACAGACTACAGAGCTGATTGACGTGAAATATGGTACCACCATAAGATACTACACCCCATCCAATTTATGGCTTGTTACAACTGCCCTGGTCATGGTTAAGGGCTGTTATTAAAACTGCTGTAGCCACAAAAGCTCGGACAACAGGACCGCAAAGTCAATACTTCCTGCCTGACTGCAATGTGCCAATTGAAAAGTTTGGTGGAGGTGGAATACTAATCAGAGGCTATTTTGAATGGCTCTGGCTTGGTGCTTTAGTTCTAATCGAGGTATGTTTAAACTTTACAACACACAAAGCGACGTGAAACTATGAACAAGTTCTAATCAACCAATATCAGTGCCCAACGTCACTAATACTATTTTGGCTGAAATAAATCAAAACATTGCATTAAAGGCGGATGTTTTAAACAAACACACTGAAATGTTAATGCTTTCTGACTTGTGCTCCAAATCAAAACAACTCTCTCGAAGGAACAATGCTTAATTTGTACATTTGGCTTTGAGTCACGGCATTAGTATGACAGACCCCTGACAGCCACGTGCAATCTGTGAATTACTTAATAAAGAGGTACATGGAGTTATAGAAAACATAACTCAATGTGTCTAGAAGGGGTCAACCATTTACCGAACATATTCTTTGGTTTTCTGTGTTTTCTCCAGATTTTCTTTTTCAATTTCCCTCTCGAGAGCAACTCTTTCACATTCTCTTTGAAAGGAATCAAGTTCTTCCTGGTCTGCTTCGTCCCTCAATCTCTGCTCTTCTAATTTTCGCTGTAATTCTTTGCCGTGCTTAATTCTTTAACAAAAAAAATAAAAATCCCAAAATGTCTTGATTATTCAATTTTAAAATAATGTACTACACAAAATATTGCATTACACACAAGTGCAGTGCATGCGGTAAAAATTTGGAGATATTTGAAGACAGAGCTGACAATTTTTTGCACTCTGTCAAAAATGACAGTATAAAGTGCAGATAGCCAGCTTTAGGGTGAATGGCACATCTCTTGTGTTACTTTGCAAACATTATTTACCCATTAAATGCATAATTTTGCCCTGGAAACTCGCAAGTTACAGGAAAGTGGCAATTCAATGAATTTCAAGGTGACATGAGTTCAGAGCCACAGGGTAACCAATATTTAAATACGGTTATCAGTGACACTAAAGGTTTTAATGAGGAGATTCACCGGGAAGAGGGTCTCAATGGGGAGATTTACTAGGCAGCGGGTCTCAATGGGGAGATTCACCGGGCAGAGTGTTTCAATGGGGAGATTCACAGGGCAAAGTGTCTCAATGGGAGGAACGCCTCAATGGGCCGAGGGCCTCAATGGGGAGATTCACCGGGCAGAGGGCCTCAATGTGAAGATTCACTGGGCAGAGGGTCTCAATGGGGAGATTCACATGGGACATTAGGTCTATTGAAGGAGACTAGTAAACTATCAAAACAAAGTAGCACTTTTCATAGTTACATCAGGAATTCCTCAAAACCAAATGAACAACTGGGTCCTATCCAGGATGTCATAAATACAGTAGATCTTGAGAAAGCCTGCCACAACGTACCTGCCAAGAATGGGGTACATTGATGTTGTGGCAAGCTTATGCAATATATGATCATATAATGTAACTAAATCCCCATTATATTTTGCCTGGGTGAGGTGTTTTTAAATATAACTATTACAATCTGTGAGATTTGAAATCATTGTTTAGTGAATAAGTAAGTGCACTGGATTGTGTATTTTGTATATATTGGCCCCAGTAGCTCCTTATAATATATGCATGTTCATGTGAGTGCAGCCCTAGCCATCTTTTGGGGGGCGGGGACACACACACAATTTTTTTCCAGGACTGCTTTGTATTCCCAGTCTGGCCCTGCATGCCACATGATGGACAGTACAATGAAATAAGTTTGTTTACATTTTTTTATTGTTTAAAGAAACCAAAACTATTTCATTAAAATCAGAGGGTATCAAACGATACTTACTTCAGCATTTTTTTATAGTGTTCTTTTTGTCTCTTCGTTTCTTTGACTTGCTCTCGTTCAATGTCCATGAATAGACGGCGGTACATGATGTATTGGTTCTGTCGCTAAACATAGTAAAATAATATAAGTAAAATGCTACAGCTGGGACCCTGAAAACTAAACCGCTGTATAAGAAACACAGCGTACAGCCCAGTCTAATACTGTGTTTTTATTGCCCAAGCTCCTTATTAAAGTCCCTTACAACCTTCCCGTGATTGTGGTTCTCGTCCTTCCGGTCATTCATATCCTCTCCTTGTCTCTTCATACTAAACTCATGTAGCTCTCTCGTATTTTATCCACCCTTTACTTTTGTTCCCCTGTATATTAGAGCTGCTCAATCACTTTACAATTCAGACCACATGCGAGCCATAAAATGACAGAATGATGGGAAATGGCAAGATGTTACTCTGCAGGTTGTCAATAATGGTCTTCTCTGTAAAACAAACTAGTGGTTGCCCAATGAAATGCCAGTGGCTTTATCATTAGAGGGATAGCCTTAATGAAGACTGAGAAACGGTCACTTGGAGCTTTGAACTGAAATAGATTCAGTTATTTAATAATAATAATTTTACGTCTGATGTCAACATGTAGATTATACTGATATTGGACACGGTGTGAATCAAACACTAGACTAGAAGATCACAGTGAGTGTTGCACATGCAGCGTCCGACTGGTTAAAAAAATTAAGGGTCTGTCTTGGTGCTGGGATAAAGGAAAGTTGCTTTTTTTAATGCTTTTTTTTTTTATAAGCAAATCAAAACACATCCAATATAAATAAATAAATAAATAAAGCGTTCACCGCTTAAGACGGTGGCGCACAGCGAGGCAAGTAGTCAATCAGCAAGCTTCAAAATTGCCTGTCTCCGTAACCAGCATGAGATACGAGCAGAGAAATGGAGGGATGGGAGGAAGGCAACAGCGGTCACAAGTCCAATAGCTGTCAACTTCGACTCTGAGCCTGCAGTTCCACGCTAACAGGGACAACAACTTTCCAATAATGGGGACAGGCTGACCACCATGTTGAGCCTCCTGTAACATGTAATACCTCAGTTTGCCTCTTATAACATGCTCTCTCCAGTTTTATCGTTCTCTTTAATTTACCGATCTTTGTTTCTCTCTCTTAATTTGCATCAGCACATTCCAGATGAAACGTTTTCTTGGTTACTACTTATGTAGGAAGTGTGCGACATGTCCATAATATGTCTCTATACCTGTCTATGGTGGTATCTTAGGCTATTTCATGACTCTCACCAGGTATTTCCTTTTGTTAATAATACGTACTAGACATGCACGTTTAGCTAGATTATTTTTACGTTCATGTCTGGAAAGTTTATCTTTTTGCAAGCTCATATTTTAATCTTGATCTAGACGTGTGTCTTTAGCCTGGCCTTTGGTAAGTCATATAATTTATAAAATTGTGCATGAGTTTCTGAGTGCTTCACACGTCACCTATGTATCGTGAACTGTTTGTCGTCTGCTTTTGGGGCAAGACAAGCAAGTATGCACTTCTATGCACAGCAAAAAAGGAAGAATTCTAAAATAACAGGAAATCTGGCAAAAGACACCAAATACCACCTCAGTTGGTCTTTTTGTTTGTCTGCTTGCTACAAATCTCTTTCTAAAATTAACAAATTTTGTTCCTCTTTTGAGGTACATAGTGGATCTTCTGGCCACATACACAGTGGATAAACTGGACACATCCTTTCTGCAGCGGATAAACTACACCAATTCCTCGGATACAACTGGATACATCTTGCTGCAATGGAAACTGACAATCATCACCTGGATATACCCTGCTTCAATAGTAACTGCTAAACCTCAATACCTCTACACTAGGGAGGAAATCCAACAACTATGATTAATTCCTGGGAAATACATCTATATCTGCTTTCATTATCTTGAATCTACTCATTTATTCAGTAAAACAAACTGATTTTCTAAAGAGCTCTTCTGACAAACACACGGTGGCCAGACTGGATCTATGGAATCTACAGCTCAAAGAACCCTCTCACCTCAGTCACACCTAACTCTGAACCTCAAAGCAAAGTGAACTCTTTCACACGTGCCCCAAGCAAACCAAAAGCTTTTCTGGCTCGAACACCATCACAAATATCTATTTTAAAAGATCTCGGCATTCTTAAGAAAACACAACAAAGAAGAAACTAGGCAAATGTCCCACACCTCAGACTGCAAGACCTACTATGGGAAAAATAAAAATAAAAGACACTTTGATATGATTCGAAATACAAAAGCGAACATACCAACCTTAATTCCAACCCCCATCACGAATTACAAAGAACAAACCTGTTCACCCTCTGTACACTGTAATACAAGATCTAGAAAATAAAACTGCATTTATCCATGGCCGTATTAAATCAGCAGATATAGGGTGTATTACAGAACCCTGGCTTGATAGAAACGCAGGCCCAATTCTAGAAGTAGCAATACCACCAAATTATTCAACATTCCACTGTCCAAGGAAACATAGAAAGGAAGAGGTGTATCAATCGGTTTTAAAACAAAGTTTAAACATCAGGCCTTTTCAGTGGGAAATACAACATTTGAATGTGTGGCTGCAAGAAATGCAGCAGGTATGGGTTTTACAATTCTCCTGATCTCTAATCGCCCACCTCCTGCATGAATTCATAGCTTCTATCCACATTCATTTTAGGCCACCATAGTTTATTTCAATGCATGCATGGATAAGAAGTCTTTACAGTTTGTACAAGACCTACTTCTACCAAGCTATTTCTTCTGCTATCCATAAGAGTAGCCACATTGTAGATCTTGCATTTCCTACTGAAATCTAATAATAAATCCAGCCATGTGGTCAGAGCATTACTCCATTAAATGTTCTATAAGTAGCCCCTCACATAACCCTGCTCTTGTAAAGATGACTAGTTTTCTCATATACTCTGGTCTTATCTAGAGTTTACCCATATGTTAAAGAGCTGTGATGATGTAAGCTCTCTGGTACAATACTACAATATGAATGTGAAAACTGCTCTATTGCCCCAATAAGCACTTGACCCCATACCACTCATCATAGGATTCCATAGTTTGACAGTACCATCAGAGAGATGAAAAAGAAAGGATGCTCTCTTGAATGGAGATGGACAAAATCTCAGACAGCAGAGAATAAGCTTAAATTGGCAGAATAATATGCTTACCAAAAAGCAATAGTTTTACCACAGTAAAAAAACAAAAAACAAAAAAAACCCCAACAATTAAGAAATCACAAAAGCAGAGGGATTTCCGGCACTGCTAGAAGGTCGCATAGGACACCATTGGACAGTCCTCCTTTGCTTTAGTATGGTTCGCCCATGAGGCGGTCCTTGTTGGGATCCATGCATCCAGTTGGGAGCCACTTTGAAAAAGAAATTTAATAAAATGCAAAAGGACCTAACACAACAGCTTACAGATTTGGAAGCCAAACACAAGGCTAAGCCCACACGACCAGTGGAAACACAACTTAAACAACTTAGAGATGCACTGAATAGACATTAAAGGACCACTATAGGCACCCAGACCAATTCAGCTTAATGAAGTGGTCTGGGTGCCAGGTCCAGCTAGGGTTAACCCTTTTATTTTATTTTTTATATAAACATAGCAGTTTCAGAGAAACTGCTATGTTTATATTAGGGTTAATCACAGTGAGAAGACGCCAGCATCCATAGGAAAGCATTGTGAATGCTTTCCTATGGACTGGCTGAATGCGTGCGCGGCTCCTGCCGCGCATGCGCATTCAGCCGAAGAGGAGGAGAAGAGGGAGGAGGAGAGCCCCCGGCGCTGGAGAAAGAGGTAAGTTTAACCCCTTCCTCTACCCAGAGCCCAGCGGGAGGGGGTCCCTGAGGGTGGGGGCACCCTCAGGGCACTATAGTGCCAGGAAAACGAGTATGTTTTCCTGGCACTATAGTGGTCCTTTAAAATTGATAGAAAGCTACATGTTAAAATTCAACCAACAATTATATGCACATGGTAATAAAGCAGGTAAAATATTAGCCATGAAACGTTAAAATATGCGCTAACTAAAATTCCATTTTTGCTCAATGTTGATGGGTCAAGGATAGTAAACCCGGAACCAATAGTTGACAAATTTGCCCAGTTTTACCATTCATTGTATAACCTTCAGATTTACACAGACCCCTCAACTAAGCCAGGAGTCCATAGAGGACTTCCTTCACACAGTAACACACCTGAATTTGAGGCACAATTAACCACAGAGGAGGTCATCCAAGCAATCAAATCACAACCAAAACAAAAAGCACCAAGCCCCGATAGATTCCCTTACGCATATTATAATCTTTGCCGATTTATGGGCCCCACCTGACTGCCCTTTCAACACCATTTTAGATTCAGGACACATTCCCCCAGAAATCCTCCAGGCGAATATAATCACCATCCACAAACTAGGCAAATCCCCCATGGCTTGTGAAAATTATCGCCCCATCTCCCTATTAAATGCAAACACTAAGCTCTATGCAAAGGTTCTCAAAGCTAGTTTTACCTGAACAGGCACTATCCAAAAAACAGAAAACGTGTCTTCTCTGGGCCCTTGACCGCCTCCCCTGGGGCTATATGTCATCGGTCCTCTGCAAATTTGGCTTTCCCCCAGGCATACATAGCTCTATATTGATCCCCATCAGCCAGGGTCCTTAACACGGGATTCCTCTCAAAGAAGTTCTGTCTCTAGAATGGCACTCGCCAAGGATGCCCCCTTTCACTTCTAATTTTCATCTTGGCCTTAGAACTCCTAATAAAACGCATTCAAACAGACGAGAATATTGCAGGCCTTCATACCCCTATAGATACCCAAAGAATGGCACTATTCGCAGATGGTGTGCTACTATTACTAACCAAGCCCATGAATTCCCTACCACATTTAATAAACTTATTACAAATATATGGTCCAGTATCATACTATAAGAATAACATTTCGAAAACTGAGGCTCTGCCATTGCACATGTTATCTCACCCCACCCATACTCTATGCTGAAAAACCATTACCTGGAGGTCTGGGAATACTGGATATTAAGAAATATTACCTGGTGACGATTTTAGCTCAAACTGTGGTTGTGCTCTCAGCTGATTAACCACCCCTCTGACTCTCATTTAAAAAAAGGGTTTCCTAAACCCCCACCCCATGTACTACAATCTTTCGAGTCGGGAGCTTCTCCACTGTTTAAGAGTGAAACACATAACACACAAGTTTAACATAACCCCCATTCAAACAGACACAATAAACAACTTTGGTTGCCTATGTTGGGGTAAAGGGAGTAAATTAAAATCGCTATCAGAATGTTATAAAGAGTTACAAGATAACGCAACATCCCGCAAAGTTTTTACACATGACCAAATGGGAGGATGAGCTCCATACCATGGATCACTGGTGTGAGGCAACAAAAAAAAAAAAACAACACACTGCATTGACCATTTAGAAACATCATATAAAATGTGGATGATGTGGTATCTCACTCCAAGTAAACTAGCCCACATATATAGAGAAACCTCTCCTATCTGTTGGAGATGTGGGACACAAAAAGTCACCCTACAAGCCGACACATCTATTGCACATTATACCGACCTCATTGACAAGTGTGGAAAGGGATATCATAATACACATTCTCTTGGCTGCCAAATGTACCATAGCTTCACACTGGATGAACAAAAACCCTCGCCCCCTCACATTAGTTAAAGAAAGACTATGGAAAACCAAAATGTCTCTTACACAGACTGCCTCTGCATTGTCTCCTTTACTCCTAGAAGAAAGCTGCATTCCTCGCAAAAGGGCATATTGAAGTTGATGGAACAATATCCGGTTACCTCTCTTTCTTTTTGGTTCTACTTCCTTCATGCTAATGTGTCTCCTCTGCTATACCGTATGTTATAATTTATCCAGTATGTTACATTATATGGTATGATATGGAGGACAGATGCAATGTCTTCACTGACCTTACAGCCATATGCAACCAAGCATCCGTATGCAACGATTATTAGCTAAATCTGTAAAAAATTGTATTGTTTATTGCCTCTCTCTGGAAACTGAAATGATTTATCTAGGTTCTTAATGTATGTTAAAGTGCTGTTGACTAATGTAATTATACCTATAAGAAGAAAACGCTAAGGTCCTTCCTTTATTTGTCTTTGTATTGTACACAATATATCTTCCTATGCAACAAGAACATAAAAAAAAATTAAATTAAATTTAATGTTTTTTTCAAAATTAATTTTTAAAAATGACAAAAGCAAAACAAATAGACAAGCCGAGCTATTTTAGCACAGTTGAAAAATTATGCAACCCAGTTTACCTAAATAGCATCTCAACTTTAACCCAGTGAAAATGGGAGGAGTTTGCTTCCTTCTTTACCAACAAAGTGTTAACTATTCGCTGAGACATATCATCATCAAAGAACATGCTCAAAACAACTTCCCATCTCACTGAACAAGCTTTGATTATGTTGAGGGAAATAACATCATTCAAACTAACAGAGAGTGTGTGTGTGTGTGTGTGTGTGTGTGTGTGTGTGTGTGTGTGTGTGTGTGTGTGTGTGTGTGTGTGTGTGTGTGTGTGTGTGTGTGTGTGTGTCACAATTTGTATTCTGGATCCAGGAACAACATGCCTTTTAATTAGATGCACCTTAAGGCACTAGTTTTCACCAAACCTTGTCAGTGCTCTCTATAGACAAGGTCCTTCCCAACATCATTAAAAAGAAAGCTGTTCTCCATCCTAATTTAAAAAATGCACTGAAAATTATAGGCCAATTATAATTGCACTGAAAATTATAGGTCAATCTCAAAGCTTCCTTTCCTAGGAAAAGTCATCAAAAAAGTTGTTGAAACCAAACCAGAAACATGGCTGACAAGAAAAAATATTTATAAATCATTCCAGTTAGGTTTTAGGGCAAGGAATAGAATTGAAACTGCCCTTTTACGTGTACTAAATGATCTACTGAGGGCAAAAGACAGAAGGGGGTGCTCAATATTAATTCTCCTTGAACTCTCTGCTGTATTCGACACCGTGGACCATGACATTTTATTACACCACCTGCATGACATCTGTGGGCTGTGTGGAGCAGTTCTAAGATGGCTCAAATAATTTCGATCTAATAGAACCCAGAGAATACACACCTCTACACAGGTCCCACTGGTATGTGTAGTCCCACATGGTTTCATCTTATCTCCCATGTTATTTGCAGTGTAAATGCTTTCAATGGGGATATCAGAAGGCAACATGATCTCAACTACCACTGCTATGCTGTGGATACAAACATAAACATCCCCTTCAGATCAAACTGAAAGGTTCCAGCAGAAACCATCAATAAGTATCTTGCTCATCTCCAGGAATGGATGAATAGTAATTGGCTGAAGCCAGACATAACAAACGAACTTGTGATGTGTAAAGATTGTTTGATAAGCAATCTGCAAAACGTTTATCAAACCAGTCTAGCATGTGGAGGATCAATACTACAAATCTCAAATCTAGCAAAAAAATAAATAAGTTGTGGTGTGGTGCTTGAAAGTACAATGCACGCATGCTATTATGGTCTCCTATAAAATGACTCCGTTGCCTTCCACTGGTACAAAAAGTAGTGCAGCGGTCAGTCAAAGTTTTGCCATGTGATTTCCATCCTCTAACCTTGTGACAATAGAATGGAGCATACTGTTTAAGATAGGCCTGCTATCTTATAAAGATCTACATGAGCAGGGAGATATCTAAAATAATTATTACGTCCCAACTCACACTCTTCATTTAGCGCATGCACGGAAACTAACTGTGCCAAAGAATCAACAAAAATGTGGTTTACAATCTTTTTAGCCATGCCACCCCATCTCTACGGAACACTCTCCTTAGCACAGTGAAAGAAGTCACCTCCCTGGACTTATTTAAACAAAGACACAACATCTTCCTGTTTATACAGCTTTTCAGGAATAGAATCTGTAACTTCTAAATATGTGATTGTATCTTGTCTAAAGCTATTTGAGCCCAATGCGGAGAAAAGCGCTATATAAGTTACTGTTACTATTAATTGTATCTGTTTAACCAAAAACAGCCTCCCTTAGTCTTTCAATGCTAATTCCCCTTTGTTCAAATTCGTCAACTAAAAATTATTTTGGAATCCATTTTGTATAAAGTTTAAACCTTCATTGGTTTCCAAGAATTATGTCCATGAGTTAAGCATTGAGCGGCAAGTACCTTTAAGACAAATCTACTAATGAAGGACTTGAAATGTTAATCCGTGTTTATTCTTAGCACAATATACAGACAGGGCTGCATTAAAACCCAATTCTCTGCATTCAACTAGCTGTCTGAACTCTAGAAGTGCCGTTCTTAAACAGAGGATGTTTTAGAATCCCATCTCTGGGTTGTAAGCTCATTCATAAAAGGGCCATCACCTCTCGTTTCTATAACATTTGGAATTGTTTGTTTCTGTTTTGCCGTTTTATCACATTTGGAAAATTAAAAAGCATCACAGAATAAGTTAGTGCTATATAAATAATACGTAAAACATTCACACACTTGTTTTCGGTCTTCTTCTTCATCAACGCCTGGTCGAAGTACGAGAGTGGCACGGAAATCTGTGCTAAATGCTGGAGCAGAGCCAGCAGGGTAAGGTTCCTTCGTTAACCGACTACACGTCTGGAAATAAATG
>OW240921.1:116452191-116464984 GCA_933207985.1 Pelobates cultripes
CTTTAATTAAAACTTTTGTTTGTATTGGAGATAAAAGCACCTTCGATAAATTAAAAACTTTTATCTCATTATTGTCTTTTTTTTTCTCTGACTTATCTCTCCCTCCTCTGTTTCCTCTTCTAACACTCTTAGTCTTTTTGGCGTTTTGAACACTTCCTCTCTCCTCCAACTTTGATCTAAAAAAATATCTTCTTCGTTATCATTTCTTAATTTTTCAAATCTATTTCTAGTAGGGATATGAAATGATTTATCCCTACTATTGTAGTCTCTACTATATTGCACTTCCCTTCTTGGTTTTGAATCGTATTTAGGTATAAATCTTTGAGGGATTTTTGGTCTAGTTGATCTATCTCTTTGTGGGCTTTTTAACCCTTCTTTTACTATCCTAGAATATGTCTTACTTTCAACTCCACCTGGGGTTCTGGTTCTAGATTGTGGAAATTGATTATATGGTTTCTGATGTTTATTTTCATATGACATATTATGGTTTCTTTTTTCATATCTTTGATTACTCTGTGAACCATAAGGGCGATTCTGTTCTTTACTAAAATTAGGAATTTTTCTTACTCTGTTATTGGCGTAATCTTCTGTGTCTCTCTTGAATTTCTTTTTCTTATTTAGGATTATAGAATTTTCCAATCTTTCCAGATTACTTTTAACCCTTTCAGATAGCATTTCGAAATCTTTAGTACCAACAAAAGGTTCTAATTTCATTCTCAATTTATTAATATTCTCATCAATTTCGTTTAAATCCTCCTTCCTTTGTGTTATAATGATATTAATCATTGTTATTGAGAAGGATTCAAGAGCAGATGTCCAAATATTCATAAATTTAGTATTCTCAAGGTCAAAGGTGGGAAATTTTGTGAATCTTAACCCTCTAGGTGTTATTTTGTCTTTGAGGTATTTTTCAAGTGTAAATACTTCCCATTTCACTTTAATTTCCCTAGCTAATAGTTTCTCCAATTGACCAATCATATGATCCAAATTGTCACTTATAACCAATTCCTTTTCCACATATGGTTCATCACACATAAATTTTTCTATTGCGGATTTGAACCAGTGGTTCCTTGATTCAAATAGTGACATGATACAGTAAGCAGCCAAAAAACACCAAGTGACTTAAAAATGTACAAACACGAAAAAAAGAGGTGAAATGGCGCTAAGTAGTTATATGTATAAATCCCAGTGCAGCAAAAAACAAACCAGTGTTGCAGTCACCTTACAAAACACTTACATGTACAAAATTGGATAAAAAGAGGAAGTTTTGCGCACACGTTGGAAAATGTGATAATCTGTAATATAAATAGCTATCATAGGGTAATATGTAAACAATACTATGTATATATGATAGTAACTGGGAACACTCACAATTTAGAGAGCCATATAAGTCGGCTCTCTACTTGTAAAAACTCGTCAAATAATTCCAGGCAGAGCTGTATACCAGCTGGTCCCACCAAGTGCAGATAAGAAGTATCGTCTGGATACAGTCAGGAACTCAAGGTAAGTAGAAAAATCTTTTATTCCAATGAAGATATTTTAAAATTAAGCATAACGCGTTTCGACCATATCATTGGTCTTCCTCAGATGCAATGAACAATAAATCACAATAACATACTTATATAATACACATATAATTAAAACATTACATACATATGGTAATTAATTACAAAATCCGCCCTTTTCGACCATATAAGGGTTTTCCGGGTCATTTTCCCCTCCCAATATGGCGTCCTCCTAATCCTTATACTTTCTATTATGACCTTCTTTGAAGGATGTGTGGGCTTGTTGCTCACGTTGTTGCCGATCATGTGACTCACGCACTTGTTCGTCATGTGACTTCCGGTCTAGGTGCCGATACGTCACTTCCGGTTACGTCATTTCCGCTTTTTCGTGTTTACAATTTCATCTTTCCAAAGAGATTCGAGCAGAAAACGTCACTTCCGTTTTATATAATAAAATAGAATAAGTCTTTTATAGGAAATAAATCCTAAATACCGTATATACTCGAGTATAAGCCGACCCGAATATAAGCCGAGGCCCCTAATTTTACCCCAAAAAACTGGGAAAACGTATTGACTCGAGTATAAGACTAGGGTGGGAAATGTAGCAGCTACTGGTAAATTTCTAAATAAAATTAGATCCTAAAAAAATTATATTAATTGAATATTTATTTACAGTGTGTGTATATGATGAATGCAGTGTGTGTGTATGAGTGCGCAGTGTTTGTATAAATGCAGTGTTTGTATAAATGCAGTGTGTATATGAGTGCGCAGTGTGTGTATGAGTGCAGTGTGTGTGTATGAGTGCGCAGTGTGTGTGTATGAGTGCGCAGTGTGTGTGTATGAGTGCAGTGTGTGTGTATGAGTGCGCAGTGTGTGTATGAGTGCGCAGTGTGTGTATGAGTGCGCAGTGTGTGTATGAGTGCAGTGTGTGTGAGTGATGCAGTGTGTGTGTGTATGAGTGCAGTGTGTGTGAGTGATGCAGTGTGTGTGAGTGATGCAGTGTGTGTGTGATGCAGTGTGTGTGTGTATGAGTGCAGTGTGTGTGTATGAATGCAGTGTGTGTATATGAGTGCAGTGTGTGTTTGTGTTGCAGAGCCTTGGTGGGGGGTGGGCATTTTTATAAAAAAAAAAAAAAAAAAATTAATATTATTAGTTATTATTTCAATTTTTTTGGTTATATTATTTTTTTAATTATTTTTTTATTATTATTTATATTTATATATTATTAATTAATATTATTTTAATTTTTTCGTTATATTATTATTATTATTATTATTATTATTTATATATTATTAATGTATTTATTTTGTTGTCCCCCCTCCCTGCTTGATACATGGCAGGGAGGGGGGCTCTCCTTCCCTGGTGGTCCAGTGGCATTGGCAGTTCACTGGGGGGAGGAGGGGGGCTGGCAGAGCTGTTACTTACCTCTCCTGCAGCTCCTGCCAGCTCTCTCCTCCGCGCCGGTCCGTGCAGCTCTTCTGTCAGCTCACACTGTAAGTCTCGCGAGGGCCGCACTATGACCCCGCGGCTCTCGCGAGACTTACACTGGGAGCTGACCGAGGTGCTGACTGGACCGGCGCAGAGGAGGAGAGAGCTGACAGGAGCTGCAGGAGAGGTAAGTAACAGCTCTGCCAGCCCCCAGTCTGTATTATGGCAATGTAAATTGCCATAATACAGACAGTGACTCGAGTATAAGCCGAGTTGGGGTTTTTCAGCACAAAAAATGTGCTGAAAAACTCGGCTTATACTCGAGTATATACGGTAGGTCCATATAAAGTACAAAATTTTTTTACTCAGACAAAAAACAGGTGAGAAAAGAGGGAAGAAGACGAAGGAGAGAACAAATTATTCAAAAAATATAATTAAACCCAATTAGTTAAAAAGAATATACAAATTATTCAAAAAATACAGTTTTTACAAAAGGGTTATAAGGCAGAAGAATTAGATAAAAGCTTAGCTTTGGCTAATACTATAAAGAGGCCAGAATTGCTTAAGTATAAAGAAAAAGAAAAAGGTCTCAAGTCAGATAGAAGTCAGATAGAATCCCCTTTGTTTTTAATTTTGCGAGTAATATAGGGTGTTTAAAAAAGATTATTAATAAGAATTGGCACATCCTTCAACAAGAACATGACATCAAAGAGTTCTTGGGTGAAAGACCCAAGTTCATTTTTAGAGGTGCTAGAAATTTAAAACAAATTTTAACCTCTAATTATATTAATGGTGAGGAATCAAGAACTTTTCTAGATAATTGGTCAAAAAAGCAAAAAGGCTTTTTTCACTGTGGAAATTGCAACGCATGTAAGAGCACAGGTATAAGTGGAAGGAAGAAAGATTCCTTCCTATCCACTATAACTAAAAAACAATACTCAGTAGGTTCTTTTATTACATGTGAGTCGAAAAATGTTATTTATCTCCTACAATGTAAATGTGGACTACAGTACATAGGAAAAACATCCAGAGCACTTAAAGTTCGTGTAAGTGAACATGTTAGAAACATTAAGAAAGGTTTTCCTAGTCATAGTGTTTCTAAGCATTTCCTAGAAGCACATCAATCGAATCCCAAAGAGTTAGATTTTATGGCTATTCAAAAAGTTTCTAATAGCTGGAGAGGAGGTAATAACATTTTAAACTTAAGCAAAAAGGAGAGCTCTTGGATTTTTGAGTTACAAACCTTATACCCTAGGGGATTAAATTTGGATTTTGACATAGGGCCCATTTTATAAGCTTCTGAGTTTTATATGATGTTTTATAGTGTTAAAGTGGTAATATTTTATATATTTATATAATTTTATTATTAATTTTTTTATATATATTCTTTTTAACTAATTGGGTTTAATTATATTTTTTGAATAATTTGTTCTCTCCTTCGTCTTCTTCCCTCTTTTCTCACCTGTTTTTTGTCTGAGTAAAAAAATTTTGTACTTTATATGGACCTATTTAGGATTTATTTCCTATAAAAGACTTATTCTATTTTATTATATAAAACGGAAGTGACGTTTTCTGCTCGAATCTCTTTGGAAAGATGAAATTGTAAACACGAAAAAGCGGAAATGACGTAACCGGAAGTGACGTATCGGCACTTAGACCGGAAGTCACATGACGAACAAGTGCGTGAGTCACATGATCGGCAACAACGTGAGCAACAAGCCCACACATCCCTCAAAGAAGGTCATAATAGAAAGTATAAGGATTAGGAGGACGCCATATTGGGAGGGGAAAATGACCCGGAAAACCCTTATATGGTCGAAAAGGGCGGATTTTGTAATCAATTACCATATGTATGTAATGTTTTAGTTATATGTGTATTATATAAGTATGTTATTGTGTTTTATTGTTCATTGCATCTGAGGAAGACCAATGATATGGTCGAAACGCGTTATGCTTAATTTTAAAATATCTTCATTGGAATAAAAGATTTTTCTACTTACCTTGAGTTCCTGACTGTATCCAGACGATACTTCTTATCTGCACTTGGTGGGACCAGCTGGTATACAGCTCTGCCTGGAATTATTTGACGAGTTTTTACAAGTAGAGAGCCGACTTATATGGCTCTCTAAATTGTGAGTGTTCCCAGTTACTATCATATATACATAGTATTGTTTACATATTACCCTATGATAGCTATTTATATTACAGATTATTACATTTTCCAACGTGTGCGCAAAACTTCCTCTTTTTATCCAATATTGGAACAATCGTTTGCTCTCACTCAGTCCAACTTGGGCCATTGGGTGTCAATATCATAATAAGAGCTTAGTATCTCTTGCTGAGATAAAAGTTGGGTTTCCATGAGTCTCGCCCTATGTAAACTTCCAATTTTATCCACGATACAGGGACTATTTATCAACCCACTTAGTGTTTTAATAGTGCAGATATAAAATCCATGAGTGACAACTTGCATAGCATCCCAATGTGCACGCACATGCTCAAATGTAGGAATTGTGGGACCCTGATAAAAGTCATTTGGGCGTATGAGAGCTGCTGGCTATTTACCTGTTGTCAGTGATCATCTTGGATGAAAAGGAGGGTGGTAGATTCAGGTTAAACATTGTTTAAAACTCTACATGCTGGGGACGTGGTTTGACCACTGATCGTGATGGCCGCATAGAGTCAGAGCTCTGCATCCGAAGCTCATAAAACCGTCCTGTTATCAGCTACTACCTGCACAAAAGGCACGGAAACCCATTTCGTCTAGCGATACAGGGAAACTTTAACCATTGCCTACAGAATAGGAAGACTGAAGCCTCCGACTGGCCTGAGCTACAGACCCGAAAACTTGACACAGTGGAAAGGCCTGTGGACCATACCGCACGCAAGCTATCTCATTTCATAATTTTATGGTTTTACAATTTCTATTTTGGGGTTAAGTTGTTGGAAGTTAACCAGGGTTGAGTTATTGACACAGGGGGAGTAATAGTGCAGTACTTGTCTGATGAGACAAAGATGGGGTAACTGCTTGAAGTCCATGGAATGAGGGGTGGGAGACAGGGCATTGAGACATGCCGAGGGAACCTAGATAATTAAATGAAGTTGGTAATAATAGAGACTCTGATACAGGGGTCACAGTGTTGACCCATGGATCAGTATCTAAATTGCCCATAAATTTCTCTCCCTAAATGGGGAATAACCCTCAAAGAATGCAAAAGAAAGAAAAATTATGACTTAGAGGTCCTGGACAGGAGAGTAATAGAAATGGGAAGGAGTCCCTACCTTTAATAGTCCTAAGGCAAAACAGGTTAATTAACATTTTGGTAGCATCAATGGAGTTATGAATTTATTCAATTTAATCTGTTTTTAGTTACCTGAACAGGAAGGGAGAGGTGTGCAGCTATGCACTTGTGGTTTACCACAGTGCCGAGGTAAATAGGGACAGGACACTCTCATTAGTGGTCTCTGTTTGGATTTTGGTGTTGGGAAGTTACCCCCCCCCCCTTGAGAGGAATCTATATCTCTCTTATTCAGCCCAGTGATACTAGTTTTCCTCTACTTACCTTATTTATTTTATCCATTAGCTTTTATTTATACAGCCTAGACTTGCACGGCACTTTGAGGATTAGCCAGGCTGTCTTTAACTGGATATTGATTTGGTCTGGATGTGCTAAGATACATCCTTTCTGTTACCCTAGACTCCCTATTTTTACCTGTTTAACCTGTTTTGCATTAGGACTACTAAAGGTAGGGACTCCTCCCCATTTCTATTACTCTCCTGTCCAGGACCTCTAAGTCCTAATTTTTCTTTCTTAGATAATTAAATGGTGTACGCCGTCACTCATCAACTCCGATACACGCATACTCTTGAGGGAACAAAACAACAAAAATGCATTAAATAAAAATCAGAAAATAAAGTAACAAAAGGAAAGGTTAAAGGTTAAAGGTTGGTATTTTGCACATTGGATAATAACTTATTGTTAGACAGGTTAAGACTGATAATGTGTTTACATGTCTGGTGTTAAAATGAAACTGCACGGGTTGAGAACAGAGGATGGTGGGCACAGGAGGTGGGACGGGGGGCGGATACTAGGTGAAGGGCCCCAACAGGGGAGAGGTTTTGATCTCCCGGGGACTTATGTCCAACCAGAGAACCCATGAGATGTATTTACATTTCACTTAATTTTAAGCACCCACAAGCCTTCGTAACACGCTATCGGAAGCATTGAGGCATACAACATGATTGTGGATGCAGGACTGACTGCCAATAGAGTTAGACCATGCATGGGCCCTCCCCCCCCACATAACACATGCCTAGGCTAACCCACCCCTGCCACTGCATGCTCGGACAGGTCTGCTTCACTGGAGCATGACCTGCTCTTTCCATAGAAATACCCAGATGCAGATCTCTAACACCTCAAACCTCTGAGTGAGACTGACTGTTGTTCCATTATCGGTGTACATATTGAATCATAGGCCACCTTACATTCCGTTGGGTTAGATAGCACGCACCCCACAGTATTGGACAAGTCCACATTAGAAAGGAACACCTCTACCCCCTCCCCCCCGGTCAGGACAGGTAGGGTTGTGTTACATTAATATGAGCTTCGCCAGGATGCTAAATGGCTGAGCTTCCCCCCCATTAGAGGTGATACCCTTGACGCGGTGGATGTCTGCCCCCATAGATCCTGGCGACCGCTAAGACCCGGAAACAGAAGACTTACAGAATTGTACATATAATGAAGATACTTTCCTGAACTACAGTGTACTAACTTATTCATCTGCTTTCTCTTTTGTTGTATATTCCATGCCACCTTTTTTCTTCTTCTACCTCTTTCTTTCTCACTCTTACTCCCCCTACTCTTCCCCTCCCTTCCCCCCTCTTCCCTCCAAACGTGGACTTAGTCCTTCCCTTCGAAGTCTGCAGCCGGGGTGGACGACGCTAGTCCCAGTCGAAGCACACTGTGAGTGGAAGGTCAGGCCAACGCTGGGTAAGCCTACTAACACACTATAAAACACCACAGCATGGAGCTCAGACTGACTTCAGTCAATGTGAATGGACTGAACGTCACCAATAAACGCAGACTCTTGCTCAGAGAGATTAGATGCAACAAAGCAGACATAACCTTTATTCAAGCATCTCACATCCCACGCAGCTCAAGGACACAACTCGCAGACCATATCTATACAAGAGCATACGCATCTAGAGCACTATGTAAAAAGAATGGGGTGGAAATCCTGATTCACAAGCGGTGCCCTATCCAAATCACGGGAGTTCAGACAGACACTGAAGGACGGTACATGGTTCTGACAGTTACTCTCAACTCCAACACCTACCACCTACTTAACGTATACGCTCTAAACACTCCTAACAAACTGTTCTGGACAGAACTAGAAATCTTAATACAAGGAGGTGACTTGACGCCAGGCCCAGTGACTGACCGTGGAGGGGGACAACATCTCCCCTGTTCACAAAATAGGGGAGGACAAGATACACTTTTAAATAGGTTCATACACAATACGGGACTGTTGGATCCTTGGATGATCCAACACCAGGGTACGAGGGACTATACGTTCTATTCGGCCGCACATGCCTACTATTCCCACATTAACCTTTTCCTTACCAATCAGATGGGTATGCAGTGGATTAAAACATCCGCAATTAATCTTATCTCATGGTCTGACCATGCGGATATAGAACTCACCATGAGAGTCCCTGGTACCTATTCGCCATGGAAGTGGAGAATGAATGCCTCCCTTCTCAGAGATGCACAGATAAAGGAAAGAATCCAACAGGAGATTACATAATATTTCCAGGCGAATGAATCTCCTGACATATCGCCAACAACGCTATGGGCAGCGCACAAGACTGTAATACGGGGGCTGCTCATAAAAATAGCAACCCAAAAAAAATATACGGCAAACTGACCGAACTGCAAAAACAGAAATGCATCATAAACAGACTGCAACCCAAACCACGACCATGGAACTGAGAGAAATTAGGCGACTGATCAGGGACCTGATGATAGACGAAGTGAGCAGAGACATAGTCCGAGCAAAGAGACTTTTTTATGAAAACTCCAATAAAATGGATGCACTCCTTGTGAGACCCCCTAGACCTAAGAACAAAACCTCTTTGATCACTGCCATAAAAACCACCCAGGGGACTATCCTTAATAATCCCAAAGATATAAACGCAGAGTTCACACGTTTCTTCCCCACAGTATATAGCCACATTGACAGGCAACAATAGCACATATGCAGCAACCGTAACTGCTTTCCTAGACAAGGCCCAAATCCCGAGGCTATCAGAGGAACTGACTGCTCCCTGGGTGCACGTATCGAATTGGATGAAGTTGAACAAGCCATAACAGGGCTAAAAGGAAACAAGGCCCCGGGACCCGATGGATTTGACGGTGCCTTTTATAAGGCTTTTAGAGGTTTTTAAGATGAAGACCTAATACCCCATCTGGCCAAGATGTATAAACAGTGGATGGAAGGAGAGACGCAAAACCCTGACCTCTCTATGGCGGATATAACCCTCATCACAAAATGGGTAGAGATAGCACAAATGTCGCCAATTATCGCCCCATACCCTCATAAACTTTGATCTGAAAGTCAAACTACTGGCCACCCATATAAATCCCCTCCTCACTAAATGTATTCACGCAGACCAAGTAGGCTTTGTTCCCACGCGACAACTATATGAAAATACATGGCGAGCAGCCGATCTGATATGGTGGGCTAAGAGATTTCGAACGCCTTCTCTGGTCCTTTTCCTAGATGCAGAGAAGGCGTTCGACAGAGTCCAATGGCACTATATATTCCCGCTCTTAAAAAAAGATGATTTGCCAGCCTTTGTGATGGCGGTTCGAGGCCCTGTACGCAAATCCCAGGGCACAAGCAATAATACCTGGAGCAACCCCACAACCTTTTGAGCTGAAAAACAGCTTGTGCCAGGGTTGCCCCTTATCCCCTCTCTTGTTCATACTGGCACTAGAGCCCTTGCTATACCTAATCAGAACAAACCCACGAATTAAAGTGGCATGGGATGAATTTAAAGTATCTGCATATGCAGACAATGTCCTACTCACCCTCACTGACCCGAAAGAGTCAGTCCCTTGTCTCCTTGACCTGTTGGAAACATACAAGCAGGTTTTGGGATATAAAGTTAATATTGTTAAGTCCATAGGCATGCCCCTAAGGATGTCGGAGACAGACATTACATGGTTAGGACAAACGACCGAACTGAAAATCAGCTGGCAGCCCATTAAATATCTGGGTGTCAAATTGATGTCAAATCCCAACAATTTATATGCCGAAAACCACCTGCGCATGATCCACACATTACTAAAAGACTTAGACATATGGCATGAGAAACCTATCTTGTGCATAGGGCGACTCCACAGTATAAAAATGAACCTCATGCTGCGCCTCCAGTTCCTTTTACAGGGACTACCAATAAAAGTAACTAAGGGAGACCTGAAAACACTTCAGACAGCGATCGACGACTTCATCTGTGCTAGAAAGAGGCATAGAATAGCAAGGAAAACCTTATATACCCCCAAGAATAGAGGGGGACCCAATCTCCACCTTTACTATTTGTCGGCTCAACTGGCACATATAGTGGAAAGGCACTGGCCACCAGAAGCCCATAGATGGGTTGATCTAGAAACGCTACTCATGAGTACAGATCTTCCCCAGTTCTGGATTTGGGTTCCTAGAGCAGATAGACCTGCTCTCCACCCTAGCTGCCCAGCAATTTTAAATTAAATTAGGATTTGGCATTCCATGGCCCACAAATATTTACTAACAAACACACCATCGCCACTAATGCCATACGTCCGATATAAAGCATTTGAACCCGGGTTGATTTACAGAGACTTTAGGGGTATAGAAAATACAATGCTACTACCACCTATGCCATGCAGACACATTTAGACCCTTCAATCACTTAAGGACCCTAGCCCCGTTGACCAATAAGCACCACTTTAGGTACATTCAGCTATGGGACTTCGCCAGACGTCCCCAAGTGAGGGCCACAGCCATGGCAAAGCCAACCTTTTATGAAAAACTTATGTCAGAGGGACCACGTACCAGCCTCATCACACTTCTATACACACAATTAAGTGCACCAGATGGTGATGAACAAACACCTACTTATGTCTCACAATGGGAAATGGAACTACACCAAACTCTAAAGAGCCTGGACTGGCAGGACATCTGGGAGGCAGCAGCAAAGGCTTCCATCTGCGTAATACACCAAGATCAATGTTACAAAACACTCATGAGATTGTACACCACACCGGTCAAACAATGTGGAATGGACAAAACACCCACAGATACATGTTGGGAGGTGTGGGGGGAAGGGAACATATCTACACATGTGGTGGACATGTCCAAAAGCGGTTCGATTCTGGGACAGGATAGCTCGACTCCTAACATAGATCCTACACAGACCAATTGAGACAGATCCCTGGACTTTCCTTATAGCAAAACCAATGGACGGACTAACTAACAGAGAACAAAAACTAGTAAATAAAATTAATATGGCAGCTAGGAGAGCAATAGCACAGACATGGCTACCAGTGGACATGCCACAGATGTACAGGGTCATTCGCAACTTTAAAGAGGCACATCTCATGGATAAAATCACAGCACAAGTGCGAGACACATATACACTATTTCTTAAAGTCTGGGAGCCTTGGGAGGACTACACTAATCACTGAGAGGAGTGGCGACACAGTGATGTAGGCTATTGCTGCCCCGACTGGAGATGGACACCCCACCATTCATCCCTTCACTAGGTGTCTCCCATCTTTTCCCACTTCCCCCGTCTCCTTCTCTCATTCTGATTCTACCTTCTTTTGTGAAAAAATATAAAATTGTTCATGCATTCATAGGGTGAGCACGAGTGAACTAAGTGCAGTGGAGCACCACAGGCAGAGTAAACTCAAATGCAGCTATACATCGAGGGCTCAGCGCTAAATATCCCTTGATTTAGCGCAACTATCGCACCTTTGTGCATGAAGAAGTATGTAATATAGACCAGTTCACTCAGTATTTAAAAAGGTTGTGAAGTGTATGTATGAAGCTCTGATGTACCAGTGTTACCATTAATGAGAAATCTGTTAAACGTTTATCTCTATGTTCATTCATTGTGCTTTATTGTACAAAATACTTATTGACTGCCCTGACTTTTGTCACTGTCACTTGATATGCATGACTTGATAAATAAAGATTTTTTTTTTTTTTTTTAAATACATGCTGTATATTTTTAATAATATATGTTTAAGTCTGCATTCGTTTTGTAGATTAAAAGACTTCACATATTCCATTATAAAATTCCACGTTCGGCTTATACATTATAAGGCTCTACATTCTACATATAAATTATAAACTTCTACTTTTTATATGTAGATTAAATAGCACATTCTCTATATAAATTATTCTATTTATACATAATATTCTATACCATTTGATTGTATGCACACACATAATTCTAGATCTGTATATTTCACATACATTCCACCCTGGATACAAAAGGTAACATTCTATGATTCTATGTTCTCCATTTAATTCAACACCTTCTATCTATATAATAACGTTCTACACTGTGTGTGTACATTATAAAATGCTTTCACTCATGGTAATTAAGAAAGGTAAATGTGATAAAGTAAAGGTCTGTTTGTCTAGGGTGGGTTACGGAGATCTGAAATCTAATGCGGGATTAATAACCTATTAATGAATCAGTAATTGCTTTTAAATCTGTTATTCTATTAATTACAACTACAAATAATTGGTTCATCATAGCCGATGACTGTAACTAAGAAATAAAATAGTGAGGGTTTTTTTTTTGC
>OW240921.1:116490369-116508915 GCA_933207985.1 Pelobates cultripes
GCTGCTAATTGGCTGGAATGTGTCTGCTGACTGTGAGGTACAGGATCAAAGTTTACTCAATGATGATGAATAGGGGGCGGATCGAACCGCGCATGTGTTCGCCATCCGTGTCGGACGCGAACACGCTATGTTCGCCAGGAACTGTTCGACAGCTAACCGTTCGGTGCATCACTAGTGGTGGCCGAATAGATGGTTTATGCACTGTTGCAAAACTCTGAAGGACTCTACACCTGGATGCCCGTGGGACTCCAGAGGCACCAGCAGCTTAAAATATCTGTTTGCTGCTATGTAATGGTATTTTAGCAGCTGCTCTCTTGATCCGATGCATGGATCTGGCAGAAATTTTCCTCAATGTGTCTTTATCTGCACGAACCCATCTGTGCTCTGAATCAGCCACAAATCTCCTTACAGTGCGATGATCACACTTAAGTTTTCGTGAAATATCTAATGTTTTCATACCTCGTCCAAGGCATTGAACTATTTCACTCTTTTCGGCAGCAGATCCTTTTTCTTTCCCATATTGCATGAAAATGGTGCTCTGCTTAATAATGAGAAACACACTCCTTTAGTAGTTTTTCCTTAAATTGGGCTCATCTGCCAATGTAATTATCACAGGTGTCCGAGATTGTTTTCAGTGATCAAAAGAGCCCTGAGACACAATGCCATCCATGAGTTAAACTGAAAAACAAAATATTTACCGTATTTATCGGCGTATAACACGCACCTTTTCTGCCTGAAAATAGGGGGCAAATTATGGGTGCGTGTTATACGCCGGCCCTTTAAATACTGCAGCCGCCTGAGCGCTCTGTCAAGAGCGGTCAGGCGGCTGCAGTTGGTTCTCACCTCTCCTGTAGCGTGGCCGAGCTGCTCTGCTGTCCGCGGTGGCCGGAGTGATAGGAAGGTGCACGTAAGAAGAGGGGGAGGGGGGAGTAAGAAAGGGGGGTAAGAAGAGGGGGGGAGGGAGGTAGGGGAGGGGGGGGTAAGAAGAGGGGAGGGGAAGTAAGAAGAGGGGGTAAGAAGAGGGGAAGAAAAGGGGGGCAAGAAGAGGGAGGGGGAAGCAAGAAGGGGTAAGAGGGGAAGTAAGAAGAGGGGAGGGGGCAAGAAAGGGGATACAAGAAGAGGGGAGGGGGGAGTAAGAAAGGGGGGTAAGAAGAGGTGAGGGGAAGCAAGCAGTAGGAGGGGGGGAGGAAAGCGAGGTAAGAAGAGGGGAGGGGGAGTAAGAAGGGGGTAAGAGGGGGAAGCAGAAGAGGGGGAGCAAGAAAGGGGTAAGAGGGGGTAAGAGGGGGAAGTAAGAAGAGTGTATGCCAGCAAGAAGAGGAGGGGAGTAAGAAGGGGGTAAGAGGGGGGGCGCAAGAAGAGGGGGGAGTAAGAAGAAGTTCTTTATTTGAAATTTAAGTTTTTTTCCCCTGAAATTTCTTTCTTAAAATGAGGTGCGTGTTATACGCCGATAAATACGGTAATCTTTGTGACACTTAAATAGAGTTTGCATAATAATTTGGAACAGGGTGTATATTACAATACCACGTGCTTCCAAACTGTATTCTGTTTACAACAGTCAGGGATAAAGTCTTTTTAGCCATTCCTGTATCACTGTGGGTTTCCGTAAACCTGAATATGCAGAGTGATATTTTTTTATATGAGGTGGGAAAATGCAGGTTATCTCATGAAAGACTTTCCAGCTGAGCGACTACATGGAATGATGGCTTTAGTTACTCCTGGACTTATTGGAGAACATCAATCAGGGCTGGCGTCCGCTTAGGACAGCTCCTAGGTGGCACGACGATGAGACATTTTAGGGACTCTTAACGGGGTAGGATTTAAGAGTGAAAATGCCCCATTTTGAAAGCCACGAAGCGTGTGGTTAGGAGCCTATTACATATGACTGATAGTTTGCAGTAATTAAAAATACTGGATATTAATTATACCCAAATTAACATCCAACAAATTATAATAGAAACAAAGGCTCCTAAATCTATATTTTAATCACCAGAATGTATGTCTTGCCCTGATTTTACACAGCCTTATCTTAATTTCCTATCAAACATGAATAACAAGGAGAAATCATCTCAAATCTCAAACAAACTAACAGGTTAATGAATTACATCACTTTGTATCTTTTCCTGTAGTCGGGCCCTGCAGGGGCCCCAAAAGATCTCATTGAGAACCGGTGTGTTCACTTACTTTCCTTTGCCAAACCAGTTTCCCATACAAGCCACCACAGATGGCCATCCAGTAGTCTGGACCAATCCATTCAAGATCTGTAAGGGAGCACACGGCAGACAGTTAGTCAAGACAAGAACAAGATCCATTGATTAACAGCTGCAACAAATGTGCAACATTCACACATCTATGTGTCAAGATCAAATACATGACATGATCTTATATTAGAAATCAATAATCTCACAATATTGAGGTCAGCCAAGTTGGTTTTCTTGCAAACATAAAGCAATTATCTCAGAAAAAGGGTAAAGCCTTAAAAATAGTTTTATATAACAAAATATCTTCCAGACAGAGACGAGACAGACAGAGATAGACAAAGAAAGAGACAGAGACATAGAGAAAAGAAAGACAGAGAACAGACAGAACAGACAGAGAAAAGAGAGAGGAGAGAGAGAGAGAGAGAGAGAGAGAGAGAGAGAGAGACACAGAGACAGAGACACAGAGAAGAGACAGACAGAGAAAGAGACAGAGACAGAGAAAAGAAAGACAGAGACACAGGAGAGACAGACATAGAGATAGAGACAGAAACACAGAGAAAGAGCATGAATGGCAGGTGTATGCATCATGTCTGTGGACAGAAAGATTTAAAAAAAAAAAAATAACTCAATAAAATGTTTTTAGATGAGAAAATAAATATGGAATTTTAATGGTATAATTTAGTTTCAGTTGAGGTTCCTGTCATAAACCTATTGTGCTGTAAATTAGACTAATTTAGACAGTAGGTGGACGGATGCACAGGGACGTCCCAGAGTGCATCATTTCTCAAAACCATAACAGCAGGTCCAGGCAGGGCACAGTGTTGCACGTTTACTACTTTAATTTACGCCATCCCAGGTTTGGGCATCTTGATCATTTCAGGACTCAGACGGAACACTGAAAGTCCGTGCAGAGGATCCCACAGTGGGAAGATACCATAACAACTGTGACGAAGTATTTCCCAATCACCAACAAGTAGCCAAGAAAGTTAACAAATACACAGAGAGACCGAGATTACCTGAAAGAGTATAAAATACCAGAGAGCGTGGATGTTCCAGTAATAGCCCAGGCCGAGGAAAGACGTGAAGATTCCGCAGAGAACCATTCCACCGGAGAGATAATATCGCAGGGGCAGGCGCTCCCCAATCATACCGCTAGAAATAAAACAAATATACGCTTTAACAACACAAATAGCATTTATTTAATATTGTGATGGAGTTGACACACACAGCACAATTATAGACAATATTAATGAATATTGATGGTACGTTATGTCACGCATTTATTTCTACATTGTGTAAAAGTATTAGTCAGCAAAGGATTATATTATATTATATTACTTTTAGTAGCGCAGTAATTAAACATTCTGACCGTCTCGCGTCTCCACAGAAAATACAAAACCTCTTTAAAGGACCACTATAGGCACCCAGACCACTTCAGTTTAATGAAGTGGTCTGGGTGCCAGGTCCCTCTTGGATTAACCCTGCCTGCTGTAAACATAGCAGTTTCAGAGAAACTGCTATGTTTACATATGGGTTAATCCAGCCTCTAGTGGCTGTATCATTGACAGCCGCTAGAGGCGCTTCCGCGTTTCTCACTGTGATTTTCACAGTGAGAAGACGCCAGCGTCCATAGGAAAGCATTGAGAATGCTTTCCTATGAGACTGTCTGAATGCGCGCGCGGCTCAAGCGCATTCAGCCGATGACGGGGAAAGGAGGAGG
The DNA here is from genome assembly GCA_933207985.1 of Pelobates cultripes. Taxonomy (NCBI): domain Eukaryota; kingdom Metazoa; phylum Chordata; class Amphibia; order Anura; family Pelobatidae; genus Pelobates; species Pelobates cultripes. The sequence goes on from OW240921.1 coordinate 116,494,288, forward strand.
AGCGTCCCCAGCTGGAAAAAAGGTAAGGGGTTAAGGGGTCACCCTAGAACCCGGCAGGAGGGGGATCCAAGGACCCTATAGAGCCAGGAAAACAAGTATGTTTTCCTGGCACTATGGTGGTCCTTTCAAGCATAATGTTACCAAAATTCAGAAAGTTTACAATATTGTAATAATCACGTATTTGGGAATCCCTGCCATTAAGGATGTGCATGGGAAAAATATTTGGTTCGGTTAGGCATTACGAAATTCGGCACTTCAGGTAAGTGTAGGGTTAGGGGTAGAGTTAGAGGTAGTGTTATGGTAGCATGATGGTTAGGGTTGGGTTAGGGTTTTGCCACTTTTCAGAAATCTGAAGTACTTCGGCACATCCGAAATTCAGAACTTCGGACATTCGGAAGCATCCGAATTTGAGAAATTCACCCAAATTTGCATTCGGAAAAAAACGTATTGCACATGTCTACCTGCCATAACACAGGTAAGGATTCCTTGATAAATACAGGTTTAGATAGAAGTTAGAAGGCAGATGCCATGAAAGTTCTCATGCTCCCAAAGGTGCCTATTGTTCATGTAATAGGGTTCCATTCTATAAAGAGTAATGCCATTCAGCAGACTCTACTTTGCTAGAATTAAAAAAAGGCTTTGATTACCGCTGCCCTTTCCCAGTAAGCTCTTTAAAAAAACAATTTATTTTAATGTAAATACAAAATGCTAAATATCACCAGTGAAAGCTATCTGATTGACATTTGGGAGCCAGGATGATAGTCTTATTTAATAAAACCCAGGAAGAACATTCAATCCGTTTGATATTAAAACACTATAATTAGTGAAATTGGTTTTGTCCCTTTAAAAACAAGACACCTCGTTGATGTGATAGTCTTCAGTCAGTCAATCTCCGTCTGTTAAAAGGGTATCTCATTGAAGTCTGGGAGTTGCTGCCCCCCTAGCCCTGCATTGTAAAAATTGCAGTTTTAGAGGTTTACATTGCAGAGTTAAGACCCCCTCTAGTGGCTGACTACCAGACCGCCACTAGAGGCGCTTTCTGCAAGTTCCTGGAGTTTAACTCCATTAAACGATGCTGAATGTCCTCACTCATTGTATGATAACATCCAGCGTCTTGCAAAACACCATAGGGAAGCAGTGTTTAAATGCTTTCATATGGTAAAGGCTCGTCCAGCACTCTCAAAGATAGAGCCAGGTAAGTGAAAAGGTTTTTTTAAAGGGACACTATAGTCATTGAGCTGAAGTGGTCTGGGTGCCAGGTCCCCCAGGTTTTAACCCTTGAGATGTAAACATAGCAATTTCAGAGAAACTGCTATGTTTACATTGCAGGGTTAATCCAACCTCTATTGGCTGTCTTCCTAACAGCCGCTAGAGGTGCTTCTGCGATGCTGGATGCGAAAAATCGCAACCAGCGTGCAGAATGTCCATAGGAAAGCATTGAGAAATGCTTTTCTATGGACTGTTAGAGTGCGCGCGCGGCTCTTGCCAGGCATGCACATTCCACTCCACTCCGGGGCCAACGTCGGCGGGGGAGCAGAGGTTACCAGCGCCGAGGGAGCCCAGAGCTGGATTAAGGTAAGTGGCTGAAGGGACTGGGTCCCCGAGGGTGAGGGTCCCCCAAGGATGACACGAGTTTGTTTTCCTGACACTATAGTGATCCTTTAATAGACACATGGGTTGGGGGTCAGGGGGGAGAAGGGGCAAGGGTACACTGTAATATTAGGAGTAAAGCTTTGTTTTCCTAACACTATATGGTTCCTTAAGTAGTTAGTTACCCACCATCTCCAAAGTGAAAAGCATTCCTTCAAAATCTTTCCGGAAGATAAATCCTAGTATAACAGGGTGCCCTGATATAGAGATTTATATAAAAAAAAAAAACGCCACATTTTCTGAGAGGAAGGTTAATTCCATTCCAAAATACAATGAGACTAGACTCTTGTACAATGCCTGGGGTAATGTTTAAACTAAACGTAAAATATGTAACTGCCCAGTGTCCGCTCTGTTATACTTCGCTTATATTCCCAAATAAAAACAAACAAACCTGAAACAGTCCAGTCTCAGAAAAGAAATGCAACACTGTTTAATTTGACTTTCTTCATGTCACATGGTGCAGGGGGGGCTGTGGGGGGCACGGGTTGGGTGAATAGGTTTGTGCACAGAGAGACATTGAAAGGAGTTTTTGTTTTTTGTATGTGTTGTTCGATTTTTTTAAATGTATTGGTGAGAGACTAAGACAGGCCCGTGACTCGTAACATTTACATCCATTACACGTGACTGTCCCTAAATCCAATGCTTTTCTAGGAGTTAGAAAAATTCTCTTTTCACATTGTCTATTTTGGCCATAAATGTGAAATTCACTTTGAATTCTCACGCTGGTGAATAACCCTCAAACTCCGCATTCTTTGCAGGTTGATGCCAGATGTCGCATAGAACCAATAATCTAATCTATCTGTGTAAAACACTTGTAGCGTAGGAAATATAAAACGTGAATCCTGCCCAGTTTTCGTTCTCAAGGCTGCAGCGACACCATCAACACCGCAAACTCACTTCAATAAAATAAAGTAGACTCTCCCTGTAACACGAGGGCTTTGACAATGTTGGTCTCTGAAAGTGCAATAAGAACTCCAATACAGAGCTAATATCATACTAAGTCAATATTTACATAGGAAGCTCAGTAGCAGATGGAGAGCTAAACTCAAAGTTCCCCAAAATGCCATTCTCTGCAGATTTTTTCTTGAGACTAGGGGCTCTGAACATCAGAGACATACGACCTTCGTCCTAGCCCTTTTGCAATTCATCCTTACACATAACATTTTTCTCTTCCACAATCAATTCTACCACCAGGTGCGGGGTACTACGATGGGGACATCTTGACGTGCTCGCTGTCTGGACCGGGACTGTGGAGCTCTACACTTACTTTGTTACACATCTGAACACTAACAACCTTAATCTGAGACTAACCATGGAAACAGGGACCCCTTCCCTTAATTTTTTTGGACTGTACATTGAGTATAACAGATATGTTGGAGATCAGTACAACTCTCTTCCGGATCCCATGTCAAGCAACACAATGCTTAAATGGGATAGTTACCATCCAACTCCCTTAAAAAGTGGGATACCGATTGGCCAATATTTGAGGCTGAGACGTAACTGTTCATCCCTGGAGGACTTCAAGGAGGCACTTCTGCAACACCCACATCTATCCCCAATTATTTCCCCAAAAGCTTCCTTGACAGCTAAAAGAGGGAAAAATCTTAAAGATCTATTGGTACATAGTCATTTATCAACTACATCTGTCAAGAGAAGTTGGATCTCCATAGTAGGTACCTATCAGTGTGGTCACTACGTGGCATGTAGATATATCCTGAAAGGATCAAAAATGATCACAGATTCCATGAACACACTTAAAATTCCTGTTAAACAATTTATTAATTGCAACACCTCACGAGTTAGATATCTTTTAACTTGTGAGTGTGGCGTGAAATACATGTGAAAGACAATACGACAGTGATCACTATAGTATACCCTTAATAGTGGCATTGTCTGAAGTCATTATATACACCTTGTTTTTTACTGTCAACTCAGGCTATAATACAGCTGTATGATATAAAGAATACACTGTCACATGGTTAACCAGTGAGCACTATAGTATACCCATAATAGTGTTTTTTTTTTTAGAATGTCATTTCATTGCCTTTCTTTATTGCCACGAGGGACTTCGTGTAAATGATTTATATAGTTATACTGGAGTGACAATCTTCTTTAGGAGTCAGCCTGGGATTATTGGTTTTAAGTACATACTATTCGACTCAGACTTTCTACTATAGTGGCGCTTTTTCTCTAGGGCCTTAGACTGCCTTTAATATTAGCCACAAGAGGTCTGAAGTTGATATATAATACGCCTTGTTTTATATGATATAAAGAATATGACCCATCAGTTGATATATAAACCCTGCCAGTGTAGCTAATCTCTACCACCATCACCCTCAGTCCACATCTCATCTAGCCCACTTCGGAGTCAGTCCCCGTTTGTTATTATAGAGCCTTTTGTATGGCTGTATGTTATATATGTCTTTTTCTCAAAATATTTAATAAAACTTATCTAATTGTTATGTCTCTCTAATATTAGTTATATATTCTACAAGGAACCTTTGTGTCTATTGGATTTGCATCCTTTGGACACATATATTTTTCTCTGTTCAACACACACAAAAATCACCTACCTGAAAAACATGCCAATGGCGTAGGCGACAAGGAAGGAGGTGTCCAGGGACCCGAGAAGCTCCTTATAATTTGACTTTTCTAAAAACAATAAAAGCAGTTATTAAACCAGTAAAATATCCTTTTCCATTTAAGTTCCATTTAATATTAAGTGCAATATATTTGCTGTTAGGCCATGTGTATAAAATAGCAGCCATTGAAAGTCTCCTTACGTTAATCTAAGGACGCACCTTTGCTGATATAAGAGAAGGAGTAATCCCCTACTGGTCAGTTTCACAATATCTACTAAAAAACAGACAGGATCAGTGTCACAGGATTGTGTGGCACACTCATTCCTTCATAAGAGATGCTCGTGTGACGGCAGAATGTATGCACAGCTGCCAGTAGTTTCATTCTTGAAATGTTACAGTAAGCAGACTGGCTGCTGCAAATATCAGCATTGATTCACCAAACACTGAATTGCAAATTTCAGGCTCACACAAGCAAGCTGGAAATTGGTAAAAAATAAAAACATAAATCCAAAATTAGCTATTTAGGCTCAATTCTTGCAGTTTGGATTTCAGTTTATTACAATGTAATGTTTCATGAATAAATCCAATAATTTCTATGAACAAAACTACTTGTACACAGCTCTAAAGAATATTTTATATATTAATAGCCTTCCGAGAGCAAGCAGCTCAGTTACCCACCTGGGGTTTAAGTGTATACAGTCCATTCGCTGAAAATAAACAAGAGAACCAGGAATTGCTGAGAAATATCTGCCATTTATCGTCTATGCAGACAATTCTGGATTTACACCAAAGGGAGACTCAATTGACATGTAAATTTTGTGTCGTTTTTAAATAAAAGTCTCCTAAACACATATCTTACTGCTGTGGATTAAACACCGCAGTGAGAGGTTAAACCCTGTTCTGGTGCCTTTGGTTTGATTATACAGAACTACGTATCCCGACAACCCCCGTGGCTGGCTCTACGGTCACATCCAATACCGAGGTTTATTGTAACAATGCTTTATAAAAATGTTTATTGTAATTCAGCTTCATGTTATTGTATTATTAAAAATCTCTATCAAATAAATGTCAATATTTTGTTTGTTTTAAAAGAACCCCCCCACCCCCTGTGTAAGGGCATTAATGATACATCGTTATAATTCCATGTGACATTCTATTAATAGTAAACAAGTTCATCCAAAACTCGTGAACGGACCACAAGTCAGAACCTCGGGGCAATATTTACAGATTTTTCCAGTGGAAAAAATGAAACTTTAGGAATGTCTGGTTATTTCAAAAAAGTGTTTTAATGTTTTTGGCTGCATCATATTTCATGCAATATAATGTAATGTGACATATTATTCATTATAAAAACACAAGCTGTAACATTCGCTATTTAAAGATCTGACCATGTCAAACACGACATGAATGGAAAAAAGCTTTAATAAAATAAATCACAACTGGGGAAAAAAAAAAAAAAAAGGACAGAAAGTGGTCATTCTTACAGTTCTGATAATTTGGCAATTCACCTTTAAAAAGCACCATTTAGTATCTAGGACCCTTATCAAGGCTCAGAACGTCAGATCATGTTCTACTAGCCAGAACTAAATGTTACTTGCCACATGTGGCACTCTAATTTGAATATTGAGATAAAATGGGTTAGTAAGGCTCTCATTGCCCCCATCTAAACATTCACTGCTGTCCCTGTGCCCAGGTTAGTAGTGGATGTCGGGCACATTGCTATAATCTCCAAAATGTATTCTACCGTTGGTGTCCCTCTACCCATCTACCCAGGGTCGCCCCTCCACTCATCATCCCGGGGTCGCCCCTCCACCCATCATCCGGGGTTGCCCCTCCACCAATTAACGCGGACACCGCTTTACCAGTCAAATGTGGCTGCAGACAGTTGTCAAAAGGCTGCAATGAGGATTTACACAGGTGGTGGGGTGGGGGTGTGGCTGGCACGTGGGCTGAATATTTACTTGCTACTGGTCGAGTTAAAATGTTGAGCCCTGCATTACATGATATGAGCATGTGGTATCTCTCTGGTGGGGTAAATCGTAAACCCCTCATAAAAAAATAAAAAAAATAAAAAAAAATTAATAATAAATTGCGCCCAGAGTGCATCACTCACCAAATGGCGCCCAGTCACACCACGTCGTGTCATTTTCTGAAATATTGGCAGGAGGGTTGGAGAGGGCAGAACAGTTTTGGTGCAGCTGGCTCTGAAATAATTTAAAATAAACATTTTATTTAGAAATAATTACAAATATAAATTAAAAATACAATTCTCCCTGACCTGTGAGGATTTGGCAACTACCCATTTGCAACGACTACCGCCTGGACATTTGCAAAATATTAATAAATAAAAACCACACAAAACCAAAACAATTCCAACGCCCAGTTGGTCACCTCCCTGTTAACCGATGGCCGTGGCCCTCTCCAGCAGATCAGACGTGGCTGTGTTTAGCCAGAGGATTGTTTGTGCAAATTGCTCCAAATAGAACACTTTACACTAAGAGTTCTCCAATGATGACTGGACGACGAACAGAAAAACACGTTATATTGATATATTTATTATTGCATTATCAAGCTTTAATTTAGGGTGACAGAATAATACACAGAGTTGTTTATAAATAATAATATTAATATCTAATTAAAGCATAAAATCCTGCAGCGCTGTACAATAGGTGGACTAACAGACAAGAATTTCCAACAAGACTAATTCCCACGAGGCTAACAAGGTATTTGCCTCGGACGGCACCTTTGGGGGGGGGGGGCGGCATAAAAAGCCACCATCTAAGTGCCCCGGCAAATGCCATGTTAGCCTCTTTCATGGGGAGCCCAAGAGTTAGCCGGCTGGTCACCTCGGGCCCCCCCCCGAGACTTTCAAATTATCACAGAGCGGCCGGGGGGAGCGCAGTGATGCTGGGAGCCGGGATATGACGTCACTCCGGCTCCTGGTATCACTGATCGGCTGCTGGTGGCTGAGCGGCCCAGCAAGCTCAGCCACCAGCAGCAAGCCCTCCCAGCCACCAGCAGCCAGTCCGCTCAGCCCAGCGACCAGCAGCAAGCCACCCCAGTCCAGCAGGAGCAACCAGCCCTTCCAGCACAGCCCAGCACCAGACCAGTCCCAGTCCCAGGAACCAAGACCGTGTATGTCAGTGAATGTGTGTATTTGAGAGTGTATGTGCCTGTCAGTGAATAGGTGTGTCAGTCAGTCAAACTGCATGTTCGTCTGACAAATTTAGATGAAGGAGGGGGTGCCCGAGTTTCGTCCTGCATAGGGCAGAACATATGCAAAATACACCACTGCGCACAGGAACAGAGGGTGTTCAGGGCCCTGCTCAAACCAGCTATCTTTCTAGAGGGCTCGTACAGTGTTAATTAGATAATAATAATAATAATAATAATAAATACCAATAGAAAGATTTAATAAGGGATGGCGGAGAGTGTTTAAAAAACTGATTTCATAAAACATACAGGTGGGGTCCTTTAATAAAGAATGATGTAATTAATAATAAACACACAGACATTTAATATGTAATATTATTGCAACAGCAACAGCAATAATAATAAGCACACAGACTTAATGGTTTATTATGGGAGTTCATATAATAAAAATATTGAATATTAACCCTTGCATACCTTCACTACGCTGATGGGCTTCCTGGAGAGGTGATAACTGGTATAAACCAGGAAGGTTAGTACGAAGATAAAACCACGATAACTGTAAATAAAGAACAGAAATTCAGTTACAATAACAAATTTCCAGATTAGCGGACGGACGTCTGTTTCATTACCAATGGTGTGGCCTCTATGGATACTGGAGAATCATTTAATGAGGGTCTGGATTGCCCAGGACATAAAACTCTGGCCCAAAACAATGCACGGATTAAACTATTGGAGACATTGTAATACAGACTAAGGACGTGGTCAGAATTTATTCAGAGTCACCAAATTATTACTTTACTGAGAGGGTAGTGGATGAATGGAATAGCCTTCCAGCTGAAGTGGTAGAGGTTAACACAGTGAGGGAGTTTAAGCATGCGTGGGATAGGCATAAGGCTATCCTAACTATAAGATAAGGCTAAGGACTAATGAAAGTATTTAGACAATTTGGGCCGATTGGTTCTTATTTGCTGTTACATTCTAGGATTCTAGGTTTCTGAATCAGAAATTAATTGAAAGGGCATTAACGGTCACTGGAATCACCTAAAATTGACCCATTTAGCTCAGAAATGAAGTCAGCACAGAATCAACCGGCACATAAAGAGTTAATGGAAACCCTCTCCCCTTCCGCAATAAAAAATGGTTCCCCTAGCTATGGGGGGTTGTCTTTTTATTAACCCTCACTATGCTGCCCTTTGTGTATGGAAAGATTGTCCCATTCCACTGGTCTATAGTGTATATGTCTCACTTAGTTTATTTGACATTATGTACATATCATTTTAACCCCTCCATGACCAATTGGCACATTTTGCATTTTTCTGTCATTTGTTTGCAAAAGGCAGATGAAATGTCTGAAAAACTCTGAAGATATTTAGACATATTTTTGCAACTTTTAGTAAATTGTTAATGTTGCCTTAATATTCCCAGCTAGATGGACAGTTGGAGTTTAATTTTACATCAAGACACGGAGGAAAGTATTGCTTAACCCTTTCTTTACTGTCCACCAATAGCAGCAAAGAATACAAATAGAAAAAAAGAACATAGACAGTGAGACACCAGCCAATCCCCATCCAATTCCCGTAAAACTTTCTAAATCTTCTTCTTTCTTTGCTGATCCACAGTCAGTTAAGTACCTCTTTTTGCTCAAAACATTATCTGTTTTAATTGCCTTTTAACTGTTTTGGTGATTTCATATTTTATTCTACCTGTTATTTTTACCTTTACTATTTTCTAAGATTCGGTTAATACGCAAGGAGTTGCGTCAGGCGCTGCCACGCCCGCAGGTCACACTACACCATCTGGCGTGGGTTATTGGCCTGCTTGCATCATCAATCCAAGCGGTGTCCCGGCCTCTCTCCATTATCGTGCCCTCCAGAGGCTGAGGATCGTTCATCTCCGCGATGGTGCTTCCTATGCAGACATGGTTTCTCTGGACAATGAGAAATGGGGCGAATTGAATTGTTAGATCCACAACCTCTCTGCTTGGAATGGCAGTGGACTCGGACGCGAGTCTCCACGGCTGGGGTGCCCGCTGCAATGGTGTGATCACAAGCGGACGTTGGTCAGAGGACGGCGCCTGTCTTCACATCAATGCTCTGGAGCTCCTGGCTGGTTCCTTTGCGATTCGCGAATGGGACTGCCAGCGTGTACATCCACATGCGCATGAACAATGTCTCGGCGGTCTAATACGTCAATCGCATGGACAGCACCCAATTGGCAGTCATGGCTTGCCTAGTGAAGAACTTTTGGGTGGATTGCTTGGCCAGGGACTTGGTGGTCCAGGCGGAATACCTTCCCGGGTCTCCACAACACTCACACGGACCGGAGTTCATGCTATCTTTCGAAGAGCAGCGACTAGAGATTGGACGTGGAGGTGTTCTCCGCTATCTCATCTCTCTGGGGACCTTTTGCCATCGACCTTTTTGCGTCACGACTCAACACCCAATTGCCACGGTTCTACAGTTGGTATCCAGACCTGGCTGCAGAAGCAGTGCATGCTTTCCTGCAGGACTGGATCGACTCGCTCCACTATGTTTTCCCTCCATTTGCCATGATCGGGACCTCCTCCAGGTTCGCTGCCAACAAGCCAAATTGATCCTGCTGTTGCCATCTTGCCCGGACCTTCTTCTAGATCCGACAGGTCTGTGTCATCCCCTTCTGCTGGACGGCTCCCTCTAGCGGATTTCTGGGGTTCCTGGGATGTCCAGGGGGTTTTGGACGCAACTCGACAACTCCTGACGGATGCATGTTTTCGGCTTTTCTGGCTTCGCCGGCTTTGTGTCCGGTTGCTTGTTTGCGCGAGTATGTACTTCGGACTAGAGCGCGTCGCTCTATATCGTCACTGAAACTTTTTCTCTCACTTCGTCATCCATTTTCTCCAGTGTCCAGTACTACCTTGGCTCGCTGGGTGAAGTGTGTGATGTTGCAGGCCAGTGTGGAAATGTCCGTTTTTGGTGCCCAATCTTCCCAGGGGGCTTCAGCCACTTCTATTGTGGCTTCAGGTGTGCGTCTGGAAGACTTGATGAGAACAGCAGACTGGTCGCGGGAATCCACATTCCGCAAATTTTATTTTCGTCCTGTTCCTCACGTTTTTCCGGCGGTCGTTGGTCAGCTTTAACCCCTTAAGGATACATGACATGTGCGACATGTCATGATTCCCTTTTATTCCAGAAGTTTGGTCCTTAAGAGTTTAAACTTGCAATATGAGCCTGTTATTCTAGGATTTGGATGGGGATTGACTGGTGTCTCAATGTATATGTTCTATTTGTGTTCTTTGCTGCTATTGGTGGACAGTAAAGAAAGGGTTGAGAAATACTCACCTCTGTGTCTTTAAAAAAAAATAATGACTTTTCATTATGAAATTGCAAAAACATGTAATTAACTCAATCTCTTTGTATTTCATTCTGGATAAATGCTGTTACAAGAGAAACATACGGATTAAACAAAATCCCAGTTTTAAAATAGACAAAATGCCAGTTCCTTCATTATTTAGTGTACTGGCTTATTATAAATTTCCACAATAAAAAACACAGAAAGATTGAACACATGACAGCGAAACGGAAGAGCTAAGATCGTGGTGACTCAGTAGCCGAGTAGAAACCTCTATGTGAAATATAACCACAGTCTGAGTATTGCGCAAACCATTCCAGATTACTCACAATTAGATCTGTGGGGCTTATTCACTAAAACAGAGTTTTAGCAAATTAAACACTGAATTGCAAAATTCAGGACATACATCCATTTAAAAAAAAATAAAAAAAAAAAACCCTATTTCACTGAACAGCCAGTTTTTATCAACCACGTTGTCATAATCAAAATCTGGGTTTTTATTAAAGGTCATGAAAACTCTAACAAAAACTAGGAGGACTTCCACCTAAAAAGCCCCCTTGCACCATAACCACTACGCTGAGTTATGACGTTCACAAGGGTTGGCGTGCTCCTTTAATGCCAAGGATGTTATAGAGCCTTGATCTGAGAAGATACTGAGATGAAGGCTGCCCCATGTAGACTCATGACACTTTGCTTACACACGCACTTTAGTCTGGGTGCAGTGAAAAAGGAGAAATGGATCTGCTTTCATGCAGTTTCTTGATGTGTTAAGAGGGATTGCTGACAGAGCGTTGTGTGACCAGCGGCCGCTCAGTGTCTTAGAGGCTGCATTCTGGCTCTCAGGTGTCCATCACAATTCCAAACATTGCAGCAATGATCACAAGCCACGTTTATATTAATCTTAAAAGGTTATTTACTAAAGTGAGAATTCAGAGTGAATTTTAAGGTCAAAATAGCTGAATTGGAAAATGCCTGCTGTGCTTCCAGTGGGGTTAATTTGTGTCATTCACTTTGAAATCTCACTTTGGTGAACAGCCGGTTAGTAGATGGTCAGATTGTGCTTAAAGAGTAGAAGATACCATCCTGAAGATCACATCCCCCACAGCACGCTCAGACATCCTGCCTTCAAACCAGCTCACTATTCGTGGAGTGATATAGATCCAAATATTGATCTTTGGTATATTCAGGGAAGCCCAAATTCTATCACAGGTGCTCCCTAAGAGTTGTGAGGTGTAAGAGCAGGATTTCGAGGTGAGGCCTGCATACTGCACGTTTTGTGTCTTATTTGCAGTTTACACCTCCCCTCCCCCTTATATAATACGATACAGCGCTGTGGAATATGTTGGTGCTATATAGGTTATTAAATAATAATACTAAAGCACAAACAGACAGTAGTTCTGTATTAACCACTTCCTGCAATAAGATTGTAACTGGTGAGATGCTTCACTGCACAACACAAAGCACAGGCACCAATCACTGGTCAGCCACAACATGAAAATCCCCTGTCTAATATCTTGTCAAACACTTGTTTTTTTTATGCTGCCCTCGCCACACCTCCCCAGGCTGTGACTGAAAATGAAACCATTTTGTGTTCATTCAGGTTGTGCCAATCAGATGTTAACTTGCTTTTGCAGCTTTTATCTCCTACTCTGTAAATTGAACTTTAATTACATACAGGATGCTCCCATAGGGTCTAGCAAGTTGTTGTAGAGTAGGAGATAAGAAATTCTAAATTAAACATAATTTTCAAAAAAGGAAGTGTAAATATTAGAGTCACATGCAGGGAGGTGTGGCTAGGGCGTAAACAAAGTGATTAACTGCTAAATGGCGGAGAATTGAGCAGTGAGACAGAATGGATAGAATTGCTTTATTAAGCTAAAGTTGTCTTGGTGACTATAGTGTGCCTTTAAGTTGTACAATAAATGTGTCAATACTTTTTTTATTGGATTCCTGCACTGATACTCTGTTCTACTTTCCATAGAGACTCCCTCTGTGCCAGCGGGATCTGGACAGAAACTATTGGGAGAGATTGGGTATCTTATTGCATTATGGACGGAGCGCAATATTTATTTTATTTCTCTCATTGTGCCCTTAATAGGATTGACTGCATCCCTATTACTTTCTATACGTACAGCAAACATGACAATGCTTACCCTCCACAGTGAGGATACTGCCACACATGCCAGCCACAGCAGGAATGTGTTCACATACCCTGGTAATGTGAGCCCAACACCAACTGTGTCACAGTCATAAATTACCCAGCCTAACACAGAGAGTCATTCCCCCATTACTCAGCCTGGCACAGAGAGTCCCACACCCATTACCCAGCCTAACACAGTGACCCTTATTACCCAGCCCGGAACAGTGTTCTCCTAATTACTCAGCCTGGCACGGTGACCCCCATCACCCATCCTGGCACAGTGACACCCTCCATTATCCAGCTTGGCACAGTGACATGTCTCCTCATTACCCAGCCTGGCACCGTGCCTCCACTACCCAGCCTGGCACATTAACCACCTATTACACAGCGACCCTCCCCATTATCCAGTCTGGCAAAGTTATCCCTAATTACTTAGCCTGGCACAGTGACCCCATCACTTAGACCGGCATAGTGACGACACCCCCTAGTTACCCAGCCTAGCACAGTGACCCCTAATAACCCATTCTGGCAAAGTGACACCCCCCCATTATCCAGCTTGGCACAGTGACATGTCTCCTCATTACCCAGCCTGGCACCGTGCCTCCACTACCCAGCCTGGCACATTAACCACCTATTACACAGCGACCCTCCCCATTACCCAGTCTGGCAAAGGTATCCCTAATTACTTAGCCTGGCACAGTGACCCCATCACTTAGACCGGCATAGTGACGACACCCCCTAGTTACCCAGCCTAGCACAGTGACCCCTAATAGCCCATTCTGGCAAAGTGACACCCCCCCCCCATTATCCAGCTTGGCACAGTGACATGTCTCCTCATTACCCAGCCTGGCACAGTGCCCCCATTACCCAGCCTGGCACAGTGCCCCCCCATTACCCAGCCTGGCACATTGACCACCTATTACACAGCGACCCTGCCCATTACCCAGCCTGGCACAGGTATCCCTAATTACTCAGCCTGGCACAGATACCCCTAATTACCCAGCCTGGCACAGATACCCCTAATTACCCAGCCTGGCACAGTGACCCTCCTTCACCCAGCCTGGCACAGTTACCCCTATCACCCAGCATTGCACAGAGACAAACCCAATACACAGCCCAGCACAGTTAACCCCCATTACTCATCCTGGCACAGTGACCCCCAATTACCCAGCCTGCCACAGTGACTCCCCCCCTCATTACCCAGCCTGGCACAGTGACCCCTAATTACCCATCCTGCCACAGTGACCCCACCATTACCCAGCCTACCACCGTGACACCTTATTACCAATCCTGCCACAGTAACTCCCTCCTATTACCCAGCCTGGCACAGAGACCCCCAGTTACCCAGCCTTGCACAGTGACATGCCTCCTCATTGCCCAGTCTTGCACAGCGAGCCCTCCATTACCCAGCCTGGCACAGTGTCCCCCATATTACCAAGCCTGGTACATAGGCCCTCCCCATTATCCAGCCTGGCACAGTGACCCCCCATTACACAGCCTGGCACAGAGACCTCCCCATTACACAGCCTGGCACAGTAATCCCCATTACCCAGCCTGGCACAGTAATCCCCCATTACCCAGCCTGGCACAGTGACTCACTCCATTACCCAGTCTGGCACAGTGACCCCCAATCACCCAGTCTGGAACCGTGATCCTCCATTACCCAGCCTGGCACAGTGACCTTCCCTCATTACTCATTCTGGCACAGTGACCCCCATTACACAGCCTGACACAGTGACCCCCCCTCATTACCCAGCCTGGCACAGTGACCCCCCC
>OW240921.1:116509015-116537706 GCA_933207985.1 Pelobates cultripes
TCTGATCAATAACACAATCTGGTGTATGATCAATAAATCAATATACTGTCTGATCAATAAATCAATATGTTGTCTGATCAATAAATCAATCTACTGTCTGATCAATAAAACAATCCGCTGTCTGATCAATAAATCAATATACTGTCTGATCAATAAATCAATTTACTGTCTGATCACTAAATCAATGTACTGTCTGATCAATAACACAATCTGGTGTATGATCAATAAATCAATATACTGTCTGATCAATAAATCAATATGTTGTCTGATCAATAAATCAATCTACTGTCTGATCAATAAAACAATCCGCTGTCTGATCAATAAATCAATATACTGTCTGATCAATAAATCAATTTACTGTCTGATCACTAAATCAATGTACTGTCTGATCAAATAATCAATTTGTCTGATCAATTAATAAATTTAGCATCTGATCAATAAATATATTTACTTTCAGATCAATTAATCAATTTACGGTCTGTTCAATTAAATCAGTTTAAAGTATGATCAATTAATCAATATACTCTATAATCAATACATTATTTGCTGTCTGATAAATTAATACACTGTCTAATCAATTAATTCATTTACAATGCACAGTTGTTGGAATAGGCAAACAATACACAGCTGTGTGAATAGGGAGATAATACACAGGTGTGAGAATAGGGAGATAGTGCTCAGGTGAGGAAATATGGGAACAATGCACAGGTGTGGGAATGATGGAACAATGCACAGGTATGGGAATAGAGAGACAATACACAGGTGTGGGAATAGGGAGATATTGCTCAGGTGATGAAATATGGGAACAATGCACAGGTATGGGAATATGGAGATAATACACAGGTGTGGGAATAGGGAGATATTGCTCAGGTGATGAAATATGGGAACAATGCACAGGTGTGGGAATGGAGGAACAATGCACAGGTGTGGAAATGGGGGAACAATGCACAGGTACGGGAATAGGGGAACAATGCACAGGGGTGGGAACGGGGGAACAATGCACAGGGCTGGGAATAGGGAGATAATACACAGGTATGGGAATAGGGAGATAATACACAGGTGTGGGAATAGGGAGATAATACACAGGTGTGGGAATGGGGAACAATGTACAGGGTTGGGAATAGGGGAACAATGCACACAATCATATGGGAACAGCGAGATAATGCTCAGGTGTGGGAATAGGGAGATAATGCTTAGTTGTGTGAATAGGGAGATAATGCTCAGGTGTGGGAATAGGGAGATAATGCTCAGGTGTGAGAATAGGGAGATATTGCTCAGGTGTGAGAATAGGGGACATGGAATAACTTTCGAGCAGAGGTTGTAGAGATTCATACAGTGAAAGCATGGATTAGTCTTCCAGCAGAGGTGGTAAAGACTGATACAGTAAAACAGTTTTAAGCTTGGGATCGAGTAACTGCTGTCCTGAGCAGGAAATTAATTCTGGAATTAAACCTCAGCTTTTCTTATAATAAAATATGTTCACATGTACGCTGATATCTAAGTCAAAATATTAAACAGTGATATCCTCACCAATCTTTGTTTAATGTGACTTTTATATTTATTATTTTTCAAGTAACATGATTGTTTTTGCTTTTCCTAAAAACGATTTTTCCTGATTAAAAAAAATGTAGTTTTCTGAACAATGGGCAGCACTGTGTCTATTCACTGAGAGCTGGCAAGGCCGACTCGTGGCAGACACTCCAAGCAGTGACTCGGGACGTGTCCGGAGTGGAGAAAACATGCTAATTGCTTGCGGGGGAACCTGAACTTAAAAATGAAGCGAGAACGAGAAATCCACAGAACAGGCATCAGCGCCTCGACCCTTCTTCTTATTGTGTGTCTCCTAACTGCCCGGACAGGTAATGTCTTCTTCTCTGTAACTTGTCTAATTAGAAAGAACTAGCCGTGTTAGCAGACGACATTAATGAAAAGCCAGCAGGACAACTGAGTAAAGCCAGATCCCTTCCACCCCAGACCCATCCCTGGTCACCCCATCATTAAATACTGCATCCTAACCAAGAGGTTTATCTGGATAAAAAGGGTAATCATGCCTCTGCAGATTGGTCTGGGATTGATGGATAGGAGGCAGGATTGGAGGGATGGATTGATGGACGGGTGAAATATAATTGGCTGGATGGATGGAGGGAAGGAGGGAAGGGAAGAGAGAGAGATGGAGGGAGAGAGGGAGGGATGGATGGAGAAAGGGAGGGATGAATGAAGGGAGGGAAGCAGGGATGGATGGATGAATGAAGGGAGGGAGGGAGAGAGGGATGAATGAATGAAGGGAGGTTAGAGAGGGATGGACGGTGGATGGATGAAAGATGATGAATTGTTGGATTGGCCAGATGTTGGATGAAGGAATAGAAGATTGATGTTTGACAGACGGAGTTTGTTCTGTTTCTATTTAGATAAATCTATGGATCAATATTTATCTATAGAGGCAGACAAACCTGATTATTTGCTACATAATGTTGTGCATCTATGACATTGTCTTCCATCGCAGTGACATCGCTCACAAGTGAAATAAACAGACAGAATATATCTCTGAGCGTAACATGTTACTCTAAGGTTGAAATTTAGAACAAACTGGATAATTCTCTCCAATTTCTCACTGCTTAATAAATCAAGCTGATGCAGTGAGAGCTGTAACGTCCCACCTCCGGGGTAGCAGACACTGCTCTTTGTAGCAGAGAACGAGTTAAACGAGGCCTGGTGTTCTGGTTTCATTGAAACAGAGTGTATTTTCCTTATTTTTTCACACATTGATTTATTTTCGTTTTTATACTGCGTCCTGACTGGAATGGTTGGAATATTGGCGCTGATTTCCGTTATTGGCCTTTGCTTTTGAAGCAGCTACAGCTTATTGAAAATTAGAAATAGTTTTTTTTAAACTCTTTTACATGCAGAGCGCACACTGAGGCCATAAAGGGAATCTGTCCAATAGCCCAGCGGCATTGTCAGATTGTCCCAGCAACCTGTACAAAGCGTTACAGCCGCGTCTTCCAGCCCTGACTAATGCCTTTTCCAGGAAACGGTCAGTGAGTTTGTTAAGTGCACGCTGAGCGAGGATTCTCGGTAAACAGAATATAACTTGTCCCAATATCAAACTCCTTAAAGCTTCAACTTGAGGGGTCCCGATGGTGTAAGGACTATTCTGTAAATAAAAAAAATGAATGGTAATGATACTCATCTTCAAGTTTCGGGATTTACTGCACACCCAGGATTTGTATCTTCTGCAGTAATTATACACAGTATGTGCGGTTACCTGTATTATACACGGTATCCGCGTTACCTGTATTATATACAGTATCCGCGTTACCTGTATTATACACAGTATCCGCGTTACCTGTATTATATATAGAACCCGAGTTACCTGTATTATATGCAGTATCCGCGTTACCTGTATTATACGCAGTATCAGTGTTACCTGTATTATGCACAGTATTCGCGTTACCTGTATTATACACAGTATCAGTGTTACCTGTATTATGCACAGTATCCGCGTTACCTGTATTATACATAGTATCCGCGTTACCTGTATTATACATAGTATCCGCGTTACCTGTATTATATATAGAACCCGAGTTACCTGTATTATATGCAGTATCCGCGTTACCTGTATTATATATAGAACCCGAGTTACCTGTATTATATGCAGTATCCGCGTTACCTGTATTATACACAGTATCAGTGTTACCTGTATTATGCACAGTATTCGCGTTACCTGTATTATATATAGAACCAGTTACCTGTATTATATACAGTATCAGTGTTACCTGTATTATATATAGAACCCGAGTTACCTGTATTATACACAGTATTCGCGTTACCTGTATTATATATACGGCATCTGCGCTAACTGGATTACATACAGTGTAAATATAGCAAAATATAGAGAAATAAGGTGTAATTGGCGCTAGTAAATAGTAGCACAATATATCGACAGTGCTAATGATCACTGTGACGGTAATAGAAAATATCCCCGTCAAGCATTCCCTTCTTCCCATAAAAGAAAAGCACTCAATATTCCATAAGCAGAAATATCCCTGGAATCGCCGAATAATCCACACATGAGCCAAAGCTTAATGCTGGAACAAGACTAATTTACTGGCACACAGAACTCACAATTTATGCAACACAAAACTCCTCATCTGAGCCAGGCTAGATAATTGAGTTTCTACAATACACAAAGCTCAATTATCTGCTGGCCAGAAACATTACAATTTATAACTATTTGAGAAACATACTTTTTATAAGACATACAAATATACTTTTGACATCCCTGGGTAGCTGAGGATACTGGTAGTCACATATCCAAATCTTACGAATTTCCGTTCGGTAGTTTTCGTGTCGCATCGTGTGGAAGTTTGACCGGCTTGCCATGTGGGGGTATCCGAGTTACAGTTCCATAGAATCAGTAGCAAGAGCCGGTCTCCGTTCGCATCTAACTACACGAAAACCACCATTCGTATGGTTCAGCTGGTTACCTGTGAATGTTCCCCTCATTCGGTAGATACTATCTACCGAACGCCAGTTTGATTCGTGGAGGGGAACGTATTCATCCAGGACTTCCATGGGGACCGGGCGTTCGCATGTTTCCCGTACCGAAAACAGTTCCATGCAATTCATGCGTAAGCCCCGCTGACCGCATTTGTGAGTTTTAAGATGGCCGCCATCCTTTGTTCTCGCCACGTGTTCGTATGTCGAATGGCAGCCACCTAGTAGCAATTAAGTTTTCTCTGTGTTGCAACTTGCTACCGTGTGTGGTCCCCGTTCGGTACACGAATACATTCATTCTCAACATTTGGAACCGAACAATATAGACATTAAAATAGCAGGGAGATAATTAAACTGAAGCATATAGGCAAATACATAAAAGTCCTCACAATCACCTACTTTAACACAACATAAAGTATTACAACAACAAAAAACAAAGTGGGGAGTGCACACATAATACTGACAATAACTACTTATGTAGATCTTCTCAATAAGTATTGTTTTTCAGATCTGTATCAGAAACATAAGAACAAGTACTTGCATAGCATGATAAAAATTTGTAAAGATATTTATAGCAAAACTTTCTCCACATTACTACTCACATTTACCAGAGCCACTTACAGAGGCTGTGGCTGTCAAGGCGTGTAGTTTGGTTAGATATTTTCACCACGACAGTCGGCTCCACAGCTCAAGAAAAAACTTCCAGGATACAGCAGGTAAGGCTTAGTAAAATACATTTAATACTAACCAAAGATAAAGTAAAAAAAAACAAAAAAAAAACAAAACAGTTAAAAGCACAACGCATTTCGACAGGTAGTCTTTTTCAAGTGCATAATCAACATAACATACATTAAGTTTTTTTTAAATCCCCCAGACCGGAAGTCCTGATTGGCGACATTCTCTAGCGTTTTCCCAGGGTCCAATATTCCTAGCTCTGTAATTCCGGAATCTGTAAGATGACGCACATCTTCTGCGTTCCAAATCCAAGCCTCGATGAATGCGCATGCGTCCTATGATGCGTACGCCATCTAGTTAGATCATGTCATGATGTATTAGTCCGTATACAGGAAGTCTCTTGTATGTGTTCCAAATGCATTCCATTGGACACATGAGCAAAAATCGTGCATATAATACAAGGGAAAAATGTATGAAGTCAATAAACAATAATTCAAAACTATTTTCAAAAACTTACATGATATAATCTTACATATACTTTAGCTCCTAAGAAAAATTAATAATAAATATATATACATAATGGCATATACATTTAGAGGAAAAATAGAGGAAGGGAGGAGGAAATATAATTTTTTTTGTATAAAACCTCTAATTAAAGGGACACTATAGTCACCTAAACAACTTTAGCTTAATGAAGCAGTTTTAGTGTATAGATCATGCCTCTCAGGTTTCACTGCTCAATTCACTGCCATTTAGTAGTTAAATCACTTTGTTTCTGTTTATGCAACCCTTGTCACACCCCCCCTGGCTCTGACTGACAGACTGCATGAGAAAAAAAAACAAAAAAAACTGGTTTCACTTTTAATCAGATGTAATTTACCTTAAACAATTTTATCTCCTGCTCTGTAAATTGAACTGCAATCACATACAGGAGGCTCCAGCAGGGTCTAGCAAGCTATTAACATAGCAGGGGATAAGAAAAAGTAATCTAAATGAAACAGAACTTGCAATAAAGGAAGGATAAACATTAGATGACTCTTTACAGGAAGTGTTTAGGAAGGCTGTGCAAGTCACATGCAGGGAAGTGTGACTAGGTTGCATAAATAAAGTGATTTAACTCCTAAATGGCAGACAATTAAGCAGTGAGACTGCAGGGTTATGATCTATACACCCAAACTGCTTCATTAAACTACAGTTGTTTTGGTGACTATAGTGTCCATTTAAACAAAATAATCTAACCTAAAATTGATAGAAAAAAAATAATATTACAACACTTAATTCTAGGTCAATGTTGAGTCCTCTAGGGGAAGTTGTGTCCAAATTAAAAATCCATCTCATTTTTGGATGGCACATTATTCCCTCTCCAATGTCCTAGAATGCTGAACACCAAAAAGTAAACGTTTATTTGGATCTCTGTTCTGGTGTTCTAAAAAATGTTGGGATACACTGTGGTTTGCATACCCTCTCTTAAAGGGACACTCCAGTGCCAGGAAAACAATCAGTTTTCTTGGCACTGCAGGTCCCCTCTCCCTCCCACCTCCGGTTGCTGAAGGGGTGAAAACCCCTTCAGTGACTTACCTGAGACCTCCGCTGATGTCCCTCGGCGGTGGTTACGGGTTGCCACCGCTCCTCCCAGTCATTATGTCAACTGGTGTGCGAGACTGATCCCACCCGCCGGCTGAGGAGACCTAATGCGCATGCGTGGCAATGCCTAGTAGACAGCCACTAGAGGTGGAGTTAACCCTGCAAGGTAATTATTGCAGTTTATAAAAAAAAACTGCAATAATTACAGCTGCAGGGTTAAGGGTAGGGGGAGTTGGCACCCAGACCACTCAACTGGGCAGAAGTGGTCTGGGTGCCTGAAGTGTCCCTTTAATGTTTATATATATATATTGTTCCCGTATCCTCATTTTAAGAGCCCTAGAGATTTTCTTAACATTTGAAAACCACATGGGCATATGAGAACATATACAACATTTCTCGTGTTACAGGTTATGAGTGAATTGTTTAAAAATTTCCATTTATTGCAATGCTATTTAATATTCCTTCCTGTATTTCCTTTCATTTGGCATCCCATACAATCACCAC
The DNA here is from genome assembly GCA_933207985.1 of Pelobates cultripes. Classification (NCBI taxonomy): domain Eukaryota; kingdom Metazoa; phylum Chordata; class Amphibia; order Anura; family Pelobatidae; genus Pelobates; species Pelobates cultripes. The sequence goes on from OW240921.1 coordinate 116,516,276, forward strand.
AAAAAAAAAATTTTTGTGTGTGTTAATAGTCTTAGTTAAAAAATCTTCAATTTCTTTCTCAATAAAACATGTGGTTACATTTTTTTTTCCCAATTTTGAGCACCTCTATATATTCGTTTAGGTTTTATTTCTACAAATATTTTAAAATCATCATCTTGTTGTAAGATCGGTCAGTGTTTATTAAACTCCTTTTTCATATGGCTGGCATCTATACTAAAATCTAAAATCACAGGAATGTGTTCATTATTTGTAGGCTCTGATTTAGTTTTAGAATTTAATAAAGTTGTCCAGTCATACTTCCTACATTTTGTTATGTCCACTTTTAAAACCTCTTTAGCATATCCTTTTTTAATAAAATGGTCATTTAAAACTTCCAGTTGTTTATTCGTTTTTGCTGTGCAATTTCTACAACGTCTCAAAAATTGGCCCTTTGGAATGTTAGCCAACCATGGTTTAAAGTGACAACTGCTTCTGTGAATATAAATATTCACAATCGACCGGTTTGAAAAAAGTGTGAGTTTTTATTTGTCCTTCTAAAATAAAATATTCAAATCTAAAAAAACAAATGAATCTGGACTATTAAATTCATGTGTTAATTTGATGTTCCAAGTGTTCGAATTTAAAAATTCTATAAAACTACCAGCAGAGAGGCGCAGTCTCCTTTCCAGACAATAAAAATATTGTCTATATATATTTTGTACAGGACCAGGTTCTCTTTCCAGCTATGATCTGAATATATGAAAGATTGTTCCCAGTATTCCATAAATAAATTGGCATAACTCGGAGCGAACCTGGTCCCCATTGCTGTGCCTCTAAATTGCAGGTAGTAATCATCTTTGAACCCAAAAAAAAATAAATTAAAAAGTATCAATCTGATAGTGTGAACAATCTGTCATATATTCAGATCATAGCTGGATAGAGAACCTGGTCCTGAACAATAACAATTTGATCCTTCATTTCTCTCCATAATCATATATTCCAAAGAGAACAGCACAAGGCTCTTATTAAAAACAAAATTGCAAAAAGACAACATATAAAATAAGACTTGTTCTTTAATAAAAGAAATCATGAGAGCAAATACTGATTAAAATGAAAAACAAAACAAAACACATTTTTCATTTTACAATGGTGAAACTTTCTTTAAAACACTCTTAATTATTCTGGGCTAAACCATAAAATAGTTTGCTAAAATCAAAAAATCTGTGAAAACTTCCAGCGTTTATGTATTTTTTAAATAGCAGCGTAGGAGCTGATCCTGCCAGCGGGGAACAGCGCAGTGGGTGGAGTTTCTCCCTCCAGGTAAAATAGCGGTTACATTCGCGTGAATCTGGAATAAATGAATTTAGTGTCAGTTTTTGCAGGGATGTCGTGATACAGGAAGCAGAGAGAGCGCAGTTATAAAAGGCAAACTAATAAATAGGAAAACGGATACCAACACACTGCCCAGCAACAGCTTAAAAGAAAGAATACAACTAACTAACAACTATACACCTCAGGGTTAAACTCCATAAAATCCTGGGATAAGCATTTAAGTAACTCACTATGGAATGGTACCACTTCACAAAGAGACTCGGCCCTTTCCCCCCTCCTACTAGGAGGAGGTGGGAGCAAGATCACCCCATCTCTCCCTCCAAGGTTGTCCCCCCTTTTGTCTGGCATAAGTTATATTTGTTTTATGTGTAATTTTTCACGTGATGCCATTCGGATCACTAACTGTCTTGGGCTAGTATCTCCTTGGACCAAGAGATCCTAAGATACATAAAGGGAAAATATTGTCTAATACAACTGGCATTACTGATTTGTGTATGTTAAACACTTTATTTGCTCGAGTTAAACTTTTCTCTTGGATGCAGAAATCTGTACACAAATGTTTGTGAAAACTATCTGTGAACTGTTATATTTTGATATCAGTTGTGTCAATCTTTGCTATACGGAAAATAAAATATACTTGTAAAAATAAATAAGTAAATAAATGAAAAATAAAGAAATCATAAACCCATAAAAATGTCACAATAAGCCGGGATAAGAATACTGGGAGATAAGTGACCGGCAGTGTCCAGCCTTTTAATACGAGATTGGAGGGTCCCTTGTGTCACATTAAACAGAATATTCGAATATAGATCATTTTTAACATATGGGTTTCTTAGAAAGTACCATTCATCAATCCTTCACATGTAAATGTGATTAAAAACTCTAAAGGACTACGTACATTTTTCTTTATAGTTAGTGTTCCTAAAATTCTATAAATTCCTGGCCGGCCCTCTATTCCAGCACTGAAAGGGTTGATATCAATTAATCTCCTGTTTATTCCAGCGCTGAAATAATGTCACTGCAGCTCCACCTCCTGTGAAGTTTTGGTTACCTGTGTTTAATCAAATGGCTCTCATGGAGAAAGACTAAAATAGTGCTATGAGAAGCATTCAGTCCAGCGATGAGCTAGACTTCACAGCGAGAGAGACCGTAAACCTTTCAAACAACCAGGTATTACCCTGGGGATTTGCAAAAGTGACAATTTTATTAAGCCAGAGAGGACATGCAGTGGCCCCCTAAAGCATGTCTGCAAGTTAAAGCACTTTGTACCTCAATAGGTTTCTCTCCCAAGTAATATACTAACTGCGCTCGCTGGTGTAAAGACCCCCTGTTATATACTTACTGCCCTCACTGGCAAAAAGACCCCTTGCAATATACTAATCCTCATTACCTGTTCATTCACAGGACTGTACTTTTAATCCTAGTAACCTGTACATTCACAGGACTGTGCATCTAATCCTTGTAATCTGTTCATTCATAGGACTGTACATTTAATCCTAGTAACCGTTTCATCTACAAGACTGTACATCTAATCCTAGTAACCTGTTCATTCACAAGACTGTACATCTAATCCTAGTAACGTTTTCATTCACAGGACAGTACCTCTAATCCTAGTAACCTGTCCATTCCATTGCCATGGAATTTCCTGCTGGTTATTCTATTAATGCCTATCAAAATCTTTACACAAGATGGTGTGCAGGCTTTGCATCAAAGTAACAGACACAGTAAGAGATCTGACAGTAAGAAGGGTATTTCCTCTCCCCTCTTGAATACAATCTCAAAGCACTTTTTTTCCCCCATTTTCTTAAATAAACACACGGTTTAATTAACACACTGTCTACTTTCAGTCTTTGTGATCACATAATAGCAAGTACCAACACATTTATTATTATTATTTATTTCACTCATTTTAAGGGGAGGAAGGAGAGCTCTGACAGATAAATATAAAGCAGTATTTTTATGCAAATTTGCAAATTTATAGCAGCCAGTAATAAGAGAGAAAGAAACGCTAAAAACATTTCTAATATTTGCAAACTTTCTCAAGGACACGTAACCAGCACAGGCGTTCATTGGTGCAAGGTGCACATTAAAGCAAAGCACTAAGTGCGTTCAGCACGCGGCTCTGAATCACAGAGGAGAAATCTTTATACGAAGCAAAATCATTTGAAAACCATTTGCAGATTGGAATAAATATTCTTCTTTTAAAGGTTTCTCAGATGCAATGCTAAATCAGCTCGTCTGTGTCCTTACTTAACCGCAAACTGCAACTTTTACGCTAAAAGCAAACACTAAGAAAAATTGCAGTTTTTGCCACATATTCCGTTTTGGCTAAATTAGCCTAAAATCAGCTTCCTGTGCCTCCCAGTGTAATGAACATTTTCGTATTTATAGTCCTGCTGGGAAGCTTACAGTTTTTTCAGGTTACAGTTAGTAATGTTAAAATATCAATTTGGTAATAAAATAGAACATTAGTGGAAAGTTAGTGTATTACTGGAGTAGAAGATTTTTAATGTTAACGATACATAGGTAATTTTCATTCTACTTCCAAACCAGAGATAATCTTTAAAAGTTTGGCGTCTAGAAGCTCAGTAAAAGCTTTGCATCTGAAATCCGAGGCGCAAAATCAAACCGTAAAAAGCCAGATTTTATTCTCTTGTTCAAAGCGTGTTATACTCACGAGAAATGGTTAGTTTTAACTATTTCAGTCATCCAGAAATATTGTGCTTTAAGGTCATGCTATCGCTACAAGACATTGAAGACAATTCGTTTAATTGATGGCTCCTACGGGAATCTCGGGGTTGGGTATGGGAGTTTAATGGTCTCTATACAATAAAAATCCAGGCAATCGAAGGCCTTTCTTTGGTAAATGTGTTCATTAATACAGTCACTAATTAAGCAAACAATCACATTTACAGGAATTACTTTGTATCACAGCGGTGTATCACCTAACACAACCACTCTCCACCCTCTGTGTGTTATATGCTTTCTCCTGTTCTATACCTCACCCCCTCAGACAGTAAGCTTGATTTAGCAGGGTCCTCTTCAACCTATTGTTCCTGTACGTTTTTGTAATTGTCTCATTTATTGTTAAATGTCGCACTTTGATAATATTGTAAAGCGCTATGGAATATGCTGGCGCTATATAAATACCAATAATAATAATAATAATAATAATAATAATAATAATAATGATTGGAGAGTCTGGGAGGCTTAATGGGGGATGTAAGTGAATAGAATTGTAGGGTGAATTATGGGAGAACGGAATTAATATTTAAGGAACACTTCAAGCACCATGACCACTACAGCCCATTGTAGTAGTTATGGGGCCACGCGTGTCCAGGTGATGGCCTTCATTACACGTATGTAAACTATTTGAATTTGTACCTGGAGTCCCCCGGGTACAGCTCCCTGCCTCCACAACGAAGAGACAGACGTTCCGTTGCAGTTTAGGGCTTAGTTTGTTGGCTGAGAATATCAGCTAATCGCTAAGTCTTGCATTTCTGTGTTTCCGACGTTCGTAATGGAGGCGGAGAATGGCGCTCGGCAGACCCCAGGTAAGAAATCAAACTGTTAAAAATCAGAATGGGGAGGGGCAGGGTACCCCTGATACCATAAGCACTACATTGAGCTGTAGTGGTTATGGTGCTTGGAGTGTTCATGCAGTAGGAACATACAGGATACCTTAGATCTACAGAACAATGATATTAAAGTCTCAGCATCTGTGTAATGGTATTTTACACAGAGATTTGAAGATACCGTACCCTGTGGATTTCCGGCAGCACTGGCATATCCGGATCACTTCCTTATAAACCAAACGAGACAGCAACTGGAAGAGAGGAAAAAAACACAACTAATCAGGAAAATACACTGTAAGCACAATAAATAGATTCAAAGACCAATTTATCAATCGCTCGGCCACATAAATAAATAATAATACATTTGATTTATATATATCAAATGTGTTTAGAGCAAATTTAAACCAGAACGCCATATGGACAGACGTCTTTCATCCATGTGATCGTTACAGGAAAGAAAAAACTATTTGAGCAAATTAAAATGGCACGAAAATTGATCTATTTTACATATCACTGACAGGGGCATTTTTGTGCCATTTGGTTCATAGTTGTCAAGGTTAAAAAAACAAACAAAAATAAAGTAAAAACACAGTCTTTTATTGTATTGATCCAAAAGAAGGTAAAAAAACCCAATAGGAGCCATTTCCATTTGTGCCACAAAATGGAAAAAATAATTCCAGACTCCACAATGGCAATCAGGCTTCTCCTTGGATCAAGTGAAAAGTAACTAAATGATCTGTGAATAAAATCATTTACTGACGGTCATCTAACCAGCAATCATCTGGGGTTTCTTGGCACCCCAGACAGAGCTTTGAAACACGAAACAAACACAACAGCTTGTTCATGCCTTGTTCCATCAGTTTTGTGATTCGTCCATATACTGTTTTAGAGTGCAAGATTTCGGATCAATCACCAATTGCCTGAACTTTGGGTGAATCCCAATTAATTAGAAACCGAATGCACACCACTACTTGATACAATGTTTACATACGTCAAAAAACAAAATGATGTGTGTGTATATTTATATATTTTATTTTGCTGTTCCTACTTTTTCCCCCCTTATTGGTCACTTCTCCCTTGATCTGGGAATAAATTCAACAATTAGTGGCCGTCCCCTAACTATTAATTTATTATTTATATTTCTTTATTGGGGGGGGGGGTCAGGGAGAGCACTGATGGAACTCCAAATTCTGAATCAAACTTATACGTGTGTCCATTGCACAAGTCATTTCTTCGGTCATACATCCACTTCAGAGTTAAGGAAATTGGATGAATTGAAATTCTTATTTATAAAAATTTACTTAATATTTCAATGTAATTGTTAGTGTACTAGTCTAGTAAAAAAAATAAAAAATAAACGTTGCTGAACCGCATTCTGTCATGTTATCTTGTAATGTTACGCTGTGCGTGGTGTTGGAACCATAATTTTCCAAAGATTATTAAAAAAGGGGTGGGGGGGGAGGGGGGAGGGAGAAGCGACCAGAATGTTCTGAAGTCTTATTAAATCCTAGATCGGAAGGGAGCAGATAACTCACCAGACACGCAAGCAGATCCGACACAATTAACATGTAAAATACACTATTCCAGCCTTGGGTGGAAAGAACCGATGCAAGGGTTGGCCCCAGCGCAGCTCCTGCGGACACAGGAAATGGAAAAAATTTGTTAAGGAAATGATTTATGAAACAAACATGTTCTATCACTGATGTCACTCCGCTTTCATTATCACAAAGGAAGGTTTTAGAACGATAAGTAAATATGCAGAATAAAACGTCATCAGATAAGATCAGCTTCACACTAAGCCACATTTACTAAACGAACGTTAAATTGCACATACCGGAATCAGCAGGTTTTACACACACATGGGACAGTACAATAACGGATAAATGGAAAATTAGTTCCACATTAGACATGATTAAACAGACCTATTGATCCAGAGCCATCAATAATAGCGGTGACTGTTGAAAGAGCTTTGGCGTTTCCGTGGAGAGATCCGTGGGTTCCCTAGGAGATAAACAATACTGAACATTAACCTCAAAATAAAATAAATAATAGCAAAGTACCCCAAATTCATCACGAACCAGGTACTGGCTTCAATACAATTTTTCAATAATATAGATTTTTATTTTTCTATTTCTTCAGGAAATTACAGAGAATAATTACAAAATGTGCATTTAATGAAGCTTGGGTTCAGCGAGCCTGATAGGTCTCTCCACCTTCAGACCACGTATAGCACATTCTTAGGATTAATGATTTTTCCTTTTTAGGAGTAAAGTTTTGTGCAATAACCATTTTATCTGTCTCTTGTAAAATGTTGGTTGTAGTTCCAGTTCTCCTGTCTGACTAGGACACCATAACCACAATCTGATTCCAGGGCCAGGATTTCTATACAATAAAAGATTTATCATCTTACCAAATCGGCAGAGACAGCGGTAGTAATTAGTGAATACGGCCCATTCACCAACATCCCACAAATCAGCAACATGACTAACAGAAAGAAAATAATCAGAATAAATGGAAACCCAACATAAATAAAACAAAATGTAATTATATTAAAAACAAAAACAAAAGAGAAGGGGATCGTCCTTACCGATTGTGATTGAAACATCCATCTGTCCAAAATGATTGTAAATAAAAAGCTGAAAAGGAAAACAAGCATAGTCTGTACTGTGAAAAATAATAAACTAGGAGTGGCCATAAGCAAAAAGAACCAAAAGCGATTGGAGGGAGGGAATTAGGTAGCCAATAGGATGATGTGGTGAAAAGCAAGGAAATTGAAGTTTAGGATACAATGCGCTACTAACTCTAAACAGAAATTTCTAACCTTCTAATATTTAGTCAGACAGTACTGGGCTCAGACTGACATTCTCCCCGATAAATGATAAACAACAGAGGAACAGTTATGGTGAAATGGCCCGGGTCTCGAGCTATGGAGTCTGCAAAACGCACATAGGGTCTCCTAATCTGTTAAATAAATGTCATTTTCCAAAGAATAATAATGTAATAACTGGATTATTGAGAAAATGTATAAATAGTAGTTTTTATTCCATGAAATATACAGTTCACAAATTATCTAGATCTTCTGATCCATGCGGTGAGCCCAGTCTGATGTCACTGAGCTGCATTGTGGGGGTACGTGGGTACAGCCCAATATCAATATACAAGATCCGGCGCACTCACCTATCCACTAAACAGCAAATTCAATGTTGAAAGATTTTATTTGTTTTTTTAAAAACACCTAATCTAAGCAAAAATAATGGGGGTTTAGTTACATTATATGATCATACATTGCATAAGCCTGCCACGTCAATATACCCCATCTTTGGCAGGTCCTACCCTAACAGCCTAATGTCTGCTCTAATGAGATTAACCACTGACTTGGGAAAAAAATTCCATCTGGGGCCCAATGTCAGACATGTCGGGGTGCACTGTTAAAGCTGCTCTGTTACCTAAAATAAACTTTCTACAATCTAATTTTATCTACTAACTAATTTTTTTCCTGAGCGGTTTATGTTTCGTAAAACACAAAAAGAAATCAGTGCCGAGTTTTCCTTATTTATAGCATTCACGTTGACAAATCTCGGGGCTTAAAGCAAAGTTGTCAAGCAAATGTACCCACAATTCATCAGTAAATGCAATCCTAGAATGCAAACAGTGGGCATCATGGGCAGAGGAGAACAAAATGGTGGCACCAGTCCAGGACAAGGAAGAAAATATAGTAAATATAAATAAAGGCAAGTGAAAGGGTGGGAGGGTAATCGTTAAGATACAGGGGAAATGTGGAAAACGGAAGGAACAAAAAAAAAACAACAAAAAAAAACAAGACCACTTTAAGTGGTCCCTTTAAATATCTACAGTATTATGTTACAGTAACAATAAGACAAATATTATTAAGTAGAACACAGATTATTATGATCATCTGGAACCCTGTCTAAAAGAATCCTCTGTCTCCCAAAACCTTGTTACATCTAGGAATTATCTCCGTTATCCATCCAAACATCTCTTCCTGCAATGCCCCGATATAACCCCGACTGTAAGCCTGCTGTCACAGCCTAACCAAACCTTTGTTTATATTAAAGAAACACAGTCTCCTTATGGTCTGAATAATGAGTAGAACAATTAAACTCCCTACTCCGCGATAACATCTTTGTATCACAGTATATTTTACCCATTCTCGCTCAACATCCAGCTCTCTTGTACCTATACAAGGGCCATTTATCTTTCACTTACCATGGGCGCCGTCAGAATCAACATAATCGCACATGTGATGGCACTCGCCCCTGTGAGATCAGATATGGCTCCAGCCAAAATGCCACCTGAAAAGAGTTTACATAGAAGTTATACAACCCCCAGGGTCAAGTGCTAAATACATTAAATTTATTAAAAGGGATTAAAAAAGATAAAATAAATATCCTCTCATGCAATTTGAGATTTTTCCCAATGGTTGAAATTTGTAAATGTGTAATCTGTCGTGTTGAAATAAAATGTGTAAAGTACCGTTAAAGACAAAATTCCCTCACTACGGCCAGAGAAGATTCTTCCAACAACATTCCTAGGGACATGTTGCCAAAAGTTATGGGGTACTTTACAATTCGGCACCGGTAGCCAATCAACATGACAGTTATCAAACCAAACGTGCGGAATTTATTCATCCACTTTGGAGTATTGTTTGTTAGAAAAGGTTTTTTTCGAATGCTTTGAGGCGAGACATGGAATTTGCCAAGTGTCCAATGGTCCTGATATTGTGTCGGTGACTCATCTTTGGCAAGCTTGAGTCAAAGACATGAGTGTTTAACATAAAGTATGGGTATTTTTCCATTAACGCAAGATTGGTAGAAGTGATCACTTTGTCATGAATGGCTAATTAGCGCCATTCAGATTGTAATTTACCTGTGTATCAGCAGCAGAAGAAATATTTCACAGAACTTTCAAACTTTATAAATTACTAACCTACAATCCCACCGGCGTCAAATAATGTAGACATGTCTCCAGCCGTTTTGGGGTCAAAGTGAGCTAGAAAGAAAAATAAATAAATATAGATAAACCCTTGTGAACGTACAGCTCTATATACCTCAACAACATCAGTAAAAACCAGGAACAAAAAAACAAAAACAAAAACAAAACAAAAAAAAACACAAAAAAAAATTAAACACTAAACATTATCAATTTGACCATGTTTTGAATCTTTGCATCTATATTGGATGTATACAGAAAATGAAGGAGAATATGTATTGCTACATAAACACAAAACCAACAATTAACAAGTTGATCCCAATCAATTCTGCACTGGGGACTGGTAGACATTACTGCAACAAAATCATCAAAAATAATTATTTTGCAATTCAGCTTAATTTCAAAAGTTACATTTTTGTACATAATGCCCAATCTGAGCACCAGCAAGATGACCTCAGGGGGATAGGGGATTGAGTCGAACCGAACCTTAACAACGTTTACAAACCTTATCTTTTAGGATTATCTTTTATTTAGAGATCTATTTGTGAACTCTTTCACATCCCGTACCATTCAAACAACCAGCCACAATGCAGAAAAAAAAGCTCACTATCTTATCTGAGAAAAGGAAATAACTGAGATTTGAAACCTTAACAAATAATTTTTTACTAAAAACCCCACCCGTATACCCGAAACACAATACCCTGAGACGTGTAAAGTCATAAGATGCACAGAACATCAAGTAAACACACAAATGGATGAAGGAAATACCATAATAGCAATTGTGGTAAGTAAGATTGACTGAGACCAAGGTACCTCCAGATATGTCCATTAAAAGAACGTGATGGAAACATCAATATTATCAGCATAGGGTGGAACAGAGCTTTACGAAGAAGTTTGTCATACGAGCCTTCAGCACACTTAGTTTTAGCCACAGCATCGTGATTCCACTATAGACATAGTTTTTTACAGACAGCATTGCTCGCTACATTACACAGAGCCCTCGTCACCATACTCCATTATAGACAGAGCTTCTTACAGACAGCATCGCTCACTACATTACACGGAGCCCTCGTCACCATACTCCATTATAGACATAGCTTCTTACAGACAGCATCGCTCACTACATTACACGGAGCCCTCGTCACCATACTCCATTATAGACATAGCTTCTTACAGAGAGCATCGCTCACTACATTGCACGGAGCCCTCGTCACCATACTCCATTATAGACACTCCGTGTGCTTCCAAACGGTATTCTGTTTACAACGGTCAGGGATAAAGTCTTTTTAGCCATTCCTGTATCACTGTGGGTTTCCGTAAACCTGAATATGCAGAGTGATATTTTTTTATATGAGGTGGGAAAATGCAGGTTATCTCATGAAAGACTTTCCAGCTGAGCGACTACATGGAATGATGGCTTTAGTTACTCCTGGACTTATTGGAGAACATCAATCAGGGCTGGCGTCCGCTTAGGACAGCTCCTAGGTGGCACAATATTGAGACATTTTAGGGACTCTTAACGGGGTAGGATTTAAGAGTGAAAATGCCCCATTTTGAAAGCCACAAAGCGTGTGGTTAGGAGCTTATTACATATGACTGATAGTTTGCAGTAATTAAAAATACTGGATATTAATAATACCCAAATTAACATCCAACAAATTATAATAGAAACAAAGGCACCTAAATCTATATTTTAATCCCCAGCATATAGGTCTTGCCCAGATTTTACACAGCCTTCTCTTGATTTCCTATCAAACATGAATAACAAGAAGAAATCATCTCAAATCTCAAACAAACTCAAAAGGTTAATGAATTACATCACTTTGTATAATTACCATTCATTCACGTTTATTTTTTATTTTCCTACAGTAGCAGCTCGTACTAGTACCACCACCACTGATACTTTATCCTAAGATTACTAGTACCACCACCAATAATCTGTCACACGGCTGCATTCTCTGAGAAGAAGTTCCTAGCTTGTTTTCTGGGAACCCGTTACAGATCTCATTACCCTGAGATCACAAGTCCATTTTCTGGTGCAGCTCTTTCAGTCCATTATTAATTTCTTTAATATTTAAGTATATTTTTTCTTCTACTTATCTGGTTTATTAAACAAGTTCCTCTTTCCAACTTTTCTATCTAGTGCGTAGAGAGAGTTTTAGGTACAAGGAGAACCATTTAGCAACTTATTATAAATTCAAGATGTGTTGTATTCACCAAAACATAAAAATAGTACAATCTATTATCAAAAAGGTAAATAAAGAATTTATAAATTTTTGAAACAAAATTCAACACTGCTGACGAACAATCAAACAAGGCAAAGTACAAAATAAGCAGAAATTGAGGCTCCTGGAATTCCCCAAATAGCTATAACTAATGTTTCCTCTAACAGAGAGCCTCTTACCAACATTGGCGATGTAGAGAGGCAGCCAATACAGGAAGGTGTAACTGACCAACTTGGCAAACAGCAGACAGAGCGAAAACTCCACCACGCCCTGAAAGAAGCAGATCGCGCCCGTTATGGAAAGCGAAACAGAATGATAATTCAATGCAGCTTTACAAAGAATATTTCATTTATAACCAGTCTCACGCACAGGAATCCGCAGAGCCCCCAGAAAGCTGATGGCTTGTGGGTGTTCCCCAATGGGGTGATTCTCAGGATCATCAACATTGTCCAAAGGCTCGTTCTTAAAAATAGCCTCTGTGCTGGTACTAGTCACTTGGATATCGTCCACGTCATCCGCGCTGCTCTCCTCCTACAATTAAGAGATCGATTTTTAAGATTAAATAAGTTTTTTGTTTTCCTGCTGGGAGGAACATTTGTCTGTAGGTAAATGAAGGTCTTGAATACTGACACTGCTCTCCGGAGGGGTACAGCCAACGTCATCTGGGTCTGGAAAGAAGATAGTGATGGGTTTAATAGCCAGAATTACAGGTTTTTATATTTACATTTTCAAGGAATGGGGGTGGGTTTCACATGTTGCAGCGAAGAGATCTCCTACATGAAAGGATAGCGGTGAAGTGCAACGTAAGTGATGTGCAGTCCCATTCATGACCTATTCCACAATGGATAACATGTCTCAGTCCTGGAGTCAGGTGGCACAGGAAACATGAGGAGGCACTTTGCAGGGGTCAGGAACATAGCAATACCAGGGTACTCTTTATATAGAAAAGACAGAGGATGCAAGAAAGGGGGAGGGGTGGCCCTGTATGTGAAAGCATACACTTTAGAAAAAATACAAAAAGAGGAAGACCTAGGGAGAGAAGAGGAGACTCCTCGTCCCTACACTAAGTCAACCAATAGAGGAAACCCCATCCTTGATGTAATGCTAAAAATAAATAAATAAAACAAAACAAAAAATAATATAAAAAAATAATATAATGCAAACACAAACAAATAAAAGTATAATGAAAATGAGGAGTGCCACCACAATCACTGTGGATGTGGACAATGAAAGTCAATCATATGTTGTCCTCCAAGACCACTTACAGATAGGTATCAAACAAGGAGGTAATTAACTAGATAGGGTAGGATATATAGAGGAGAGAAAAAGGAAAAGGAAAAATAGATGAATAGAGAAAATCCTCTGAGTCACTATGAACCACTCCTGTAGAGGAAGGTAAAATCCTAATATGCACAGTGGCAGACAGTAACAAAGTATATAGTGCACTTGTAGTGCAATTTAGTTTATACTTAGTTTATACTTGCACTAGATACTTTGTTACTGTCTGCCACTGTGCATATTAGGATTTTACCTTCCTCTACAGGAGTGGTTCATAGTGACTCAGAGGATTTTCTCTATTCATCTATTTTTCCTTTTCCTTTTTCCTCTCCTCTATATATCCTACCCTATCTAGTTAATAACCTCCTTGTTTGATACCTATCTGTAAGTGGTCTTGGAGGACAACATATGATTGACTTTCATTGTCCACATCCACATTTTCATTATACTTTTATTTTTTGTGTTTGCATTATATTATTTTACCCATTATCAATAAAGGTTAAGTTTTATTTATTTATTTTTAGCATTACATCAAGGATGGGGTTTCCTCTATTGGTTGACTTAGTGTAGGGACGAGGAGTCTCCTCTTCTCTCCCTAGGTCTTCCTCTTTTTGTATTTTTTCTCAAACGTATGTAAGGGTTATCCCCTCTCAGGATCCCCCTGACACACTCATAGGCTGGTTGTCTTTGGCCACTGGCTTTCTTCTCTTTCTGTTTTAGCATACACTTTAGCCTAATAAAAGTTAGTGAGGCGAACATAGAGTCCGTTTGGGTTACGTTAGAATTTGGTAATCAAACAGATTTTTTTTTTTAAATTTGGGTAACTAAAATAATAGATCAGGGTGGTGCAGTAGACATTGCTTACCTAGATTGCAGTATGGCATTTGACACTGTTGCACATAGAAGGCTTATCAATAAACTGCAATCTTTAAGTTTGGATTCCAATATTGTTGAATGGGTAAGGCAGTGGCTGAGTGACAGGCAACAGAGGGTTGTAGTTAATGGAATATATTCAGAGCTTGGACTTGTCACCAGTGGGGTACCTCAGGGATCTGTACTTGAACCCATTCTCTTTAATATTTTTATTAGTGATATTGCAGAAGGTCTTGATGGTAAGGTATGTCTTTTTGCTGATGATACTAAAATATGTAACAGGGTTGATGTTCCAGGAGGGATTAGCCATATGGCAAATGATTTAGGTAAACTAGAAAAATGGTCAGAGTTGTGGCAACTGACATTTAATGTGGAGAAGTGCAAGATAATGCATCTTGGACGTAAAATCCCAAGGGCAGAGTACAGAATATTTGATAGAGTCCTAACCTCAACATCTGAGGAAAGGATTTTAGGGGTGATTATTTCTGATGACTTAAGGGTAGGCAGACAATGTAATAGAGCAGCAGGAAATGCTAGCAGAATGCTTGGTTTTATAGGGAGAGGTATTAGCAGTAGAAAGAGGGAAGTGCTCATGCCATTGTACAGAACACTGGTGAGACCTCACTTGGAGTATTGTACACAGTACTGGAGACCGTATCTTCAGAAGGATATTGATACCTTAGAGAGGGTTCAGAGACTACTAAGCTGGTTCATGGATTGCAGGATAAAACTTACAAGGAAAGGTTAAAGGATCGTAACATGTATAGCTTGGAGGAAAGACGAGACAGGGGGGATATGATAGAAACATTTATATATATATATATATATATATATATATATATATATATATATATATATATATATATATATATATATATATATATATATATATATATATATAAAGGGAATCAACACAGTAAAGGAGGAGACTATATTTAAAAGAGGAAAAACTACCACAACAAGAGGACATAGTCCTAAATTAGAGGGGCAAAAGTTTAAAAATAATATCAGGAAGTAGGGAAGTGGATGCGTGGAATAGCTTTCCAGCTAAAGTGGTAGAGGTTAACACAGTAAAGGAGTTTAAGCATGCGTGGATAGGCATAAGGCTATCCTAACTATAAGATAAGTCCAGGGACTAATGAAAGTCTTTAGAAAATTGGGCAGACTAGATGGGCCGAATGGTTCTTATCTGCCGTCACATTCTATGTTTCTATGTCAGGTGGCACAGGCAGGGCCACCATCAAGGGGGGGCAACCATGACGGTTGTCATGGACCCGGTCCCGTGTAGCGGCAGAATTGCCGCCGGTGCAGTTGCACAGGGGCCCGCACTCTGATGGGGACCATCGGGTGGCCCACACACTTAGGCCACCCTATGGGCCCTATATCTTCAGGGGCCCGGTCAGCGCTGTGGCGTGTTATAGCGCAACTGGGCCCCTTTAAAAAAAAAAAAAGTGCAGCCGTAGCGCAAGTGCTGCTGGGAGGAAGTGGTCACTTCCTCCCAGCTCACTCCGCGCGGGAAGAGAGCCAGCGTGGAGGCCAATGAAGAGGGAGAGCCGCGCCAACTCCCATCAGCCCCAGCCACCCTCCTGCAAAGAAAAGGTAAGAACAGGAGGGTGGCTGAAAAATGAGCTGTGTGCGTGTATGTGTCTGTATGCATGTATGTCTGTCACTATGTATGTATATATGTCAGTATGAATGTGTGTATGGATGTCAGTGTATGTCTGTATGCATGCATTTCTGTCTGCATGTCATTATGTATATATGGATGTGTGTATGGATGTCAGTGTCTGTATGCATGTCTGTCTGTCTGAATGTATGTATGCATGTTAGTATGTATGTTGCTGTATGTCCTTATGCATGTGTGTCTGTATGTATGTTAGTATGTGTCTGTATATGTGTGAATGTCTCAGTATGTGTGTCAGTATGTATGCCTATATGCGTGTATGTCTGTGTCAGTATGTATGTATGTTAGTATGTATCTGTGTGTGTGTCTGTGTCCTTTTGTATCAGTGTGTGTGTGTGTTTGTGTCTGTGTGCGTATCCTGTGGGTGGGATTTGGAGGCGGGTCCCCGGGGTACCCAGACCCTGAGCTGAGTTAGGGGCCCCAACATTTCTGGTGGCGGCCCTGGGCACAGGAAACATGAGGAGTCACATTGCGGGGGTCAGGTGGAACAGGAAACCTGAGGCGGACATTGCGGGGATCTGGTGCAGAGGTTACATGAAGTGGTCATTTCGGAGGTCAGGTGGCACAGGAAACATGAGGGGGACATTGCGGGTGTCAGGTGGCACAGGGAACTTGAAGCGGCACAATGCAGGGGTCAGGTGGCACAATGCGGGAGTCATGTTGCATAGGAAACATGAAGCTGACATTGCGGGGGTCAGGTGGCTCAGATTCTGGCACCAGGTTGATAATGTCACCGATTCCCATTTGCAAATCTCTAAATCACAATTATGATTTCATTAAAAATAAATAAATTAAAAAAAATTGACATAACACTCACATTCTACCAGGAAGAAGAAACAGATGACACCCAAGGCAGCAATTATTATTCCTGGCACGATGAAGGACAGACCCCAGGACGTAGAGACAAAAGCTCCAGCAATCAGTGATCCCAGTATATTCCCAACAGCAGTGTGTGAATTCCAGATCCCCATAATAAATCCTCTCCTGTAACCACAGAAACAACAACAAAAACGTTAAATGGTAAATATTCCAAAACCATTCTAATTAACCACAAGTACACCCTGTTCCACGTTATTATGCAAATTATATTTTTCTCATTTACCTAAATAATTGATGTAAATAACAGTCAGCATAATTCTCATGTTATCAAATATTAAGAGTACAAATTTTATTGAACAAACCTCCTAATGATAACAGTATATTTTTAAAACATAAAAAATACAATGCACTGTTCCAAATTATGCACAGTAAGTTTCAAAACACTTTATAGGTTGTAAAGAACTGAAAATTTTTATTTATTGTGTTTGCAGCATATTTACTGAAATCAAAAGCTATTTCAATCAAACTTATAACAACATTTTAACAGGTCACGTTACATTTTAACATAGGACCCCTTATTTGATCGCTTGTGAGTTTTTGGACAGTTTCTGCTTGAATTTGTTTGCAAGATGTCAGAAGAGCCTCCCAAAGCGGCTGTTTGGATGTAAACTGCCTCCTACCCTCATAGATCTTCTGCCTGAGGATGCTCCAAAGGTTCTCAATAGGATTGAGGTCAGGGGAGGATGGAGGCCACACTATGACTTTCTCTCCTTTTATCCCCATAGTAGTCATTGGTGCATTGTCATGCATGAAGAGGATTTTATTATGGAAATCATAGTTCTTCCTTCTGTACCAGGGAAGAAAGTGGTCATTCAGAAATTCCACATACTTTGCAGAGGTCATCTTTACACCTTCGGGGACACTAAAGGGGCCGACCAGCTCTCTTCCCATGATTCTGGCCCAAAATATGACTCCACCACTGCCATGCTGACGTTGCAGCCTTGTTTGAACAGGGTGGCTGTCCACCAACCATCCACTACTCCATTCATCTGGACCATCCAGGGTTGCACGGCACTCATCAGTGAACAGGACTGTTTGAAAATTAGTCTTCATGTATTTTTCTGCCCATTGCAGCCGTTTCTGCTTGTGAGCATTGGTTAGTGGCGGCTAGTGATGTCGCGAACACGAAATTTTCGGTTCGCGAACGGCGAACGCGAACTTCCGCCAATGTTCGCGAACCGGGCAAACCGCCATAGACTTCAATGGGCAGGCGAATTTTAAAACACACAGGGACTCTTTCTGGCCACAATAGGGATGGAAAAGTTATTTCAAGGGGACTAACACCTGGACTGTGGCATGCCGGAGGGGGATCCATGGCAAAACTCCCATGGAAAATTACACAGTTGATACAGAGTCTGGTTTTAATCCATAAAGGGCAGAAATCACCTAACATTCCTAAATCACAATCAATATGGACTGACACCTGACATATGACATATTGACACCTTGACATATGGATTGACACCTGTCCACAGAGCCCCTGATGCACACGGACACAGAAAGAAATTGAGGAAATGATGCAGTTAGGGGTGATAGAACACTCTGACAGCCCCTGGGCCTCCCCGGTAGTACTAGTACCGAAACGGGACGGCACGACCCGTTTCTGTGTAGACTACCGGAGGCTAAACAATAAAACAACCTCAGACGCCTCGTCTATGCCCCGGATAGACGAGCTCCTAGACAAAATGGCCAGAGGCCAGTACCTCACCACAATAGATCTGTGCAAGGGGTACTGGCAAATTCCATTAGCCGAGGACGCCATCCACAAGTCGGCATTTGTCACCTCGTTTAGCCTGTATCAGTTTAAGGCCATGCCATTCGGGATGAAGAATGCCCCGGCTAACTTTCAGAGGATGGTAGATCGGCTACTGGATGGGTTTCAGGAGTATGCCTGCGCCTACTTGGATGATATAGCCATTTTTAGCTGCTCCTGGCCCTAACACCTGACCCACGTAGGAGCCTTACTAGACCGGATTAGGGAGGCCGGACTGACCCTAAAGCCCAGTAAGTGCCATATAGGAATGCGTAAAAACCTCCCCAAGATAGTAGTATGGGCCCCAGAGTGTGAACAGGCCTTCCAACAGCTCAAGACGGCGCTCATTAAATCACCTGTACTTTCTGCTCCTGATCCAACTAAACGCTTTCTCGTCCATACAGACGCTTCTATGTTTGGATTGGGAGCAGTACTGAGCCAAGTCGGAGCAGATGGCGGCGAGCAACCCGGGGCTTATCTAAGCCGGAAACTTTTGCCATTGAAAAGGAGTGCCTGGCGGTGGTGTGGGCCCTCAAAAAGCTGCAACCTACTTGTATGGACAACCGTTTACCTTACTCACAGATCACAACAAATTTGGGGCACTGCGCGTGCAATCTAATGTGGCACCAGATAGGAGTGGTGTGTTTAGTACTATTGTTATCAGTTTAATCACTGTTACGTCCCCTATCCGTTGATGTGGAGCAAGACGCAGCAGCAGAAGAGGACTCAGCCGAGGAGGTTATGGAAGAGGATGGAGTAGGAGGAGTAGAGGAGATGGCAGCAGGCCTGCCTGCAAGTCATGGCGGTGTCACCAACTCCTCTGCAGAGCCACGCATTCCATGCTTGGCAGCCGTCAGCAGGTTTGCCCAATGCGCAGTGTAGGTGATATACCTGCCCTGACCATGCTTTGCAGACCAGGTATCAGTGGTCAGATGGACCCTTGCCCCAACACTGTGTGCCAGACATGCTATTATTTCCTTTTGCACAATCGAGTACAGGTTGGGGATTGCCTTTTGTGAAAAGAAATTTTGTCCGGGTACCAGTGAGTGAGTGGTGGCACTGGGAACAGTATCCACTGTGAGCCTGACACACCCTCTGGCAGACAACTAACTGCTATTCAATCTATAACAGTGAAAAAAGTTTTTTTTTTTAAATGCAAGCTATTATGACACCAGATATGAGTAGCACTGTAAACTGGCAGAGTACACGCTGTAGGGCTGACACACCCGCTTTGAGACAACTAACTGCTATTCAATCTATGACAGTGAAAAAAGATTTTTGGTTTTTAAATGCACGCTATTGTGACACCAGATATGAGTGGCACTGTAAACTGGCAGAGTACACGCTGTAGGGCTGACACACCCGCTTTGAGACAACTAACTGCTATTCAATCTATGACAGTGAAAAAAGATTTTTGGTTTTTAAATGCACGCTATTGTGACACCAGATATGAGTGGCAAAGTACACTGGCAGAGGTCTGCAGAGCACACGCTGAAGGAGGCCTGACACCCTCTTTAAGGACACTGACTGCTATTAGCTTACACTGAAAAACTTTTTTTTTCTTTGTAAAAGCACGCTATAGAGACACCAGATATGAATGGCAAAGTACACGGGCAAAGGTCTGCAGAGCACACGCTGAAGGAGGCCTGACACCCTCTTTAAGGACACTGACTGCTATTAGCTTACACTAAAAAAAATTTTCTTTGTAAAAGCACGCTATAGAGACACCAGATATGAGTGGCAAAGTAGACGGGCAGAGGTCTGCAGAGCACACGCTGAAGGAGGCCTGACACCCAGACGCTTGCAGACAACTAACTGCTATTCAATCTATTACAGTGAAAAAAAATTTTTTTTCTTTTTAAATGTCAAGCTTAAGCTATTGTGACACCAGATATGAGTCGTGGCACTGGGCAAATGGGCACAGTATCCACTGTGAGCCTGACACACCCGCTTTAAGGACACTGACTGCTATTCAATCTATAACAGTGAAAAAAGTTTTTTGTTTTTAAATGCAAGCTATTGTGACACCAGATATGAGTGGTGGCACTGACTGGGCAAATGGGCACAGTATCCACTGTGAGCCTGACACAGAAGCTGGCAGCAGTGGCAGACAACTAACTGCAATTACATTACACAAAAAAAAAAAAAAAAGCAGACTGATGTTCTAGCCCTAAAAAGGGCTTTTTGGGGTGCTGTCCTTACAGCAGAGATCAGATGAGTCCTTCAGGACTGTAGTGGACACTGTATTCCCTAACCTAGCTATGCATTTCCCTTTCTAATCAACAGCAGCTACACTTTCCCTCCTCTCACTAAGCATGCAGCTTGAGAATGAATCTAAAATGGATGCTGTCCAGTAGGTGGGAGGGTCTGCTAGGGAGGGTGTGCTGCTAATTGGCTGGAATGTGTCTGCTGACTGTGAGGTACAGGATCAAAGTTTACTCAATGATGATGAATAGGGGGCGGATCGAACCGCGCATGTGTTCGCCATCCGTGTCGGACGCGAACACGCTATGTTCGCCAGGAACTGTTCGACAGCTAACCGTTCGGTGCATCACTAGTGGTGGCCGAATAGATGGTTTATGCACTGTTGCAAAACTCTGAAGGACTCTACACCTGGATGCCCGTGGGACTCCAGAGGCACCAGCAGCTTAAAATATCTGTTTGCTGCTATGTAATGGTATTTTAGCAGCTGCTCTCTTGATCCGATGCATGGATCTGGCAGAAATTTTCCTCAATGTGTCTTTATCTGCACGAACCCATCTGTGCTCTGAATCAGCCACAAATCTCCTTACAGTGCGATGATCACACTTAAGTTTTCGTGAAATATCTAATGTTTTCATACCTCGTCCAAGGCATTGAACTATTTCACTCTTTTCGGCAGCAGATCCTTTTTCTTTCCCATA
>OW240921.1:116555932-116580269 GCA_933207985.1 Pelobates cultripes
ACACCTCACAACATCTGGTACACTGAAATTTGAAGTGAAGAGACCAAAATAGAGCTTTATGATAACCACAAGTGCTATGTTTGGAGAGAGGTCAACAAGGCCCATAGTAAAACGAATACCATCCCCACTGTGAAGCATGGTGGTGGCTAACTGATGTTTTGGAAGTGTGTGACCTCTAAAGGCATGGGGAATTTTTTGAAAAATTGATGGCAAGATGAATCCACACATTGCATTCTTCTGTACGAAGGCTGTGCATGGGACGCTCTAGGACTTTCTAGCATGACAATGACCCTAATCACAAGGCCAAGTTGACCCTCCAGTGTTTACAGCAGAAAAAGGTGAAGGTTCTGGAGTGGCCATCACAGTCTACTGACCTTAATATCTTCAAGTCTCATCGAGCCACTCTGGGGAGATCTCAAACGTGTGGTTCATGCAAGACGACCTGGATGCAATTTCCCAAGACGAATGGGCAGATATACCACCTGCAATAATTAGGGGCCTCATAGACAACTATTACAATAGACTGCCGCTTGTCATTGATGCTGAAGTGGGCAATACTTAGTTTTACGAACTAAAGGTATGCAGACAGGGATCATTTCATTTTTTTCTTTGTTGCCATGTTTTGTTTTATGATTGTGCCATTCTGTTATACCCTACAGTTAAATATGAATCCCATAAGAAATAAAAGGAATGTGTTTTGCCTGCTCACTCATGTTTTCTTTAAAAATTGTACATATATTACCAATTCTCCACAAAGATATACCTCGTTGTTTGATTCGTCTACCAGTCAGACTATTTATTCTGGACTTCTATTTGCTTATTATCTATCATATATATTGTATTCTAGTCTGCCTATTCTGTGCTCTTTTAATTTATGTGGTTTATAGTGGCGCTGCCTTCCTTTCTTTTTTCTGTATATAATACAGGTAACACTGATACTGTGTATAATACAGGTAACGCGGATACTGTGTATAATACAGGTAACACTGATACTGTGTATAATACAGGTAACGCGGATACTGTGTATAATACAGGTAATGCAGATACTGTATATAATACAGGTAACACGGATACTGTATATAATACAGGTAACACTGATACTGTGTATAATACAGGTAACGCGGATACTGTGTATAATACAGGTAACACTGATACTGTGTATAATACAGGTAACGCGGATACTGTGTATAATACAGGTAATGCAGATACTGTATATAATACAGGTAACACGGATACTGTGTATAATACAGGTACCTGGGTGTGCAGTAAATCCCGAAACTTGAAAATGAGTATCATTACCATTCATGTTTTTTATTTACAGAATAGTCCTTACACCATCAGGCCCCCTCAAGCTGAAGCTTTAAGGAGTTTGATATTGGGACAAGTTATATTCTGTTTACCGAGAATCCTCGCTCAGCGTGCACTTAACAAAATCACAGACCGTCTCCTGGAAAACGCATTAGTCAGGGCTGGAAGACGCAGCTGTAACGCTTTGTACAGGTTGCTGGGACAATCTGACAATGCCGCCGGGTTATTGGACAGATTCCCTTTTTGGCCTCAGTGTGCACTCTGCATGTAAAAGAGTTTAAAAAAAACTATTTCTAATTTTCAATAAGCTGTAGCTGCTTTAAAAGCAAACGCCAATAATGGAAATCAGCGCCAATATTCCAACCATTCCAGTCAGGACGCAGTATAAAAACGAAAATAAATCAATGTGTAAAAAAATAAGGAAAATACACTCTGTTTCAATGAAACCAGAACACCAGGCCTCGTTTAACTCGTTCTCTGCTACATAGAGCAGTGTCTGCTACCCCGGAGGTGGGACGTTACAGCTCTCACTGCAGCTGCTTGATTTATTAAGCAGTGAGAAATAGGAGAGAATTATCCAGTTTGTTCTGAATTTCAACCTTAGAGTAACATGTTATGCTCACAGATATATTCTGTCTGTTTATTTCACTTGTGAGCGATGTCACTGCGATGAAAGAAAATGTCATAGATGCTCAACATTATATAGCAAATAATCAGGTTTGTCTGCCTCTATAGATAAATATTGATCCATAGATTTATCTAACTGAGAAACAGAACAAACTCTGCTGCGTCTGTCAAACATCAACCTTCTATTTATTCATCCAACCAACAATTCCTCCCTTCATTCATCCATTCATCCTTCCCACCTCCATCCATCAGTCACTCAAACACTAACCTCCCATCCCGCCATCCATCCATCCATCCGTCTCTCCTTCCCTCACACCATTCATCCATCCATCCATCCATCCGTCTCTCTCTCCCTCACACCATTCATCCATCCATCTGTCTCTCTCTCCCTCACACCATTCATCCATCCATCCATCCGTCTCTCTCTCCCTCACACCATTCATCCATCCATCCATCCATCCTTCTCTCCCTCCCTCACACCATTCATCCATCCATCCATCTGTCTCTCCCTCCCTTCATTCATCCATCCATCTCTCCCTCCATTCATCTCTTTATCCCTTCATCCATGCCTCCCTCCTTCCATCTATCTATCTATCTATCTACGCAATCAATCATATCCCATCCATCCATCCCTCCATCCATGCATTCATCCAACCATCCATCCATCCATCACTCTTTCCCTACATCCATTCCTCTCTCCATCCCTCCCTCTATCTATCCATCCTTCCATCCCTCCATCCCTCTACCTCTCCATCCATCCCTCTATCCACCTATCACTCTTTCCCTCCATCCCTCTCTCCATCCCTCCCTCTATCCGACCATCAATTCATCCCCTCATCCACCCATCACTCTTTTCCTCCCTCCTTCTATCCATCCGTCCATCCCAGACCAATTTACAGGGGACTTTTTAACCAGATAAACCTCTTGGTTAGGATGCATATATAATGATGGGATGACCAGGGATGGGTCTGGGATGGAAGGGATCTGGCTTTACTCAGTTGTCCTGCTGGCTGTTCATTAATGCCATCTGCTAGCACAGCTATTTCTAATTAGAAAAGCTACAGCGAAGAAGACATTACCTGTCCGGGCAGTCAGGAGACACACAATGAGAAGAAGGGTCGAGATGCTGCTGTTGCCTGTTCTGTGGACTTCTCGTTCTTGCTTCATTTTTAAGTTCAGGTTCCCCCGCAAGCAATTAGCATGTTTTCTCCACTCCGGACACGTCCCAAGTCACTGCTTGGAGTGTCTGCCACGAGTCGGCCTTGCCAGCTCTCAGTGAATAGACACAGCGCTGCCCATTGTTCAAAAAACTACGCTTTTTTTTTATCAGGAAGAATCGTTTTTAGGAAAAGCAAAAACAATCATGTTACTTGTGCAAAATAATAAATATAAAAGTCACATTAAACAAAGATTGGTGAGGATATCACTGTTTAATATTTTGACTTGTTAGATATCTTCGACACTTTGTACATGTGAACATATTTTATTATAAGAAAAGCTGAGGTTTAATTCCAGAATTAATTTCCTGCTCAGGACAGCAGTTACTCGATCCCAAGCCTAGAACTGTTTTACTGTATCAGTCTTTACCACCTCTGCTGGAAGACTAATTCATGCTTTCACTGTATGAATCGCTACAACCTCTGCTCGAAAGTTATTCCATGTCCCCTATGAACACACCTGAGCAATATCTCCCTATTCTCACACCTGAGCAATATCTCCCTATTCCCACACCTGTGTATTGTCTCCCTATTGTCACACCTGAGCATTATCTCCCTATTCTCACACCTGTGTATTATCTCCCTATTCTCACACCTGTGTATTATCTCCCTATTCTCACACCTGTGTATTATCTCCCTATTCTCACACCTGAGCACTATCTCACTATTTTCACACCCGAGCATTATCTCCCTATTCTCACACCTGAGCAATATATCCCTATTCTCACATCTGTGTATTATCTCCCTATTCTCACACCTGAGCACTATCTCCTTATCCCCACACCTTTGTATTATCTCCCTATCCCCACACACCTTTGTATTATCTCCCTATTCCCACACATGAGCATTATCTCCCTATTCTCACATCTGAACATTATCTCCTATTTTCACTGAACTGGGCCAAGGTGATTGAGAAAAAAAGGGTACAGTTAGTGAGTGTGGGGTACAGCATGTGAGGGTTACAAAGTGTGAGGGTTACAATGTATGAGGGTTACAAAGTATGAGGGTTACAATGTATAAGGGTTACAGTGTGTGGGGGGTACAGTGTGTGAGGGGTACAGTGTGCGTGGGGTACAGTGAGTGAGGGGGAACAGTGTGTGAGGGGTACAGTGTGTGAGGGGTACAGTGTGTGTGGGGTACAGTGTGCATGGGGTACAGTCAGTGAGGGGTACAGTGAGTGAGGGGTACAGTGTGTGAGGGGTACAGTGTGTGTGAGGTACAGTGTGTGTGGGGTACATTGAGTGAGGGGTACAGTGTGTGAGGAGTACAGTGTGTGAGGGTTACAGTATGTGTGAGGTACAGTGTGCGTGGGGTACAGTGAGTGAGGGGTACAGTGTATGAGGGAGTACAGTGCATGAGGGAGTACAGTGTGTGGGGGGTATAGTGTATGAGGGAGTACAGTGTGTGGGGTACAATGTGTGATGGTTACAGTGAGTGAGGGTTACAGTTAGTGTGAGGTACCATGAGTGAGGGTTACAGTGTATGAGGGGTACAGTGAGTGTGGGGTGCAGTGTGTGAGGGGCACAGTGAGTGAGGGTTACAGTGAGAGAATGTGGGGTACAGTGTGTAAGGGTTACTGTGTGTGAGGGGTACTGTGAGTGAAGGTTACAGTGTGGGTGGGGTACAGTGTGTGTGGGGTACAGTGTATGTGGGAATGTGGGGTACCATGAGTAAGGTTTACAGTGTATGTGGGGTACAGCTAATGATGGTCACAGTGTGTGTGTGGGGTACAGTGTATGAGGGGTACAGTGAGTGAATGTGGGGTACAGTGACTGATGGGTTACAGTGTGTTTGTGGTGTAGAGTGTGTGTGGGGTACAGTGACTGAGGGGTACAATAAGTGAGGGATACAGCGAATGTGCGTGGGATCCTGTTACATATCAGTACTTTCCGTATACACCGCCAACAATGCCTAATGAAGCCATTAAAATCCACCCTAAATAAATATCTATAATAAAGTTGTAGTGGACCACGGGTAACCCGACCGGTTACCTCAGCTAATTCCTTCCTTCAGCTGCTCAGGAACCACTTATAGTAATATGAAGAGACCCATTTCCCCCCAGTAACTGGGCGGCACACAGTTCTGGAGGTACAACACAATTTTATTGAGCCACACACGGCTTTTATGTAAAGCCCCATGCAAGGGGTCTTCCACTCACACAACCAGGGGTCATTTTTCCAGGATCCTCTACACCAGGGAGGCCAAATGCAGGAATCGGGGGTCGCTGTCCCTTTGTCTCCCAAATTTGGAAAGCCCGCCACTCGGGCGAGGGGTCCCTGGTCCCTCCCTTGCAGTTTCACACTTATGTTGCCAGTGCGAATGTTGTGGTTTCACACTTATGTTACTAGTGCGAACATTCTAATTAATTGGTGGGAATGTTTTAATGGGACACTGCGTGGTCCTCGTTTGGGTGACATACGAGTCGGAAAGCAATCCACGAATGCTCCCCCTGGCTGGCGTTCAACTGTACGACGTGGTGGCCACTCAGGGAAGCACTCATTAATTGCTTCCCTTGCGTTTTCTCACTTATGCTAGAGGTGAGAACGTTCTACTTTAACGTTCTACTAGCTTTCTAAATGGGATATCGGGGTGGTCTCCGTTCTGGAGTCAAAGGAGTTCCTTTCATAGGAGCGCTCCCAAGAAGGGCAAAGGAAAAACACAGAGTAGACGTATACAGCACCCGAACAAGCGGTGGTTCCGCCACAAAAGTTTTTGTAAGAGTTGTTTAAATCGATTTCCCTTGCATGATTTATAATCCTTTTAGTACTATGGCAATTTTTTTAGGAATTGTTTTTTCAATTATGTAAATTAAATTTCCACGATCTGTATATCTGATAAATATCATGCGTGATAACGTCACACGTTCAGTTATGCCCAATTTTCAACTTCCCAATCAAAATTTACGGATTATCTTTCATCAGTGTATTTAGGTTTACAACACTCTAAGAAGAATATTGTAGAGCACTACGGAATATGCTGGCGCTATATAAATACCAATAATAATAATAATAATTATCAGAATATTAGAGAAGCTGCCGTACATCTCGGCTTTGTAAATAAATCCGCTGTGATGTCATTGATGATGCGCTATTTTGTATATAATGTTTCCCGTCCATCTGAGACATTACTGTCCTGTTCATTCTTTCCACTCAAGGAATCTGCTGCCCGGGTTGAAGAAGAGTTTATCCAGTTTGAGAGAGAAAAGCAAGAAAAACTTCGGCACTTTCGAGGAGCAGTGAGACAGCGAGTGAATCAGCATGCCAAGCTGCGCAAAAAGCATCAGATCCAGAAGTCTTGTGATGCTGTAAGCTTGTTTCAGAATTTTTTCTGTTTATCAAATGCCATGGAATTTCAATGTGTAACACTGTGATTATACCTGTAGATGGCGGTAATGTGCTCTGATAGTATAGCATTTTTTTTCTTACATTAACACATATTTATCGCTCTCATGTCTTTAGTCACAATCTTCACAGAGGGGTCTAGGCTGGTTGGATTATTTATTTATTTATTTTTATTTATTTTTTTGTTGTGCACATATAACAGATAGTCTTGCATTGCCCCAATAGCAGAAGCAAGATCAGTAAAACACACAGTATAACAGTATGGAAATAGAGATATCGACACATTTTTTATGTATAAAGGCAAGAGGAAGCAAGTTAAGGTCTGCTCATGGTAACGAGCAGCTTACAAGAAATATAGAGTGAATTATGCTAGCTTAACTTTGCTTAATGTGTGTACATATACCGACAGTGGAGCATATACAGCATTGAAACAGTAAGATGCGTTGTAGCTTATTCCCCCAGGAGGTCCCCACATAAGGTGTACGGGTAGCAGGTGAACATGTGTGGTAATACTGGATTTTCCAGCAATGCAAACAGATGATAGTCACCAATGCCATCATGTAGACATACCTCAATGTAGACATACCTCAATAGTGAGCAGTCAAAGGCCTTACTCACAGCTCAGTCCCGGAGCCCTGTTCAGCCTATGCCAGCTATGGGTACAGCACAGTCCCACCTCGAGCAGGGCATAGCCCATAGATGAAGGCAAGCAGGTCAGCTCTGTGGTCGCTTTTGTGCTCCCAATTTTCACCTCAGGCTGGAGTTGCGACCTTGTGTGGGGTCTTATGAGTGGTTTCTGTGGAGCCACCTTGTGTCTGGGTGAAGCGCGGTGCTTGATCCACTGCCATGTTGGAACTTTCCCCGCTGGTGGATCTGAGAGGTTGGGAGGGGAACGCCGCAGTAAGCAGCAGGTACTTGTTGGTAGAGTGGCAGGAGGGCGCATCCGGCGTTCCAGTTGCTGCCAAAAGTTAGAGAAGAGTCGGTCCAGCCTGGATAGGATATCACTTCGATCAGCGCTTGAGCGTGGAGACCATGCTGTCTGCCATGTTAGGTCAGGTGCCACTTACTCTAGTTGTACATCGCATCTCTGCTGGATCTGGGTAGTTCCCCTGGGGTGGACCGGGGCACTGGTACATGATTGACAGCCTTCGAGCTTCTCCGGTCCAGGAGTATTGCCTCCACTCCCGCCCGGCGCACACTAGGCTTCATCCGCCACAGTGGAGCCAAGAGTCCCCCTACGGGTCATTTATCGCTTCTCAGCATAGTTGGTGTGTTGGGGATAAAATACCTTGCTTGGTGTGCCCTGGTTTGAGCAATATTAGGCTTAATCTTGCCTTTTGTTGCAAGGCTATGGAGGAGCTCAGCCAAAGCACGTTTGCTCTCCATGGCGGTCAGGCCCCGCCCCGGTTGGATTATTTTTTCATGAGTAAAAATTTTGGAATTGGTGCCTAGCGAATAGTTTGCAGTTACAAGGTTCTAGTTATAATACTTCACGTACTGGTTTCCATCCTGTATTCTAATACCAGATATTTATTCTGGAGTGTACATCCATGGCCACAGGACTATATAAATTATAACAAGATAATAGTGGGTGTAGAGATAGTACAGGGTAACTCACCTTTGTTATACCCAAACTCCCCACAAATGATTGTTTTTATTAATATTTATTTTAACATTCACACTGTCTGAGTTTGTCAGTCTGTGTTTTAAATCGAAAGCCTGCACACGCTATGCCGGGTGCCGCGAGGATGTTTTATTCCAGTCAGATATTATGCAGTCCATCAAGTACGAAAGGTAGGATAAGCACTAAGGAATCTATTAATATAAACTGTAAATTAACCTGCAAACAATGAAAGTAAGGAATACCCCCAAAACCTTACTGAAATGAAGCAAAACAACAAAAAACTAAAATCAGGTTGCGCTTAATACTGTGTGTATTAAGTCCAATTCTTAGGAAGATCCTGGCTTGCATTCATCCAGGCTCCAGTTGATGATGTGTATATATAATAAAACTATAAAATAAAAATAACCAGTAATAGTGCAGATAGCCAGATACTTGGTGTAGGACACACAACAAGGATATGTGTAATCACACTCACATTTTCTAGAGCTATAGACCAGCTCTGAGTAAAACAGCATACAGCGGTATAATCCCCACTGATGGATATGTAGCTCCTCAGAGGTAAGTCTCACAGCATCTAGATGAATATAAAATAGTAAAACATTAAAAGCAAACAATAGTGCTTACTGTGTAAAACCAAAAATAAGTAAAAATAAAAATGGTAATTTACTCACATTTAGTAGAGCAGTAACACCGCTCAAGAGATAGCGCTTGGGTGGTATGATCCCCACCAATGATATAATGTTGAGTAGATTCTCCTGAGGGCAATCCTTGCCAGGGATTGGATGTGCAGGGAGTGCAGAATTATTAGGCAAGTTGTATTTTTGAGGATTAATTTTATTATTGAACAACAACCATGTTCTCAATGAACCCAAAAAACTCATTAATATCAAAGCTGAATATTTTTGGAAGTAGTTTTTAGTTTGTTTTTAGTTATAGCTATGTTAGGGGGATATCTGTGTGTGCAGGTGACTATTACTGTGCATAATTATTAGGCAACTTAACAAAAAACAAATATATACCCATTTCAATTATTTATTATTACCAGGGAAACCAATATAACATCTCAACATTCACAAATATACATTTCTGACATTCAAAAACAAAACAAAAACAAATCAGTGACCAATATAGCCACCTTTCTTTGCAAGGACACTCAAAAGCCTGCCATCCATGGATTCTGTCAGTGTTTTGATCTGTTCACCATCAACATTGCGTGCAGCAGCAACCACAGCCTCCCAGACACTGTTCAGAGAGGTGTACTGTTTTCCCTCCTTGTAAATCTCACATTTGATGATGGACCACAGGTTCTCAATGGGGTTCAGATCAGGTGAACAAGGAGGCCATGTCATTAGATTTTCTTCTTTTATACCCTTTCTTGCCAGCCACGCTGTGGAGTACTTGGACGCGTGTGATGGAGCATTGTCCTGCATGAAAATCATGTTTTTCTTGAAGGATGCAGACTTCTTCCTGTACCACTGCTTGAAGAAGGTGTCTTCCAGGAACTGGCAGTAGGACTGGGAGTTGAGCTTGACTCCATCCTCAACCCGAAAAGGCCCCACAAGCTCATCTTTGATGATACCAGCCCAAACCAGTACTCCACCTCCACCTTGCTGGCGTCTGAGTCGGACTGGAGCTCTCTGCCCTTTACCAATCCAGCCACGGGCCCATCCATCTGGCCCATCAAGACTCACTCTCATTTCATCAGTCCATAAAACCTTAGAAAAATCAGTCTTGAGATATTTCTTGGCCCAGTCTTGACGTTTCAGCTTGTGTGTCTTGTTCAGTGGTGGTCGTCTTTCAGCCTTTCTTACCTTGGCCATGTCTCTGAGTATTGCACACCTTGTGCTTTTGGGCACTCCAGTGATGTTGCAGCTCTGAAATATGGACAAACTGGTGGCAAGTGGCATCGTGGCAGCTGCACGCTTGACTTTTCTCAGTTCATGGGCAGTTATTTTGCGCCTTGGTTTTTCCACACGCTTCTTGCGACCCTGTTGACTATTTTGAATGAAACGCTTGATTGTTCGATGATCACGCTTCAGAAGCTTTGCAATTTTAAGAGTGCTGCATCCCTCTGCAAGATATCTCACTATTTTTGACTTTTCTGAGCCTGTCAAGTCCTTCTTTTGACCCATTTTGCCAAAGGAAAGGAAGTTGCCTAATAATTATGCACACCTGATATAGGGTGTTGATGTCATTAGACCACACCCCTTCTCATTACAGAGATGCACATCACCTAATATGCTTAATTGGTAGTAGGCTTTCGAGCCTATACAGCTTGGAGTAAGACAACATGCATAAAGAGGATGATGTGGTCAAAATACTCATTTGCCTAATAATTCTGCACTCCCTGTAGAGTAGAGTAGAGACTTCAGGGGTTTTTAAATGTGCCAGGAAAAATAAAAAACAATAAAAGTAATAAAAAGCATAAAAAGTACAATAATTGGCCTTGCACTATAAAATAGATGTAAGCCAAATAAACTTTAATGCTTAAAAACAATAGTAAACCACAAACAACGCGTTGCGCTAAACAAGGGGCTTCTTCAAGTGTACATAATATCAGTCTGGTACATATGGGTTTAATTAGGTTCAAACAATTGGCAAATTTAATAATGTGGTGCCAAAATGATGTCATATTTTACCTTTGACCTTAAATGGGGTCACATGACATGATTCAAAGGTCAAAGGACACATTAACATGAAGTAATCAAAGTTAAATGTCAACAGATTTGTTAGGAAACCACCCTTAAAAGATTCTTTGCTATAAAAAAATAGAAAATACTACACAACTAACAATTAATACTGACGATGAAGCAATAGTACTGAATCCTGGGCTTATATCAACAAACCTAAAGAAAAATCTAAATTTTATCCAGATCAGGCCCTCTAGAGGTTTTCAAAAATCTAGTTATAAAATACCTAGAAAATAATTTTTAAAAAAAATAGATTTGACCATCATAACCTAAGAAAATAAAGAAAAGGGGGCCCTAAAACAGTTATCATTAAACCTGCCAATAAAGGAGGTGGGATAGTTATCCTTCCAAAAGATATGTATATTGCAGAAGCACTTAAACAACTTAATGACAATAATGTGTATGAAAAACTAAATCAAGATCCAACTACCTCAATCCAAAATGTTTTAGTAACTTATCTAGATTTATAATTCCACCTGAATATAATATAACCCTTAAAACAGTTCTTTGGATTAAGTCGTTCCTTACCCAGACAGACTAGTAGAACATGGATCTGAGAGAAAAATTGATGTAGGTAGAAAATAAAAGTTTTCCTTACCTTAAATGCAACTGATTTCACGGTCAGATGGACGGCCACCTGTATGCTAGTGTCTGGGTTTTGGCAGCAATTGTCTGTGAAAGAAATCTAGAAACAGTAGAATACATCAGTGGAGTCCAAGTTCTTTTCATTGTCTGCCTTGTCATTTACTTTTTGAGTAAGATCAGAATCCTCCAGGGCAGATCTCCTTATGTGTGTTTAGAATAACGAAGACAAGACTGTGAAAATTCCACTGCAGTGGTCCTAAGTGTTTTGCCCTGTTTGTTTTGTGTAAGGAAGCAATTATCCCCTACAAATTTTAAGATGGGTAACTCTCAGAGCACTCAGGAGGAATTTACAGCTTTGACTATAGTCAAACATCATAAAGGACAAGGAGCTACTGAGAAAATTAAGAAGTTACATAAGAAAGCTGGTATGCCCCAGAGGGCACCCTAGATCCACAGATATGGAAAGAGTTTGTAGCGATGGTTAGAAGATAATGACTTAGAAGTCGCTCAAAAATGGCATGACAGTGCAGTTGAATTAACTAAAATGTGGTTGTAGAGAAACCACCAGAAAAGGTATACCATATTGGCTTTCTTGAGCAGGATGTCAGGGACAAGATTGTAGATCTACACAAGGCTGGAATGGGCTATAAGACCATCGTCAAGCAGCTTGGTGAGAAGGTGACAACAGTTGGTGTAATTATTCGCAAATGGAAGAAACACAAAATAACTGTCAGTCTCCCTCAATCTGGTGCTCCATGCAAGATCTCACCTTGTGGAGTTTCATTGATCATGATAACGGTGATGAATCAGCCCAGAACTACATGGGAGGATCTTGTTAATAATCTCAAGGCAGCTGGGACCATAGTCACCAAGAAAACAATTGGTAAAACACTACGCTGTGAAGCACTGAAATCCTGTAGCGCTCGCAAGGTCCCCCTGCTCAAGAAAGCACAATTACAGTCCCATCTGAAGTTTGCCAATGAACATCTGAATGATTCAGAGGAGAACTGGGTGAAGGCGTTGTGGTCAGATGAGACCAAAATCAAGCTCTTTGGCATCAACTCAACTTGCCGTGTTTGGAGGAGGAGGAATGCTGCCTATGACCCCAAGAACACCATCCCCACCGTCAAACATGGAGGTGGAAACATTATGCTTTTGGGGGTGTTTTTCTACTAAGGGGACAGGACAACTGCACAGCATCAAAGGGACAATGAACGGCACCATGTACCGTTAAATCTTGGGTTAGAACCTCCTTCCCTCAGCCAGGGAATAGAAAATGGGTCGTGGATGGGTATTCCAGCATGACAATGACCCAAAACATACAGCCAAGGCAACAAAGGAGTGGCTCAAGAAGAAGCACATTAAAGGGACACTATAGTTACCAGAACAACTTAATGTAGTTGTTCTGTTAAGTATAATCATTATATGCAGGCATTTTCATGCATTTTCATGCATTTTCAGAGAAAAGGCAGTGTTTACATTGCCCCTAGGGACACCTCCAAGTGGCCACTCCTCAGATGGCCACTGGAGGTTCTTCCTAGCTCAGTACTGCATGGGGACACTGCATTTTCCTCATAGAGATGCATTGATACAATGCACCTTTGTGGGGAGGTGCTGATTGGCCAAAACGGCATTTAGCCCTGCCCCCTTCCGATTGTAGCCAAAAATGCGGCCAAATATCGGCAATTCTGATAATGTCACCAAGGGGGCGAGGCCAGTGCCGGCGGTCCCGCGCGGCGGTGGAAATAAGGTGAGTTTTAATTCCTTTTAAGGGGACTAAGGGGGGCAAGCCACCTAAATGGTGGGTTTTGCACTATAGGGTCAGGAATACATGTTTGTGTTCCTGACCCTATAGTGTTCCTTTAAGGTCTTGGAGTGGCCTAGCCAGTCTCCAGACCTTAATCCCATAGAAAATCTGTGGAGGGAGCTGAAGGTTTGAGTTGCCAAACGTCAGCCTCGAAACCTTAATGACTTGGAGAGGATCTGCAAAGAGGAGTGGGACTAAATCCCTCCTGAGATGTGTGCAAACCTGGTGGCCAACTACAAGAAACATCTGACCTCTGTGATCTCAAGGGTTTTGCCCCCAAGTACTAAGTCGAAGGGGTAAAATACTTATTTCACTCATTGACATGCAAATAAATTCATAACTTTTTCGACATGCGTTTTTCTGGTTCTTTTTTGTTTTGTTATTCTGTCTCTCACTGTTAAAATACACCTACCATTAAAATTATAGACTGATCATTTCTTTGTCAGTGGGCAAACGTTCAAAATCAGCATGGGATCAAATACTTTTACCTGGGATCCGCATTTAGGAAATCAAAGTCCAAAGCAAGCTGACAATTTATTGTGAAATTTGTTTTAAAGCCCAGTTTTTTATGATCAGATGGTTCTAGTCTTTGTCTTCCTTTCCCCTTTTTACCTTACTGTGCTGCCATAAAGTCACTTGGCTGAGATTAACGGTAACACAGTGTCACTGGCCTGTTTTCAAAGTTCCTCTGGATAGATCTTTCCATACGTGTTTTTATTGACTATTATTATTATTAGCCTTTCCCCATTTGGAATAGTTATGAAAAGTCTGAAGGAAGATTATGACGACTGGGCTAGGGATTACTTTGGAAATTATAGGTCCATAGTTAAAGGGATACTATCGACATTAAAACCATTTCATGTAATTGATCTCCTGGCGCTCTCCCTCAATTCAGTGTTAAACAATTTAAAACTGAATGAGGATCCTGGGGTCCTATATTCCAGCCCCCGCTGGGGGTGTGGCTAAGACAGAGATTACACACTTCCCTGTAGCCATACTGATTCCTGCCTGAATAGACAATGATAGGCTGATAGCGGTCAATCACAGCCACCCACTGCTGATCAGAGTAATGATTCTTTATTAGCCCAAGCAGCACAGAGAGGAGGAGCTACCAGGGGCTCTCATTTAGCATGAAAACATTTTAATCCTGAGTCCTCATGGCCTTTTTATGTAGACCTAATGATGGTCACCCCATGCGCCGTACCGTGCGCTCTTGCAGTAGGTACGCACTTACTTTTAATTTGTATTTTTATGTTCTAGTGCCTCTTTTTGCTCTGCGCACTGGTTAAATTCTTGCAGTGCCATGAATGTTTTCTTTAAAAATTCTTGGGCACCTTACTGTCCTGTTTTGCGGATTGAAAATGTATGTACAATTCATGCCTTACTATCAATAAGAATTTTAAAACAGAAACAGTTTAGCACTTCAGGGACCTCCAGACACTATAACCACTTTAATAAGAGAAAGCTATAATAGTGCCTACAGTGTACATTTAAGGGCAGCCACCCAATAGAAAAATGTGTTTTGTTTTTTCCTCCTTTCTGTCATAACATTTCATTGAGGTTTTTCAGCATGTGCGAAAACAATGTCTCCTCTGATCAGATTGGAAGTAGAGGAAGAAACATCCGAACAAGATAAATAACTGGACTAAAACAAGCAGGGAATAATAACTAAGAGTTAGTAAAGCTACATATAACTGTATCTACATGGAGGACACATTGTAACCGCTAAACACATAGGAGCATCATCTTCTGGTTATCAGATTGTCACCAGTGTGCCCCACAATTTATAAAGTCAGTGTTTTATGGGTAAACTCATGGTGCTTATGGCTTGGCTGTTTTGAAGATAATTTTAGTATTTTGAGATTAGCAGACATTAATTTGTTATGTTAAAGGCAAGAGTCCCATGCCAATTATTTTAAAATGAATTCATTCAGGGAGCGCATGGCCAGTGCATGCTGGGACATCACGTGTTCTAAGTAGTAGATCCTGGAATGTTTGGGAATGGGAGTTTTACTTTCATTCTCTTAATTTATGGATTTTAAGAGTTGTTTTTCCAATGACAAAAAATGAAAAATGAGACTATTGTCTGTAAATATCTCTGGAATCTTAAACTAAATAATATAGTTGTGTTATTTCTATCTCAAATTTCCGGCTAGCTTAGCAAAACCATGAAGCAAGTTTGTCACCGATTGGCAGCCCTGCAGGCCGTGCAGAGGGAAGAGTTAATGCTTCCAGGAGGTGTGTGGAAGGTCTCCCCCATGCGGGATGTAAGTATGGCGAAACAGAGCCATTTATTATTCAGTGACAGTTATACAGAGCACAGGATCCAAAGGGCAAAGAATCCAGTACCAACCCAGTTTTGTGACCGTGCCAGACGTTACTCTGCTTAATGAGAACACTCAACATTATAGAGTAATAACACAGTAATAAATGTTTATTCCTTTATTGGTTTGGGCTGAACGAGGGGTCAGAATGTGGGTTGCAGAGCATCTCTGCAAATTAAACGAGAATAAGATCATTGCTATAATATTTATTGGAAATACATTTTCACAAGTCCTAAACACGCGATATGGTTTGAAGAAGGGGTTATGGGAAATTTCCACAAGCTGGGGAATATTCTCCAAGCTACCAATGTCCTCTTATTTACCGGTGTGATATGTTTCCTCAGAATCCTGTGTCTCGGAGATCTCCCGTACCGTGCGCTCTTGAAGATGACGGTGAGGAATTGTTCCTGAATGGATTCCATGATTTGCCAGTGGAGATGTTGCCACAAAGTTCAGTTGACCCTTTTCCTGGAAAGTAGCCATTAAATATGGTTTGTGTAAATCATTCTGCCTTTATTTGGTTTATATTTTACATTCACTGAGTTTACATTCTTGTAATTCTGTTTTCCTGTGATAGGCAAGCACATGTTACAGAGAGCCTTTACTGACACAATTATCATTAAAAGCGTCCGACACGTCGCTAGGGATTTCTGTGAAATATCGTCCTTTTCCCAAGGTGTGGGCTTTGCATATCTGGAAAAGACAGAACGAGCATAGTTAGATGGTAAGCCTCCTGGTCGACTATGGATATAACTGCATCTAGCAATAAACACCATTGGCACCTCTATCTTTGTCTGTGCTCCAGCATGAGAGGCCATCAGAGGTCTTAGACTGAATTACTGCACAGCACGGTCTCCCAAACCCCCGTCTTGCACCCCAGCTCTGTCCATATTACCTCTGGCACAACATGGGGGTAAATTAACCTTGTTTGCTGCAGGTTGAAACTTTGGCTTTTTTCCACCTTTTGTGGTAATAAAACAAGATTTAATTTGTACATTTGGAGACAAAAATATTAGAAAGTGGATTTTCAAGCGGCAGGTTGCAGAGATCACTCCGCTTGTTACTTGTTACTGACATTGGTTAACATTTGACATTTTTTTTTTTCATTTATTTCCAGACGTGTAGTCAGTTGACGAAGGAACCTTACCCTGCTGGCTCTGCTCCAGCATTTAGCACAGATTTCCGTGCCACTCTCATACTTCGATCCGGCATCAATGAAGAGGAAGACCGAAGACAAGTGTGTGAATGTTTTACGTATTATTTATATAGCACTAACTTATTCTGTGATGCTTTTTAATTTTCCAAATGTGATAAAACTGCAAAACAGAAACAAACGATTCCAAATGTTATAGAAACGAGAGGTGAGGGCCCTTTATGAATGAGCTTACAACCCAGCGATGGGATTCTAGAACATCCTCTGTTTAAGAACGGCACTTCTAGAGTTCAGACAGCTAGTTGAATGCAGAGAATTGGGTTTTAATGCAGCCCTGTCTGTATATTGTGCTAAGAATAAACACGGATTGACATTTCAAGTCCTTCACTAGTAGATTTGTCTTAAAGGTACTAGCCGCTCAATGCTGAACTCATGGACATAATTCTTGGAAACCAATGAAGGATTAAGTTTAATACAATGGATGTAATGGATTCCAAAATAATTTTAAATGACGAATTTGAATAAAGGGGAATTAGCATTGAAAAATTAAGGGAGGCTGTTTTGGTTAAACAGGTACAATTACTAGTAATAGCAACTTATATACTGCTTGTCTCTGCATTGGGCTCAAATCGCTTTAGACAAGATACAGTCACATATTTGGACATTGCAGATTCCTGAAAGGCTTG
Organism: Pelobates cultripes; assembly: GCA_933207985.1. Taxonomy (NCBI): domain Eukaryota; kingdom Metazoa; phylum Chordata; class Amphibia; order Anura; family Pelobatidae; genus Pelobates; species Pelobates cultripes. The sequence continues at coordinate 116,573,295 of OW240921.1, forward strand.
ACTAAACAGGAAGGTGTTGAGTCTTTGTATAAAAAGATAGCTTGGTCCCTGCTCATGTAGAGCTTTATAGGATAGGAGGCCTATCTTGAACAGCATGTTTCATTTTATTGGCACAAGGGTTGGAGGATGGAAGTCACATGGCTTTGACTTTGACTGACCAGCTAGCAGTCTCGCTCCAGGCGATGGTGTAATTTTATCAGAGACCATAGTAGAGTGCATTGCACTGAGGTTACCAAAGCATGGATGGTCATGGGAATACCTTCTGCAATATTCTTTAAAATTAAGAAGGAGCCTTTAGCTGGTATATCATGTTTTAGGAAGAGGTCATTGTCAAGCACCACACCACAATTTATTTATTTTTTTGCTAGATTTGAGATTTGTAGTATTGATCCTCCACATGCTAGACTGGTTTAATAAACGTTTTGCAGATTGCTTATCAAACAATCTTTACACATCACAAGTTCGTTTGTTATGTCTGGCTTCAGCCAATTACTATTCATCCATTCCTGGAGATGAGCAAGATACTTTTTGATGGTTTCTGCTGGAACCTTTCAGTTTGATCTGAAGGGGATGTATATGTTTGTATCCACAGCATAGCAGTGGTAGTTGACATCATGTTGCCTTCTGATACACCCATTGAAAGCATTTACACTGCAGATAACATGGGAGATAAGATGAAACCATGTGGGACTACACATACCAGTGGGACCTGTGTAGAGGTGTGTATTCTCTGGGTTCTATTAGATCGAAATTATTTGAGCCATCTTAGAACTGCTCCACACAGCCCACAGATGTCATGCAGGTGGTGTAATAAAATGTCATGGTCCGTAGTGTCGAATACAGCAGAGAGTTCAAGGAGAATTAATATTGAGCACTTCTCCCCTCTATCTTTTGCCCTCAGTAAATCATTTAGTACACATAAAAGGGCAGTGTCATTGCTATGCTTTGCCCTAAAACCTAATTGGAATGATTTGTAAATATTGTTTATTGGCAGCCATGTTTCTAGTTTGGTTGCAACAAATTTCTTTTTTTTTTTTTTTTTCATATCTTGTTTTTATTGTGAGTTTACATAATACAATAGAACAATAAACAGAGAATTTCGCATGGATTGTACAACCGTCAGTGTTTACAGAAGGAATCGGTACATCTTGGTTAATGTTAAACGTACCACGTTATAAATTTGCTACAAGTCTAGTGTATTGATCGCAACATTGCAAGGAGTTATACAGTGTTGCCGTACCAGCCCAGATTCTGGAAGTGTGTGTTTTTGATGATGTAGGGTATTCTGGCTGTATTGGGCTGTTGCGTTTGGTGAGCTCGATGTATGTCTTGATCAAGGTCCTTCTGTTAGGGGGGATGAATGTACCTTTTCCCCAAGATATATTCCAATTCTAGCCATTACAATCCAACAACTAAGGAACAATAAGATTGGTATAGAAAGTAGAAAGCATAAAGGGGGTAGGCAAGGAGCCCAAACAGGGAGCGGCCAGGGTATGAGGAGGGCGGATGGCGTGTGTGTGTTTGCTTGGTAGATGTTTGGGAGTTAATGTGGCACGTTCTTGGTCCTTTATTCCCTCCAAGCGGGACATCATCTGACATTCATTTGTATAATTTGTATAATTATTTGATTTGGTTATTTGCGTTGTCAAATCCAACTTTCCCATGCTTTTGTGTGCACATCAATTTCCCCCTGCACCCTGGAGGCTATCTCCTCATAGGAGGACGTAGCATCCATTTTTTGTATGACTTCTTGAATAGATGGAGGATGCAGTAATTTTTGCAACCAACAGTATGTTGATGATAATGTATTTGTGAGGATAGGTGTGAATGCATGGTGCATTATGTAATAAATAACCTGCAGGATCAAAGGGGACTATCACTGTCATCGTCATATGTATGAGAGTCTCCACTTGGTGCCAGAATTGTGCAATTTTTAAACAGTCCCAGAAAACATGTTTGATGGTGCATATGGATTGATCACATCTCCAGCACTGTGGGGATACTGTGTTGTAGACCTTAGATAATTTATAAGGGACCAAATATCATCTCATCAATGTCTTGCAATAGGCTTCCCAGTGGGACAAACAGCTAGAGAAGCGTTTAGTTATTTAGATGGACTGTAACCATAACGGGAGGTGGATGACCGATTGGAAGTCATTTTCCCACTGTAGTATGTATGGTAGTTTGGTAGTGGCGTCTATATTATTTATGGCATTGTAACACAGGGATAAGGATTTTGTAACGTTGCTCTTTTTGACACAACGTTGACCAAAGAGTGTGAGTTGTGATGTGTCACCAGGTTGTATTTTCAGTGTGTGTAGGATGTGCTTTAGTCTCAGGTATGTGAAAAGTTCTCTGGAGGGGAGTCCAAATTCTTTTTGTAGGTTAGGAAAAGTCTTCAGACCTTTCTTCAGAGTAAAGAAAGTTAATAAATGTTACTCCTCTCCCAGACCAAGAGTCGAGGGCGAAGTTTTCTGATGCTGCATTGCATGCTTGAATGGGAGCAAAATAGGAGAGTCTTGCCGGACCAGACATGTGCCCTGCCCAACATCTCCAAATGTTTATCGTAACGGATGTACTGTGAAGCATTTGGGTCTTGGCCCGTACAGGGAATATGGACAACCATAGCAGGTGAACTTGTTTGTATGGTTGTATACATGCATTTTCTATAGGTAACCATAGGGGTTTTTGGAGCGAGACAGGGCAACCAGATCCTGTGCCAATGCTAAAGCGTTGGTATGCCCAGCCCGCCCTTACCGGGAGGGAGCCAGGTCAAGTGTTTTGGTATCCTGGGGGTCTTCTTCTTCTAAATGTAGGATTAAAAAATCAGTATTGTGCGAAACAGATATAATACTTGCAGTAGCAACATCATTTTGCCTGCATTTATGGGCCCAAGCCAAGATAATCCTAAACCGCACCATTTGCTCGTCTGCATGTTTAGTTTATGAATGAGTGCTATGTGATTGTCGCTGGTTAAATGGATATGAGATTTAGTTAAGTTGACACCTAAGTATTTGAGAGATGACTTTCTCCAGTCGCCTGGGACGGTAGATTTTGAGTTGTAGCTTTAGAAAGTCCTATAGGTAGCATTTGTGTTTTCCTGCTATTATTCTTATAGTGATAGTATAGCCATAAAGCTGGAGAAAGTAAATTAGGTTTGGGATGGAGCGAATTGGTTTTATTAAAAAGAGTAGGACATCATCGGCAAAAAAATGCCAGTTTTTGTTCCTCTGCTGGTGTGGGGAGGCCTGAAATATGCAGGTTATGTTTGATTTTCCTTACCAGTGGTTCTAGACATAGGATGAAAGTGAGTGGGGAAAGGGGGCATCCCTAATGGGTGCCATTCGTTATAGTGAATGATTTACATAAGAAACCGGAGTTGACTTTAGCGGTAGGATATAGGTACAGTGCCATGATGCTCAACAGGAAAGTGGGTAATATACCCATTGTGATCTGTGTGGCTTTCATGTAGTCCCAATTAAGGTGGTCGAACGCCTTTTCCGCGTCGAGTGCTACAACTACCCCCTGCTGGCCTCGGGAGTTCACTCAGTCAATTAAGTTGATAAGGTGTCTTGTGTTATCTACTGCTTGCCTGCCAGGGATGAAGCCTGCCTGTTCTGGAGATACTGGGTCAGTCAGGAGGGGTGTCAGACGGTTTGCTAACAGTTTGGCATAAAGCTTAATGTCTAAGTTCAGCAGAGATATAGGCCTTAAGTTTGCACGCTCAGTTGGGGGTTTGCCCGGTTTGGGTAACATCACTACATGGGCCTCCAACATTTCTTGGGGAACTAATCCTGATGATTTCATGGTATTGAAGAGGTGGTAAGGTGTGATGTCAGGTATGGTTCAAATTGAATATAATAATAATTTGAAAGACCATCCAGGCCTGGGGCCTAGTTTTTCGGTAGGGAGAGAATGGTTCTATGAACCTCCTCTTCTGTGAATTGGCTATCTAACGACTCTCTTTGCTGTTGTGTTGGGCATGGCAAGTACAAAGAGTCTAGAAATTAGCAAATCGACTCAGATGTAGATTGATGTACTGATGGGTCTGACTTCAGGTTGAATAATGTGGTGTAGTATTTAGCTAATTCGTTAACTATGTCCATAGGCGTGCGCAGCCTATTGCATTAGGGTGTGCACCCTAAAGCACAAGCACACACCGCATATATATATGTATGTATGGTTATATATATATATATATATATATATACACATACACATATATACACACATACACACACTGCTGTGTGTGTGTGTGTGCTGTGTGAGGGTGCTGTTAGTGTGATGTGTGTGTGACGGTGCTGGTAGTGTGCTATGTGGTGAGGGTGTTTGTGTGTGCGTGCTTGTGAGGATGCTGTTAATGTACTGTGTGTGAGGGTGCTGTTTGTGTGTGTGTGCGCTTGTGAGGGTGCTGTTAATGTACTGTGTGTGAGGGTGCTGTTTGTGTGTGAGGGTACTGGTAGTGTGCTGTGTGTGTGTTAGGGTCCTGTTTGTGTTTGTGAGGGTACTGTTAGTGTGCTGTGTGTGTGTGAGGGTGCTGTTTGTGTGTTTGTGAGGGTGCTGTTTGTGTGTTTGTGAGGGTGCTGTATGTGTGTGTGCTGTATGTGTGTTGGTGCTGTGTATGTCTGTGGGTGCTGTATTTGTGTGGGTGCTGTATGTGTGTGGGTGCTGTGTGGGTGCTGTGTGTGTGGGTGCTGTATGTGTGTGGGTGCTGTATGTGTGTGGGCAATGTGTATGTGTATGGGTACTGTATGTCTGTGGGTGCTGTGTATGTCTGTGGGTGCTGTATGTCTTTGGGTGCTGAATGTGTGTGGGTGCTGTGTATGTCTGTGTCTGCTGTATGTCTGTGGGTGCTGTATGTCTGTGGGTGCTGTGTATGTCTGTGGGTGCTGTATGTGTGTGGGTGATGTGTATGTCTGTGGGTGCTGTGTATGTCTGTGGGTGCTGTATGTCTGTGGGTGCTGTGTGTGTGTCTGAATGTGTGTAGGTGCTGTGTGTCTGTGTGTGGGTGCTGTGTGTGTGTGTGCTGTATGTGTGTGGGTGCTGTATGTGTGTTGGTGTGTATGTGTGTGGGTGCTGTGTATGTCTGTGGGTGCTGTATGTCTGTGGGTGCTGTGTATGTCTGTGGGTGCTGTATGTCTGTGGGTGCTGTGTGGGTGCTGTATGTCTGTGGGTGCTGAATGTCTGTGGGTGCTGTGTGTGTCTGTGGGTGCTGAGTGTGTCTGTGGGTGCTGAGTGTGTCTGTGAGTGCTGAGTGTGTCTGTGAGTGCTGTATGTGTGTCTGTGAGTGCTGTATGTGTGTCTGTGAGTGCTGTATGTGTGTATGTGTGTCTGTGCTGTATGTGTGTCTGTGCTGTATGTGTGTGTGTGGGTGATTGTGGGGGTGAAGGTGGGGGTACATTATTTGCTATCCCCCCTCCCTTCTTACCTTTTGTAGGGAGGGGGGATCGTGCTGCTGCTTCCTTCCCTGGTGGTCCAGTGGAGGAGGGGATCCTTGCTGCTGTGATCCCTGGTGGTCCAGTGGAGAGTGAACTCTAACCCCTGTGGGGCTAGAGTTCACTCTCGCGAGATTTGAGCGTTGCCGTGGCAACGCTCATATCTCGCGAGAGGAACCCGGCGGTGCTGCCAGCAATAGCTCCACCGGGTCCTCTCCTGCCTCCCTCCCTGCATGTGAGTCAGTGGGGAGGGAGGCTGAGAGCAGAGCCGGCGCTCGGATAGCGCCGGCTCTGCATGAGCCGACAGGGGAGATCCTGAGATCTCCCCTGCCGGTCTCAATATGCATAGGCGGGCCGCGGGGATTAGGGTGTGCCCAGGCACACCCGGCACACCCCGTGCGCACGCCTATGTAAGTACAAAATGTACAACAAAACAGAATTTTGTGAATAGGCATACGTAAAAAAATATGAAATTTTCTGCAATTTAAATATACAATTTATTCATTCATCCTTTACAGTGTGATGTGTGTGTGACGATGCTGGTAGTGTGCTATGTGGGTGAGGGTGTTTGTGTGTGCGTGCTTGTGAGGATGCTGTTAATGTACTGTGTGTGAGGGTGCTGTTTGTGTGTGCGCTTGTGAGGGTGCTGTTAATGTACTGTGTGTGAGGGTGCTGTTTGTGTGTGAGGGTACTGGTAGTGTGCTGTGTGTGTGTTTGTTAGGGTCCTGTTTGTGTTTGTGAGGGTACTGTTAGTGTTTGTGAGGGTACTGTTAGTGTGCTGTGTGTGTTTGTGAGGGTGCTGTGTGTGTGTGTGGGTGCTGTGTATGTCTGTGGGTGCTGTGTGTCTGTGGGTGCTGTGTATGTATGTGTGTGCTGTGTGTGTGCTGTGTATGTCTGTGGGTGCTGTATGTGTGTGGCTGCTGAATGTGTGTGGCTGCTGAATGTGTGTGGCTGCTGAATGTGTGTGGGTGCTGAATGTGTGTGGGTGCTGAATGTGTGTGGGTGCTGAATGTGTGTGGGTGCTGTGTATGTGTGTGGGTGCTGTATGTGTGTGGGTGCTGTGTATGTCTGTGGGTGTTGTATGTGTGTGTGCTGTATGTGTGTGTGTTGTGTATGTCTGTGGGTGTTGTATGTGTGTGTGCTGTATGTGTGTGGGTGATTGTGTGGGTGGAGGTGGGGTACATTACTTGCTATCCCCCCTCCCTTCTTACCTTTTGTAGGGAGGGGGGATCGTGCTGCTGCTTCCTTCCCTGGTGGTCCAGTGGAGGAGGGGATCCTTGCTGCTGTGATCCCTGGTGGTCCAGTGGAGAGTGAACTCTAACCCCTGTGGGGCTAGAGTTCACTCTCGCGAGATTTGAGCGTTGCCGCGGCAACGCTCATATCTCGCGAGAGGAACCCGGCGGAGCTGCCGGCAAGAGCTCCGCCGGTCCTCTCCTGCCTCCCTCCCTGCCTGTGGGTCAGTGGGGAGGGAGGCTGAGAGCAGAGCCGGCGCTCGGATAGCGCCGGCTCTGCCTGAGCCGACAGGGGAGATCCTGAGATC
>OW240921.1:116590260-116653842 GCA_933207985.1 Pelobates cultripes
CCGGGAACTAGCGATTGACTTAGAGCGTCAGCTGACTCTAGCAAATCAGTGGCACCCATGCCTGACATCAAACTGCACTTCCTGACACTCTGTTTCAGAAGCCGAATACCACTCAGTGACCTGGAGATCTGAAGCTGGAGGAAGTCTTTGGGGTTAAACCATTTGAGTGAGGTTTAACCCCTTAAAGAAAAGAGAGCACCCAGTGACCTCCTGTCATCATAGCATTGTCATTTAGATGAAGTGACTAGACTATGGTGACTAGAATGTTCCTTTAATTTGATTAAAGGAATACTATAGTGTCAGGAATTCTTCTTTGGCTGTTCGGGAGACTTCATGCGAATGAAATCCATTCGTCTCCCGAACAAGGACCACCTCTGTACCGTGAACTATTTTCGGCTTGGCACTCGCGCAAACACCGGTAGATTGTCGACTACTGCCCGTTCCTGACCACCTACACGAACGGCGTTCGGGAGATATAAAGTACCAAGCGGGGGATCATTCATATCATGAAAGCAAGAGATTCCCTTGTCTGACTTTCGCATAGGATCCCCACGAAGAGAGGTCGGCCAGGGCACCTATTCTCTTGGAACTATTTTGGGCTACCACCTCGTGTCTGGCCGGTAAAGTCTTCCACGCGATGCCGTTTCCCTTCTGCCAAACTGATCTGAGTGATTCTTGGCTATGTTGGTCACTCAGATCGGGGCTATTGTGGGGTTCCTATGTATGGTTGGGGGACTTTTGGGGTACAGGATATTTTTGGGATCTTTTGTACCTGATAGATAATTAAATTGGAGGAGTTTACTCAGGCAACTATCTCTCAGGCACTAGGGATCTTGGGATTGAAACCCTTGCATGTTCTGCCCGTGAGACCCCTTGCATGGGAGATGGCACAAAAGCCATGTATGTGTGAATAAAATTCAGTTATACCCCCAGAGCTGAGTGTCGTCCAGTTGCTGGGGATGAGATGGGAGATTCCTGGATTATTTTACTGTGCTTGACTGTTCCATTGGAGTGTTGGAGTACCCAGCGGAGGAGAGTCCCTGCTAGAACTAGGGCTCCTCTACAAATAGGCTGCAATTAAACATTTACATATGGAAGACAGTCTAGATGAAATGAAATCAATAACTGATAAGATAATATTGGGTGGCCTGGAAGTTTTACAGGATTTTTGTGTACTTTCATCAATAAAAATAGAAGATTTGGAGCCTAGGGTATGTTATAGTTAAATAAGTACACTCAGCTTTATTAAGGATTCCCAGCTTTCTCCTCGTGTTCACACATTTCTTTTTAATTTATTTTGTTGAATCATCAGGTAATATACTATATGTTTTACTATCATCCAATATGTTCATTGCGATTTCCAAATAAAATGTCTTGTCCATCAGTACTACACCCCCACCTTTATCTGCTGGTTTAAGAAATACATTTTTATTGCCACTTAATTCTTTAACAGCCCCCGTGTCTTGTTTAGTCCAATTATATTGGTATTTATTTAAGGGTTTGGTTTTATTAATGTTTTGCATGACCATATTTTGGAACGTAATAAATTGTTTTGATACTAAATGATGTGGAAAGAACTGTGATTTTTCTTTTAGATAGGTATGTATGAAATCAGCTTCTTCTTTATTCGCTTCTAAGTGCGTTTTTGTTTTTTAAAGAACATGTTAAGACATAACTTTCGTGTAAATGTATTTGTGTCAACAAAGAACTTTGTCCATTCCCTTGGTTGGTGCAGATTTAAGTCCCTTATTTAAGGCTTCAATATGTTTATTTTTCAGTTCTACGTTGGAGGAATTAAAAATTCCCTTTTGTTTACATCTACCCTCGTTCTCCTTTCTGTCAGAATTCTGTCTCCGCTTCCTTGGGTAGGGGAGTCGGTGTGGCCCCCAATTCCCCACCATCCTTTATCCTTCTCTGTGTAATCTGCTAGTTGTAAAAATCAGTTTTGAATAGGAATTTAATTCAAAATTTTCTTGTTTTTATTGTAATTTCATAATCTATTTTTCTGGAAATGACAAGAGGTTGTTGGTCCTAATCTAAATCCTACATCTTTATTAGTGTGATATTTTTAGGGTCTCTCTCTTGGTCTCGCTTATTATATCTGGGCTTTTTATTGAAGGATAGGTCATGACATTTGGGGTATTTATTGAAGGATAGGGTATGACACGTGGGGTAATTATTGAAGGATAGGTTGTAATATGTGGAGTATTTATTGAAGGATAGGCCATGACATGTGGCGTATTTATTGAAGGATAGCTCATAATATGTGAGATATTTATTGAAGGATAGGTCATGACATGTGGGGTATTTATAGAAGGATAGGTTATGCTGTGTGTTAGACAATTTACAAACCTTGTATATTCTCAAAAAAAATTTGTATGATAAGAAGCCATATTTAAAGTTAGCCACTTAAAATGCATAAACAGACAATATGTCCTCAAGTTAAAATACTAAATATGCTTAGTCACACCGAGCCAAGGAGCATACCCTCATATAACCTTAGATAAACTTGTTCTTCTCATTTTATCTTGTATCCATCTGTCATTACATTCAACTACAGTGCCACATAATATCGAGAGTTAAGTTTGGGTCGTAAACACGCTATGATAATAGACTGTAAATTAACTGATACCATTAAGATAGATATATCTAAAGATACAGCAGTATGTTTATAGTGCATAGTGTGATGGGTTTGCAGTGATACAATCATAAAATAAATAAGAATATTAAAAGTATATTTATGGAGTATAACATTATATAAATTGTCAAAGCAACATATGGAATACGTCAAAAGTCTGGATGGTAAGCGATAACTTACTAACCAATTCATTGTTAGCATTATTTTGATTCTGTGTCAATCATAAAGATCTATTGAAATGAAACCGATATAAACCTTGTAGTTTTATCAATAAATTGACAAACTGTGAGATTGCACCAGAAACTCTGTCTCTTTGTCTAATGCCTCCCAACCGGATGAAACAACAAGTCTGTCAATAAATTGTTTAATTTTTCAAGAGAAGGATGGCCAACAGTAGAAGATACTCCAGTCAGTTAAAGAACCTGAAACACTATGTGGGGTATTTATTGAAGGATAGGCCATAATATGAGTGTTTTTTATGGAAGGATAGGTTATGACATGTGGGGTATTTATTGAAGGATAGGTTATACCATGTGGGGTATTTATTGAAGGATAGGTTATACCATGTGGGGTATTTATTGAAGGATAGGTTATACCATGTGGGGTATTTATTGAAGGATAGATCATTACATGTGGGGTATTTATTGAAGGATAGGTTATACACGTGGGGTATTTATTGAAGGATAGGTTATGACATGTGGGGTATTTATTGAAGGATAGGTTATACCATGTGGGGTATTTATTGAAGGATAGGTTATGCCATGTGGGGTATTTATTGAAGGATAGGTTATGCCATGTGGGGTATTTATTGAAGGATAGGTTATGACATGTGGGGTATTTATTGAAGGATAGGTTATGCCATGTGGGGTATTTATTGAAGGATAGGTTATGCCATGTGGGGTATTTATTGAAGGATAGGTTATGCCATGTGGGGTATTTATTGAAGGATAGGTTATGCCATGTGGGGTATTTATTGAAGGATAGGTTATGCCATGTGGGGTATTTATTGAAGGATAGGTTATGCCATGTGGGGTATTTATTGAAGGATAGGTTATGCCATGTGGGGTATTTATTGAAGGATAGGTTATGCCATGTGGGGTATTTATTGAAGGATAGGTTATGCCATGTGGGGTATTTATTGAAGGATAGGTTATGACATGTGGGGTATTTATAATTAAAAAAAAGAATAAGAAATCCTTCTTTGAAAAAAGGGGGTTGCAAGTCAAAAGACTATGGGTAACAATTATTAAAAAAGGTTAGATTACCCACATATATCATGTATAGGACACTATAATTGGTAAGTATATATTGTCACGCTTGCTGTGATTGCCAAATACACGCCAGATAGGCAGACCCCCTAGGTTTCTCCTTTTTAATATTACAATTTCACAAATCCCTTTAGTGTTTTTCACTTTGTCTTTTTCACTATGATGTAGATTTGCCCTTTAAGAACCAATAAAGTTTATATTTTAATTTTTTGTTTCTTACCTATTATAGTGTGCTATACATGATAATTGTTACCCATAGTCTTTTGACTTGGGACCCGCTTTTTTCAAAGAAAGATTTGTTATTCTTTTTTTAAATTATAAATACCCCACATGTCATAAGTAGAGATGTTGCGAACCGTCAATCTCCGGCAGACCCTCCCTCCCAGACCCTCCCACCTCCTGGACAGCATCCATGTTGAAGGCAGCTTCAACATGGATGCTGTCCAGGAAGTAGGAGGGTCTGGGAGGGAGGGTCTGCTGGAGATTGGCCGGGATGTGTCAGCTGACCGGAGTTCGCCGCGAACCTCGGCGAACCGTTCGCGAGAAGTTCGCGGACGATTCGTGACATCTCTAGTCATAAGTTACCTATCCTTCAATAAATACCCCACATGTCACAATTCATCCTTCAATAAATGCCCCACATGGCATAACCTATCCTTCAATAAATACCCCACATGTCACGATTTATCCTTCTTTGGGCCATTCTTAATAAAGCCTCCTTTTATCTCTTTAATTGTCAGTGTACCTTGTGGCTTAACCTCATTCAGGCATTGGAGCTGCCTTATAAGGCTGGTTTTTAAATTCTATTAAAAGATCTCTCACTTGATTCATCATTTACGTTGCTACATGTCAAAAATGTTGATATAATTGCAACGAAGAACTGTTACCGTTATTTTCAGGTTGTACATTGGTTTCACTAGGAGAACCATTGTACACGTTTTTCCTTTTTCTCATTTTATTTTGTGAAGGCATTGCGTGTTTCGGTTAGTCTGTAATTCAGGTACATTTCGCATGGAATTTGGGAATTTGCCAGAATCCCTTGTCAGCCCAAATTTTGCATTATTGCTGTACGATCCAAAACAAACTCCAAGCCAAGTAAAGAGTAACTAATACAACAATGGTCAGTGCTATTAACTTGAAATTGTAAAATAGCAATTGTTGCCTCCCAGGATGGTTAATATTATGTTCACCGACCCCCAAATATTAACAAATCTGTATTTATGATGTGTGAGAAATAAAATTAAATTTAACTGGACTCCTCCATCTTAGTTCCCTGTCAATCATTATTATAAGCTCTGCCCTCTAATTCAGCATAGAGAGCATACAGAGAGGAGGAAACATGAAACAATGTCTTTATTAGCATTGTGTGCCCTGGCTGTGCCTTGTCTGAGCTAATTTGCTAAATCTTTCATATAAGTTTAAAATAAAGCACCAAATGCAAACACAAAATATAATAGATTTTCAATTATTTATTCAATATCAGAAATTGCAGAGAAGTGACAGTTCCCTTTTAATGCAGGACATGTTAATGTAAGATCTATTAACATACGACACGCTAACTGTTTTTTTTGTAGGTTTGCTTGATGCTGTGAACATTACCAGCCACATTCAACATATTCACGGAACGTACGGAAAGTCAGCTCTGCTGTCCATTCAGTATTCCAGTGTGAGCAGTGATAAACCGGTGATAAAATGGCACGTGAAGAGGGAAAAGCCGGTTACTGTGGTACAATCCGTTGGGACAGAAATTATTGGAAATCTTCGACCAGACTACAAGGACCGGATAAAAATCTGTGAAAATGGCTCCCTGCTGATTAGTAGCCTGATGCTGTCAGACGAGGGGATGTACGAGGTGGAGATCTCGATCACTGACGACACATTTACCGGCGACCACTCCATTAATCTCACCGTGGATGGTAAGCAATTCATAAAGCCGTGCACTGATATCTGTCCATACTGAGCCAATAAACACAGACGCAGTTTGTTAAATAATAATAATAATCTAACATTATTAGGAAGCCCTGCTCCTACCTTATTGTTTAAAATAAAAATATATGTGTATATGTTATAATGTGAGCTAGTTAAAGTTAATTAGGTCCAGGCACTTAGGATTGCTGCAGGAAGGCAGGTTTATTGGAATAAAAAAGTGCAACATTTCTGCCTACACAGAGGCCTTCATCAAGCTTGATAAAGGCCTTCGTGAAGGCCGAAACGTTGCACTTTTTTGTTAAAATAAACTTGCCTTCCTGCAGCAATCCTGAGTACCTTGACCTAATTTATTTTATCTACTAAATTGGGTTTTGCCAACCCTGGCCCGGATAAGCACCTGGATTCCTAAGTGGGAGTGCGGTATCCTCCGTTTATAATGTGAGCTAGTGACTGACTTGAACAACTGCCCCTATGCTGGTTTTAGACAGAGAAGTGATGCAGCCGCAGGTCAAAGAGAACCGGGGATGGATGGTCCGATAGGCCCAGAGATTGCTGGGAGATGCAGTAAAAACAGAGATTTACTTCTATGTGTGCATTACAGTAAAATACAGTCTGTAATACAGCCGACCTATTCTTTAAATAATAAAATCATGGCAGTTTTCCTGTAACCCATGCTGTGATTAATATGAATATGGTTGTTGAGGCTGAATAACTGGATAATCCACTGCAATAATTTCTGAATTTTCTAGTAACTAGATTTTTTTTTTAACATTTTGAATGTTTTCTTTGAGATTATTTTTATATGAGAAGGATACTAACTCTACTTCGAACAGCTGCAGCGATCCGATTACTCCTCTGCACCCAATCCTGTTACATATATCCTTTTGAAATATATGTATATAATGTAGTATTAAAGAACGGACTATCCAGGTCCACAGACAGACTGGACCAGCCCTGATTTCCACAGTGCTCAGATATATTGTATCGAGATGTTAATGTGCAAATGAAAGCCCATTCTATGAGTATAAGTGTTCTTTAGCCATTCTGCACAGTACCTGAGCTGCGTATCAAATATCCTGACAATAACAATCTTTACGAATTGTTACTGTTGTTGTACGGATGAAGATAATTTTTTTCTCCTCTCCTTTGGTCAGTTCCAATCTCCAAACCTCACATCACTGCTGACTCATCTACTGTCCTTGAGCTGTCTGAGAATTTCACTCTGACTTGCGACCATGAGAATGGCACCAAACCCTCCTATACCTGGGTAAAAGGAAACAAACCTCTAAACAACGAGTCCCGCATCCTCCTGTCTCCAGGCCATAAGATGCTCACGATCCGTAAAATCCTCATGTCAGATGATGATATCTATAGCTGCCTGGTGGAGAATCCCATCAGCAACAGTCGCAGCTCACCCATTAAACTTACCGTCTACCGTAAGTATCGTGCTCACGTGTCAGTATTTCTATTTATGGGATGCCAACATATTCTGTAACATGGTGCAAGGTGACAAGAACCCTTCCCAAAGAGTATTCAGTGTACAGGAAGTGAGGTAAACATATTATTATTATTTTATTATTTATATAGCGCCAACAAATTCTGTAGCGCTGTACAATGGGTGGACTAACAGACACATAATTGAGATCAGACCACTGATGTATAGGAACAGAGGGGGTTGAGGACCCTGCTCGATGAGCTTACATGCTAGAGGGAGTGGGGTATAGTGACACTAAGGGTTAAAGTAGGGGAATTACATAGTTTGTTAGAGAGGGGTTTATTGAGTGCTTGGTAGGTCTTTTTTGACAATTGCAGGAACGGAGTCATGGGGTGGGGGATGAGAAACCTGCTGACAGTTTAATTGATACGCTTTAATGAAGAAGTGAGTTTTCAAAGATTTTTTGAAGGAGTGGAGATTGGGTGAAAGTCTGATTGAGGAGGGAAGGGACTTCCACGGAATAGGTGCAGCCCTGGAGAAGTCTTGAAGGCGAGCATCAGAGGTGGGGATCCGGGCAGAGGATAGGCGTAGGTCTTGGGCTGAGCGCAGGGGCCTCGACGGGACATACTTGTGTATGAGGGAGGATAGGTATGTTGGAGCAGCATTATGTAGGGATTTGTAAGCAAGCGACAGAATTTTGAATTGGGCCCTATATCTAACTGGAAGCCAATGCAGGGACTGACAGAGCGTGGAGGCGTGGGAAGTGCGACCGGACAGGAAAATAATCCTCGCAGCCGCATTCATATATTCTGTCTAATTTACATAATACCACTTTATTGGCTGGAAAATGAAAACACCCACATTCCGTATTTTTAGATAGTGCAACAAAGTGTCAACTACTGCAGTAATACAACCAATAAGAGACAGCCAGGTGCATGCTGGGAAGTGAGACAGGAAATGTAATTACAAATATTCCATTAATATCTTAAACAATTAATTATTTAAAAACGGCAAACAAAGCTGTTTTATTACGTATATTGATTACTGTACTGTTAGCTCTGGTTCCCCATATTCTGGCATTCATAGCTAGTTTATGAGGGTAATACAGGCAGTGGTGTTATGGCTGTGAGTCGGAACCTACATGCAGTGCTTATGGTATGAGATCTGTAATAGCTACATGGTTATATTTATTTTCATACAATGAGCAATAAAACATGATAATTTATACCAGGGCCGGCATCAGATATTTTGGGACCCCTAACACAGGTCAAGGTCTGGGCCCCCAGGGGCCCGCCTTCAAGCACTCCCACAGGGCCCACTTTCAAATCCCGCCCATAGGACCCACCTTCAAATCTGCCCACAAGGAAGCAGTTTTTGTAGAGTGGATACACGGTGTGTATTTTGTGGATGCAGTGTGTGTAAAGTGGACACAGTGTATGTTAGTGCATGTGTAGTGGATGCTGTGCATATACAGGGAGTGCAGAATTATTAGGCAAGTTGTATTTTTGAGGATTAATTTTATTATTGAACAACAACCATGTTCTCAATGAACCCAAAAAACTCATTAATATCAAAGCTGAATATTTTTGGAAGTAGTTTTTAGTTTGTTTTTAGTTATAGCTATGTTAGGGGGATATCTGTGTGTGCAGGTGACTATTACTGTGCATAATTATTAGGCAACTTAACAAAAAACAAATATATACCCATTTCAATTATTTTTTATTACCAGTGAAACCAATATAACATCTCAACATTCACAAATATACATTTCTGACATTCAAAAACAAAACAAAACAAATCAGTGACCAATATAGCCACCTTTCTTTGCAAGGACACTCAAAAGCCTGCCATCCATGGATTCTGTCAGTGTTTTGATCTGTTCACCATCAACATTGCGTGCAGCAGCAACCACAGCCTCCCAGACACTGTTCAGAGAGGTGTACTGTTTTCCCTCCTTGTAAATCTCACATTTGATGATGGACCACAGGTTCTCAATGGGGTTCAGATCAGGTGAACAAGGAGGCCATGTCATTAGATTTTCCTTCTTTTATACCCTTTCTTGCCAGCCACGCTGTGGAGTACTTGGACGCGTGTGATGGAGCATTGTCCTGCATGAAAATCATGTTTTTCTTGAAGGATGCAGACTTCTTCCTGTACCACTGCTTGAAGAAGGTGTCTTCCAGGAACTGGCAGTAGGACTGGGAGTTGAGCTTGACTCCATCCTCAACCCGAAAAGGCCCCACAAGCTCATCTTTGATGATACCAGCCCAAACCAGTACTCCACCTCCACCTTGCTGGCGCCTGAGTCGGACTGGAGCTCTCTGCCCTTTACCAATCCAGCCACGGGCCCATCCATCTGGCCCATCAAGACTCACTCTCATTTCATCAGTCCATAAAACCTTAGAAAAATCAGTCTTGAGATATTTCTTGGCCCAGTCTTGACGTTTCAGCTTGTGTGTCTTGTTCAGTGGTGGTCGTCTTTCAGCCTTTCTTACCTTGGCCATGTCTCTGAGTATTGCACACCTTGTGCTTTTGGGCACTCCAGTGATGTTGCAGCTCTGAAATATGGCCAAACTGGTGGCAAGTGGCATCGTGGCAGCTGCACGCTTGACTTTTCTCAGTTCATGGGCAGTTATTTTGCGCCTTGGTTTTTCCACACGCTTCTTGCGACCCTGTTGACTATTTTGAATGAAACGCTTGATTGTTCGATGATCACGCTTCAGAAGCTTTGCAATTTTAAGAGTGCTGCATCCCTCTGCAAGATATCTCACTATTTTTGACTTTTCTGAGCCTGTCAAGTCCTTCTTTTGACCCATTTTGCCAAAGGAAAGGAAGTTGCCTAATAATTATGCACACCTGATATAGGGTGTTGATGTCATTAGACCACACCCCTTCTCATTACAGAGATGCACATCACCTAATATGCTTAATTGGTAGTAGGCTTTCGAGCCTATACAGCTTGGAGTAAGACAACATGCATAAAGAGGATGATGTGGTCAAAATACTCATTTGCCTAATAATTCTGCACTCCCTGTATATATATATATATATACATACACATATACACACACACACACACACAATTTGTGTTTGAATGTAAGTAAGTTTTTGTATGGAGTATGTGTTTGAATGTTGGTGTTTTAATGCAGCTGAGACACATACACTGTCACACACACACACAAAGACGCACACATACTGACACACAGACATACTAACAGACACACACACCTGCTGTCACTTCCTCCCAGCACCAGTTGCGGCTGCCATCAATAAAATGGGACCAGTTGCGCTATTAAAGCACCACGGCGCTGACCAGCCCCTAAAGACATATGCCCATTGGGTGGACCTAAGTGTATGGGCCACCTGATGGGCCCCATCTGCGTGCGGGCCCTGGTGCTGCTGCACCGGCGACAGTCCTGCCGCTATATATGGGGAATGTGAGGCCCGGATGGCCCTGATTTGTACTAACCTATTTTCACTATAAAGCAAAAAAAAAGAAGTGAGTCATTTCAAAAAGAAAAGGAAAAAGGCAGCGATAAGCGATATTTCATTAATGACTTCCAATAACAAATGCAAGTAGTCTGAGGTTGAGAAGCAGCCTATGTGGTGACCTTGCAAAGGACAGAGGCTAGACTATTTCCCACCGTAGGCAAGACAACCCCAAAACAAAAATTGCCAACTTCGTGTGTCTCTTCACCTCCAGCCACACTGTGTGTCTCTTCCCCCCAGCCCCACTTTGTGTTTCTTCCCCCCAGTCCCACTGTGTGTCTATCCCCTTCCAACTCAACTGTGTGTCTTTTCCCTTCCAGCCCCACTGTATGTATTTCACTCTAGCCCCACTCTGTGTCTCTTCCCCTACAGCCCCACTGTGCTTCTATTTTCCCCAGCCCTACTGTGCGTCTATTTCCCCCAGCCCCACTGTGTGTCTATTTCCCTACAGCCCACTGTGTGTTACTTACCACCAGCTCCACTGTGTCACTTACCCCTGCCCCACTGTGTCACTTACCCCTGCCCCACTGTGTGTCTATTCTCCTACAGCCCACTGTGTGTTATTTCCCCCTGCCCATTGTGTATCTCTTCCCTTCAGCCCCACAGTGTGTCTCTTCCCCTCTGTGTATTTCCCCCCCAGGCTCACAATGTGTCTATTCCCCTACAGCCCCACTGTATCTATGTCTATTCCTCCAGCACCTTTTTGTGTCTCTCCCCCATCCCCTTTGCACGTCTTTGTTTCCCATTCCCCTGCCCCGCTGTGCATGTAATTGTCGCTCTCATCCTCCTTTGTGCCTCTTTGTCCCACCCGTCTGTATGTTTTTTCATCTGTCTGTTCCCTGCCATCCGTTAGTGGTCTCTTCCCCAACCTGTTTACCTTCATGTAGCATGGCCCAGCAGACTGTGGTGGAGGATCTCCTGTTTTCTCTACCTGGTATGACAGGAAGCT
This sequence comes from Pelobates cultripes, assembly GCA_933207985.1. NCBI lineage: Eukaryota > Metazoa > Chordata > Amphibia > Anura > Pelobatidae > Pelobates > Pelobates cultripes. Next base: position 116,601,969 of record OW240921.1, read on the forward strand.
GCTTGTTGCAAGGTACAGAAGATCCTCTACCGCAGTTCTCTCAAGTATGCTACATGCATTGACAGGCAGGGGGGACGCATAGTAAGTGCGCTCCCCTCGGTATAGTCACCTGGAAACTGTACCCCCCAAGCCGATGCGCACTAGACAGCTGCCTAGTTTACCTAGCAGAATGCAGGGTGTGTGAGACTCCCTAAAAACCTAGTACTGGGCTCAGTAAACTGCTGAAGGAGACTGGTGAGGGATGACATTGATCTGCATGAAATGTGTAGATTATTAATGAATAGATTAATCGTGGGGGAATTTAACATCCTTTCTGGACCAAAAATCAGTTCATTGCAAGACAGATTGTGGCCAGTAAAATGGGGGAAGCTGGAAGTTAGCAAATGTCCCCACAGATTATTATTGTCATATATGTGAATAGAAGATTTCTGAAAATGGCAGCATATTGCTTTGTGTACTTTACTATGTTCACCTCATTTCCCATCTTATTCCAATTTTGGCCTCAACTTAATGTTTCGATAGGCTTTTCAAATATATTTACTATTATATTAAAATATAAATATAAAATATCTTAATAATTTGATTTTTTTTATATGTATTTTGACAACACAGTCAGAATCTTCGCCTCGTTACACAAACCACTGAGATGACGAGATGGGATATGACTGTGGGGTCACGTTGATTATTATGTTATTTATTGGTCTCCCCTCCTCTTTTTTATCCAGGTAGAAGCACCCTCTATATAATCCTTTCCACGGGGGGAATATTCCTTCTGGTGACGCTAGTGACGGTGTGTGCCTGCTGGAAGCCATCCAAGAAGTATGACACTAACGTCCTCTTCTGGAGTTCTCCCTATTTTACCCTCCAGAAAAACAAAGTAACAAAATGAATAAGCTGCATCCCCAAGAGAGATCTTAACCATCTTCTTTAAATTTTGCCCCAACTTTTATTTCTTAATGCCCCCTTTGTTCTAGATCAGGGGTTCCCAACCCAGTCCTCAAGTACCTCATTCCAGTTCAGGATTTAGAATCACCCTGTTTTGTCTAAAGTGATTTTTTTTTATTCTTTCTAAAACCACCTTAGACACAACTGGGTTCTCCCTAAATCCTGGACGGGTAGGGGGTACTTTAGGACAGGGTTGGGAACCACTGTTCTAATCATTTTAAGCGCTACTCAAGGTTCTTATTTTAGATCTTTGTAAGAGCTAATTGAGATTCTAATTCTAGATCAATGTAAGAGTTTCTGAAGCCTCTAGTTCTAGATCAATGTTAGAGGTATTGGAGATTCTAATTCTATCTGGTTCTAGTTTAATGTTATAAATATTGGAGCTTATAGAGCTTAATAATGTAATCGCTATGGAAATCTCTGAGATTGAGAGTCTTAGATCTTTTTAGATCTTTGTTTTTGAAGCCTCTAGTTCTAGATTACTCTTTTAGAGCCACGACATCTAGATATAGATCATTGTTACACCGTCTAGATATAGATAATTGTTACACCGTCTAGGTATAGATCATTGTTAGTATAGTTCTAGATCATTGTTAGTATAGTTCTAGATCATTGTTAGAGATCCTAGTTTTGATCATTTTTAGATCATTGTAGTGACCATTGCTGTGTCTCTGTGTTCATGAGAGAGCAGTGTTGTTTATTATAATGTGTACAGTGACAATGTAGGCAGTGAATTGTCTGGAATTCAAAGCAAATCTGCACCTTTTAAATTGACACTCTGGCCACAATACAAATGCATTTGGTAGTTTTTAGCCCTTCAGCATGAAAAGTTTATGCAAACACAGAAACATGGCTTTCAATACCTATTTCAAGATCATTTATAACTATGTAAAATAGAAGCGGTCCCAAAACAAAACCCTGAAGGACACCACTTACCACTTTTGTCCAGCCTGAAAATTTACCATTAATTACAACTCGTTGTACTCTATCCTTAAGCCAATATTCTACCCAATTTCTTTGGTTTCAAGACTAACCTATTGTGCGGAACCGTATCAAATGCCTTCGCAAAATCCAAATAGATCACATCCACTGCAACAGCCTTACTTCTTCGTAGAATGCAGTTAGGCTAGTTTGACATTACCTATGTTTTATAAAACCATGTTGATTATTGCTAATAACAAAGTTCTTCCCAATAAATTCCTGAATATTTTCCCTTAATAGCTCTTTAAATAGTTTCCCAGTCACAGAAGTTAAGCTCACAGATCTATAATGTCCAGGCAAAAATTTTGAGCCCTTTTTAAATATAGGAATGACATCTGCCTTCCTCCAATCCTCCGGTACAATACCTGAAACAAAAGAATCTTGAAAAATGTATTACAGAGGTTGACTTAATTTCCCACTTAGCTCCTTAACTACTTGTGGGTGAATACTGTCAGGCCCCAGAGCTTTATTTATATAAATTTTCTTTAACTGCTGTAGTACCTTGTCTCGAGACAACCAATCACAAGTTATCATCAAGTTTTTTGAAGCAATCATTTGCATATCTCTTGCCATAGGATCCTCATTAATATATACTGAAGAAAATAGTTATTTAAAATGTCTGCCTTTTCCTGGTCTTCATTAGCCAACAGACCCATCTCTGTTTCCTGTGTACCTACACTTTCATTTTTTGTTGTTTTAGAATTGATGTACTTGAAAAAAATTTGGGTGTTGGTTTTGCATTCTTTAGCTATCAATGTCTCATTTTCTAGTTTAGCCACTTTAATTGCCTTTTTGCAAGCGTTATTGGCTTCCTTATATCTTAAATAGGATGCCTTTGATTTGTCCGATTTAAATGCCCTTTTCTTATTTTTAATCTCTTGTTTTACTTCTCTACTAAGCCACATTGGTTTTAATTAGTTTCTTTTATATTATTACCCAATGGTACATACTGTGAAATGTACCTTTCTAATATTTGTTTGAATAGTTTCCATTTATCCTCAGTGTTTTTATCACTAAGGAGTTTATGCCAGTCGATATGTTGTAGAGCTGCCCTAATATTATTGAAATTGGCTTTTTTTAAATTATATGTTTTAGTATACCCCACTTGCTTTTGGTTTTTTTAGTTTATTTCAAAATTTACCATATTCTGATCACTATTTCCCAAATGCTCCCCTACTTGAATGTTGGTTAAAAGATCAACATTGTTTGTTATAACGAGATCCAGACAAGCATTCTTTCTAGTTGGTGCTTGTAGCAGTTGTGACACGAAGGTGTAATTTAACAGATTCAAAAAATAGACACACCTTGTTGACGTACTAGTCACTCTATCCCAATTTATGTCTGGGTAATTAAAATCTCCAATAATTTACGTGTTACCTCGATTTGCAGCTTTCCCAATTTGCTCTAACAGCTGTTCTTCCTCAATAATATTTACATTAGGCTGGTTTATAACATATCCCAACCAATAATTGATTTCCCTTTGTTTGCCCCAAGCAGATATCTACCCATAAAGCCTCCACCTTTTCCTCGTCACACTCCACATGCCTAAGATTTGACTTTAACTCATGGTTGACATATAAACATACCCCACCACCCTTCTTGTTTTTCCTATCCTTCCTAAATAACGTGTACCCATTTAAATTAACTGCCCAGTCATGTGTCTCATCCCACCATGTTTCTGTTATGCCTATTATATCATATTGTTTAGTGTATGCTATTGCCTCTAGTTCCCCCATTTTGTTATATAGGCTGCTTGCATTAGTAAGCATACATTTAATATTATCATGAGTCTTTTGTACTTTTTGTGAATTTTTATCAATATTACATACCTTCTCTGTTATGAGCTTGCCCCTCTCCCCATCTCCACCTCTTTATACTGAGCTAAAGCCCATCTCCTTTCTATCCTATCTCCATTTTCTAGATTGCTTTGACCCTCTCCCCCTACTGCTAGTTTAAAATCTCCTCCAACCTTCTAGCCATCCTATCCTCCAGATTTAGGTGCCATCCATCAGGACTATACAGGTTGTACCCAAGCAGAAAATCGTCCCAATGCTCTAAAAACCCCAAATTCTCTTTCCTGCACCAAGACTTTAGCCACGCATTGACCTCTCTAATCTCCCGCTGCCTTTCTGCTGTAGCGCTCAGCACAGGTAATATTTTGGAAAATATTACCTTGGAGGTCCTTTTCTTTAGCTTACTTCCTAGTTCCCTGAACTCATTCTTTAGGACCTTCCATTTTCCTCTGACTTTGTCATTGACATCAATATGGACCATGACAGGTGGGTCATCCCCAGCCCCTCCCAATAATCCCTCCACTCTGTCGGCAACATGCCGGACCAGAGAACCCAGGAGACAGCAAACTGTCCGGTTGAGACGATCAGAGTGGCAGATTACCCTATCTACTCTCATAATAACAGAGTCCCCTACCACCACAACCTGTCTAGTCTTCCTTACCCTCTCAACCCCACCCGTATTAGAGGGGCTGTTCCCACGGCTGTTAAAAGGAACAGCTTCCTGCAGTACAGCTACTCCTGAGCTGATGCTCCCAACATCTTCACTCAAACGGGCAAATCTTTCCTCTTCCCTCCCCCCCTGCTTCCTCACCCCACTGTTACCCAGCTATGTGCCTGCTCACCAAATGTCTCATCTCCTCCCACTTCACTACCTGCACCCACTAAACTCTGCTCAGTGAGCAGCAGACTCCTCTCAAGATCGTCAATCTCCCTCAGTGTTGCAATTTGCCTCTCCAGATCTCTAATCTGAGCTTCCAGAAATGCCACTCGCTCACACCCACCACAGAGATATGGACCCTGGACAGATTCATCCAGGCATGCATACATGCAGCAGGATGTGCACTGAGTAAAAACTCGCAATCTTGCTAGCACTCATCCCCAGTTACCAAAAACACAAGTGAGCAAAAACAATATTTACCCATTCTAACTCTAACATTCACACTCTAACACATACACATTCTCACTGACATACACATTGTCACTTGCACACTCTCACTAACAAACACACTCTCAGCGACATACACAGTGTGTCAAAGCAACCTGCATTATAAGGAGAGCACACACAGGAAGACCACAGCTTAGGACAAAGTTGCTGAATTGAAAACATGGCTGACTTTCTAATTTCACTTTGAATTCCCAACAGTTTTACCTATCACTGCGGACGTGTGTGTGTGTACACACAAATTAAAATATTCTAAAATCCTCAAATTTTAGAGAGAAATTGAAGCTGGAAAAACAAGATTCCTCGGAATATGTGGAAAGGTTGGAAGATCCTCTGAAGCAGGAAGGTAATCTCAGCAAAATGCTCAATTAGTCCAATAATAGATGGATAATTTGTTATTAATTAGCTACTAATCCAACAATCTGGTTAATTATTGGTCTTTATACGTAGCTCATTATGTGTCAGTAGAAGTAGCTCATTATGTACTGGCTGCGAGAATTGTGTGGAATTGTCCAGTTCATTCTCACGTATTTAGTTGGAGCAGAATTTTATGGATCTTCTGCCGTGGTACTATACATCCTGCGTAAGACAGACAGGAATGGTAGCTCTTCGTGGATTGTGTACTCTCGACTTTGACCTTCATTCTGTGTACGTGACCTGTGTTCTCCCTTCTTGCCCTTTTCATTCTAAGTCCTTGACCTCAGTCCTGTCATTTTAGACCTGGGTGTGAAGGACAAAATCCAAAGTACTATGTGTTCTATAAAATCCCTCAATATGATCTAACTGACTTTTATAAACACGTGAAATCACGTTTTGTAGTTTTATTTGTTAAGGTGAGGGTATTGTGCTTGTTACAGTAATCTGCATTGTAACAGTTTGCTTTGTGCCCTATGTTTATCAACGACATGGATTTTCTTTTTTCAGTTGAAATAATCCCCAGGTCGACTGAGCATGAATGTAAGAATCCTGTCGCTTTATATATCCTAAAAGATAAGGTGAGAAAATTATTATTAATGCATTTACATTGTTTCAAAAAAACTGCGTGACAAAGGGAAAATAACACTAGAAATATACAAACCATGTCACATCATCGGGAACAAGAAGAGATCCGAGCATTCCACAAAGGGACGGACTTTGGGAATAATTTATTTGAGGACAAGAAGAAATTTAAGTTCTTTGTATTTAGCAGTTTTGAACGGCTTCGCCTCAGGCCTGCCAGCACTGACCACAGATAAACGAGGGGTGGGACAGAGGCCTGACGAGGCTTCTTGTTTAGCATTACACTGCAGAATGTTCCGTTTCAGTACTGTCATTTGGGTCCAGATAGCTCCATTATGCTATTTGTGGGATAGTATTTAACGTTCAAGTTGGTATTCTACATTTCAAACAAGAGGCAAATAGAAAAGAGCCACTCACGCTTAATAAAAAAAATTTATTCGTTAAATAAGCTATTGCTATGTATAATAAGATATTCATAAGAAATCTCGTGGTTTCAATTCGGAAATCATTGAAAAAGAAAGATAGAATTTTGTGCATTTCATCCTATTGTTTTACAGAAAACCCACTCACGTTACAAAAATACAAACAACAAAATATCGCAAAAAAAACAATTAAAATGGAGGAATCTTGCTCTGTCACTATCACCTGACATGTTTCATCTTTCTCTCTTAGCAAGTTATTCAATAAAGTTATAGTTTCTGAAAATTTTATATTTTTTACCAAAACACCTAAATTCATTTTTTTTCCAAAAGTACGATGACTGATACCTTTAAAAAGGATGTTACGTTATGGTAGGATCAGTAACAGATTGCGACATGAGAGGTCACGGCTGCCACCAGAAACTTTGGGGCCCCTGACACAGCCCACCATCTGGGCCCCCCAGGCCCACCCCCAAGTCAGTCCACATGACCTGCCCCAAGTCTGCCCACATGATCCGCCCCCAAATCCACCCACAGGGTCCATCTTAAGTCCACCCACAAGGATGAAGTGTGTGTATACTGAATTTGTTTGTGTGTGTATAGTGGCTATATAATGTGTGTAGTGGATACAAATCGCGTGAGTCAAGTGGATACGCTGTTTATAGTGGATTTAGATTGTATGTTTGTGTAGTGGACAGAGTGTGTGTGTATAGTGGATGTATTGTGTGTATAGTGAATGCAGTGTGTGTACTGATGTAGTATGTGAATAGAGAATGCAGATTGCGTGTTTGTGTAGTGGATGTAGTGTGTGTATAGTTAATGCAGTGTGTGTTTGTGTAGTGGATGTAGTGTGTGTGTATAGTGAATACAGTGTGTCTGTGTAGTGGATATAGTGTTTGTGTGTATAGTAAATGCAGAGTGTGTGTTTGTGTAGTGGAAGTAGTGTGTCTGTGTAGTGGATGTAGTGTGTGTATAGTGAATGCAGAGTGTGTGTTTGTGTAGTGGATGCTGTGTGTGTAGTGGATGATATGTGTAGTGTATGCAGTTTGTGTGTTTATGTAGTGGATGATGTGTATGGTTGTGTAGTGGATGATGTGTATGGTTGTTTAGTGGATGCAGTTTGTGTGTTTATGTGGTGGATGATGTGTATGGTTGTGTAGTGGATGATGTGTATGGTTGTGTAGTGGATGATGTTTATGGTTGTGTAGAGGATGATGTGTATGGTTGTGTAGAGGATGATGTGTATGGTTGTGTAGTGGATGATATGTGTGATTGTGTAGTGGATGATGTGTATGGTTGTGTAGTGGATGATGGTTGTGTAGTGGATGATGTGTATGGTTGTGTGGATGATGGATGATGGATGTGTGTGATTGTGTAGTGGATGATGTGTATGGTTGTGTAGTGGATGATGTGTGTGGTTGTGTAGTGGATGATGTGTGTGGTTGTGTAGTGGATGATGTGTGTGGTTGTGTAGTGGATGATGTGTATGGTTGTGTAGTGGATGATGTGTGTGGTTGTGTAGTGGATGATGTGTATGGTTGTGTAGTGGATTATGTGTATGGTTGTGTAATGGATGATGTGTGTGGTTGTGCAGTGGATGCATTTTGTCTGTTTGATGTGTATGTGTGTGGTGGATGTGTGACAAATGCTGCTGGGAGGCATTTTTTTTTTATGTAGAATTTTTATAATTAAAAAAAAAAAAAAGATGTATTCCCCCCTCCCTGCCTCTTACCTGTAGCCAGGGACGGGGGACACTGGATTCCCTGGTGGTCCAGTGGCTCCGCTTGTTGGGCCAGCAAGGAGGAGCCCAGCAGACTCCCTCCATGTTCTCCCTCCTGCAGCCAGTACTCTATTTATGACGCGAGCCCAGCATGCATGCGGAGCGTTGTCATGACAACCCGCGGCAACGCTTTACTGCTGTGGCTCGTTTGAGTGCTGGAGGGGAAGGTAAGTATATCCTGGGCCCACAGAGGCATATATACATAGCGATACTCGCTATATATATATATATATATATATATATATATATATATATATACAGATTGAAGGGCTGGGGGCCCGGGCATGCAGAGGATTACCTGTGCAGTCCGGGCCCCCCAGGACCGCCGTCATGGTTGTCACCCCCTGATGGCGGCCCTGTGAGAGGTTTTATCGGTTGCTGATTTCTAATCCTGTGATTGTGATTAGTGACTTCAATGTATTTGATTTATTGAGACATCGATGCTGGGGATGTAGTTATCACTATTTCAGCTAATTCTCATAATCTTCCACTAGATGTCACCGTGGTCCCTCTTTGCGCATTCTGTCTAGCAAACTATCCGATATAAAGGAAATAAGTAATATTTCTGAAGGAACTGTGCATTGCCTTTGTGTCTCTTAACACAGTGGGAAAAAGCACATTGGTATTATGTCATACCTTTTCAGGTTTTATTGAGCACGTCCTCTAAAGGGATAATCACCACTTCTGTATACATCGTGGAGATGGCATCCTCGAGTGGTTATGAACCAATGAATTGCAGGACCCCTCCCCAGAGTAAGTGATCAAACCGTTTAAGAACAGTTTGACAACTTACCTGAGGTCTGCTGGGAAATGGGGCTGTAGTAGGGCATAGGAGTAGTGGTGTGTGTGAGTGGTGCAGTGCGTGTGTGTGAAGGTTGTAGTGTGTGTGTGAGGATGGCAGTGTATGTCAGGGATGCAGTGTATGTGTGGGACAGTATGTGTGTGTAACAGTTGCAGTGTGTGTGTGTGAGTATTGCAGTGTATGTGTGAGTGTGGGCAACGTGTGTGTATGGGGCGGCATTGTATGGGGGCAGTGTGTGTGTATGGGGAGCAGTGTGTGTATGGGGGTAGTGTATGTGTGTAGAGTGTGTGTGTGTATGGGGGGCAGTGTGTGTGTGTATATGGGGCAGTATGTGTGTATGGGGAGCAGTATGTGTGTATGGGGGGGCAGTGTGTGTGTATGGGGGCAGTGTGTGTATAGAGGCAATGTGAGTGTGGGTCGCGGCAGTGTATGGGGGCCAGTGTGTGTGTCATGGGGGCAGTGTGTGTATGGGGGTAGTGTATGTGTGTATGGGGGCAGTATGTGTGTATGGGAGTGTGTGTGTATGGGGGCAGTGTGTGTGTATAGGGCAAATGTGTGTGTGGGGGGCAGAGTGTGTATGGGGCAAGTATGTGTGTATGGGGAAGAATGAGGGGGCAGTGTGTGTATAGATTTTTGAGTATGTGTGTATGGGGGCAATTATGTGTGTATGGGGCAGTATGTGTGTATGGGGGCAGTATGTGTGGGGGGCAGGGTGTGTGTGTGTATGGGGGGCAGGGTGTGTGTGTATGGGGGCAGTGTGTGTGTGTGTATGGGGCAGTGTGTGTGTGTGGGGCAATGTGTGTGTATGGGGGCAGTATGGGGGGCAATGTGTGTGTGTGGGGGCAATATGGGGGGAAGTGTGTGTGTATGCGGGGCAGTGTATGTGTGTAGAGTGTGTGTGTGATAAGGGTAGGGGGGCTTTTTTTAAAATAATATATACATATTTTATTTTAAAATAAATATTTATGTCCCCCCTCCCTTCTTACCTTTACTGGGAGGGGGTAGGACACTTCTTAGTCCCTGGTGGTCCGGTGAGGATTCCCTGGTGGTCCCAGTGGGATTCCCTGGTGGTCCCAGTGGGGAGAGTGCACTCTAGCCTGCGCTTTATTTTAATTAAATAAAAATATGTATATATTATTTAAAAAAAGCCCCTACCCCTATCACACACACTCTACACACATACACTGCCCCACATACACACAATACTCCCCCCATACTGCCCCCATACACATTGCCCCCCATACTGCCCCCATACACACACACATTGCCCCATACTGCCCCCCATACACACACATTGGCCCCTATACTGCCCCCCCACATACACACACACACTGCCCCTATACACACACACACTGCCCCCATACACACACCCCGCCCCCATATACACATACTGCCCCATACACACACACTCACCCCATACACACATACACGTCCCCCACATACTGCCCCCATACACACATACTGCCCCCATACACACATACTCAGTAACCCATACAATAACACACCGCCCCTCATACTCCACCCATACACACATACACTGCCCCCCCATACACATACTGCCCCCCATACACACACACACACATACTGCCCCCATACACACACATACACCCACACACACACACACACACACCGCAACCCATACACACACACTGCCCCCTCACACTCCACCCACACACACATACTCGGGCCCCCATACACATACCGTCCCCACACACACACACACCCCCATACACACACACTGCCCCCATACACACACCCTGCCCCATACACACATACTGCTCCCCATACACACATACTGCCCCCATACACACACACTGCCCCCCATACACACACACACACACACTCTACACACATACACTACCCCCATACACACACACTGCTCCCCATACACACACACTGCTCCCATACACTGCCGCCCCATACACACACATTGCCCACACTCACACATACACTGCAATACTCACACACACACACTGCAACTGTTACACACACATACTGTCCCACACATACACTGCACCTCCGTTCTCCCTGCACAGACACACAACGCCCTGTTCTCCCTGCACAGAAACATTATGCCCCTTGTTCTCCCCACACATACACACTACACCTCCATTCTCCCCACACATACACACTACACCTCCATTCTCCCTGCACAGACACACTATGCATCCTCTATTGTCCCACCACAGACACACACTACCCCCAGCTCTCCCCACACAGGCACACACTACCCCCTGTCCTCCCCCCACAGACACACTATGCACCCAGTTATCCCCTCACAGACACATTACACCCCTGTTCTCCTACACAGACACACTACACCCTCTGTTCTCCCCACACAGGCACACTACACCCTCTGTTCTCCCTGCACAGACACACTATGCCCCCTGTTCTCCCCACACAGACATACTAAGCCCCCTCTTCTCCCCACACAGACACACTACACCCCTTCTTCTCCCGACACAGACATACTACACCCCCTGTTCTCTCCTCACAGACACATTGCACCCCCTGTTCCCCCCACAGATACACTGTACCCTCTGTTCTGCCTGCACAGACATACTACACCCCCTGTTCTCCCCCACAGACACACTACACCCCCTTTTCTCCCCACACAGATACACTACACCCCCTCTTCTCCCCCACAGACACATTGCACCCTCTGTTCTGCCCACACAGACACACTACACCATCTAATAATTAGTAACATTGTTATCACTGAGCAACACTAGACAGAGAATCTCCCATATATTGGGGATTTCTCTTACTTTTTGAGGATATTGTTGCTGTAATAACCTGGCAGACATACAGAATTATATACTTGTGTGTCCTTTTTAAAAACCACTTTATTACTACACTAATTATGAAATGTATATATTTGTTTTTAGGTATCCCCTGAGGATGAGACAAACTCCCCGACAGAATACAGAAGTGTATCTGAGCTCAGTTCACCCAGTTTTCCTAACCCAGGTCCACTGAACAGATCTCCTAGATCATCCAACCATTCGTCACACAGATCTCAGCATTTAGCAGGAAGAGAACACGTGTCTCCGTCCAGACCTTCTGGGATGAGCTCTGGATCGAAAGGCACCACTAGATCGGTTCGGACCAGTGGCATACACATAATTAGGGAGCATGAGGAAGAGTGCAGTGCTGACGCTAACACTTAAAGACTGGCAAGACACTTTGCCATGAATGGGCTATCACCGGCATCTGCACACCAATAGCGGCGTTAGGGCCAATTATCCTTAATGAGGACTAGCTATCATGTGCACAGCTTATTGCTAAAGTAGGAATTTTATATGTCATTTATAACAAAGTATGTGAAAGCAATATCACACAGTCCTAGTGATAAATATAGCGATAAATATAATGGCATAGTATATTCACAGTCCTTCCCTTTATAAAACAATAACTGCATCACTCCTGTCCTGGGGACTCCCGTCCTGGAGAAAGAACTCCATCTAAGAACCCAATCTGTTCATTACCACTTGGGGGTTAGGTGACCCAAGGGCTGTGTCAGCTGTTCTGCTGTCATTGGTGCCACCAGTTCTCAACTCTCAAGATTGAGAGCCAAGTCAGGAATCTTTGTGCCTTCACCATAGGAAATACCCCTCAAGCAGACATTATTAAAATGCTATATTTACTTTTTATATGCTGTAAAAAATAACTTTTAGCACAATATAGAAGTTCCCATATCATTGTACCCTCTTGGCATTGCATTCTCTGCTGATTACTTGTATCTGAACTTCATTACGTTAAATCTCCTTAAACTGTGTTTAAATTTGTTAAAACATCTATTTAGGGACCTGACGGCATTGATCCCGGGATTTCCTTAATTAAAGGGAAACTGTCAATTCACATGATTTTTATTCTTAAGTTTGCTGATCCCTAGATATGACAAATATGTAGTTGTGAGGTGTAAAAAAAATTAAAATTAAATGAGAAATGCACATCTATATTCACTGCAACTGGGCGCCTCCATCTTAGCAACCTCTCAGTCATTGTTTTACGCTCCACCCATTAAACCTGCTAGTCAGCAACAGAGAGGAGGAGAAATGAAACAATGTTACTATTTCTCTTCCTTTGCATTGTGCCCTGGCTGTGCCTTGTCTGAACTGGATTGTGGGATCATTGCTAAATTTCTTCTAATTGTAAAAAGAAACACAGCATTTAATGAAAAAAGGAAAACAAAATTTCTAGGCTATTTTCAATGTTTTATTAAATGCTATAAATTCCAGAGTAGTGACAGTTCCTTTTAATATCTGAACGTACACAAAACTTTCCCCATAGAACTCTCGCTCTCTATAAAGTGATTTACTAAGCTGGGAATTGTTACGCCAGAATAACTACGCCAGACTGGACAAATCCTCAGATTCAGCTATGGTTCCAGCTTAGCTGTTTTGTGATTCAATTTGCATTTCCCAATAATTCATTGTTTATTTTAATGATAATTAAGGTTTCCCATTAATACACGTTTACTATAAAAATGAATACTGCCATCTGGGTTTGAGTAAATATCAAAGATTTATTTGCCAAACCATGACTTATGGATAAATAATCACATTTATTTTCAGTTTGTTTTTCTAGTCTGTCTATTTTAACCAATAATTTGCCGTCATCAACGGTATTGTGGTTAAGGGGGGCTGACATGGGCTGTAGCCATGCATGAGGTCCTGTAAAGCCCCTGGTTGTGGCACACTTTTACCGTTTACCTGGTGTCCTTGGTAATACTGAGAGAGAAATAACACCAGTTATCCAGTAATTAGTGCCAGCGCCACTTTAATGTACCATATTTGGGGTTAATTATACAGCTCAGAGTGGGGGGATTGCTGTAGGTGCAGGGTTTAATCCGATGGGTTGAAGATTTCATTCAGAAGACGTGGGGTTTGTGGGGATATTTATGGGATGATAATTTTAAGCAATCGAGAATTGCCCACTATTTCAATCCTCTTAGATCTTAGAGATTGTTTATCATGTAAGTGAAAAGTATTCCATCAATAATTCACAATTTGTTATAAAAATAGATTTTATTTTATTGTAACAAATAATTAACAATAATATTAGGCAGCATGTACTATCAGTGAATATTAAGTATAACATAGTATGCAATACAATGAAATGGCTATACACGTTTTCCAAAGGCTAACAGTAATTTTTGTCACTTAAGATTTATGAGGGTATCCTTACAGACAAAAAGTAAAACTTTTCACAACGAAGAGCCATAAAACCCTGGCTCACAGTTAAAACAACTGGATAACCCTTTCAATGCTGGCTAGATCCTCCTAGGCATATAGTATCCTATTCTCCTGTGATTTTCAATTAAAATAACATTTAAACCAGCTCATTAGTCATTTCCTCGAACCATCTATAAGAATAATCTACCAGATTCTATAAGCAGAATTTAATTTGTCTAAAAATATATCTTATCTTATATTAGAGCAAATCAATACACCTGGATAAAAACAGCAGTATGCTAACACGTGATACTATCACATTAATATATAATTATTCTTAATTCCATCTGCAGAATGGAATGTTTATAACTATATATTTTTTAGTTAACTAAGATTTCTTAATATGGAAATCTGACCGTGATTTATCCAGTCATATATCATGCTATTAGTAAATTTTAATTAATTTTAATTAATTAAATGAAACCAGCATCATTACCAGTTATGTAGATATTCTCATCAGATGAGTAGGTAGTCCCAGAAACTTGATTGGTTGTATGGAGGTGCGTGAGTGATAGAAAAAGTATTAAAGAGTTTATGTCCGAGAGAGTTTAAGGGTAGAGTGTTGTTTCTTGAGCCTCTCTCTCTGCATGTCCGACTTGGAATCCCCAAACTTCCAATTCGTCTCTCTGTCTCTCTCCAACTCCAACTACCCTGTCTTCCCTTTGTCCTAACTTTTAAAGGGCCAGACTCTCTGTACGTCATTAGTTGATAACCCAATAGGAAGCCGTAGGTGTGTCCAATCTAAGGATCGCAATTTAGGTATTTGATCCATAGAGGGCAGTCTCGTCTAACGAAACCTTCCTATCCAGGAGAGAGTTAACTTTTCCTGATGACGATTTTGACGTCATTTGGCTTATCTACAATGACTACCATAACTTAGATTTGCTGTCAGTTCAAAGCGTTTGTGGCAGTCTTTGTGGCATCTACTTTGGTCGTAACTTGTAAAATTGACAGTTCTAAACTCAATTTCACCCCTTATTTTACAATGGTACCTTATAAAACATAGAAAGTAAAATCAATTACTTAGTCTTCTCTGTCACTAGTGTCTGTGTTTAGATATGCATCTATTCCATTAACATTTTAGACAGAGCGTTCCATCCCCCTGCTTCATTGCTTATCTTAGTTTGTTTATGTAATACATTCCTCAACTCAAGCAAGTGGCTAGTTACTGAAAGTAAGAAGAAATCAAGGAAATTATGTGTCTTTGTTATCCTGAAGATAGCAAAATGGAGTCTGCTTTGTTCTGAATGGCCGTGGCAATATACACTTTTAATTTCTTTTTAGCACAAAATGTCTGTTGATATAAATATTCTGACAGGTTAATACAGCAGGTGTGGGATTAACCCCTTAAGGACCAAACTTCTGGAATAAAAGGGAATCATGACATGTCACACATGTCATGTGTCCTTAAGGGGTTAACACAGCAGAGGTGGGGTTTATAAATATTGTTTCATGTGATAGTTTGAATTCAATCAAAGATTTGGTTTCTCAATGGGATTTATACAGCATGTTACGATTTAAAGAGGCACTCCACTGCCGAAATATATATACACATACAGGGAGTGCAGAATTATTAGGCAAATTAGTATTTTGACCACATCATCCTCTTTATGCATGTTGTCTTACTCCAAGCTGTATAGGCTCGAAAGCCTACTACCAATTAAGCATATTAGGTGATGTGCATCTCTGTAATGAGAAGGGGTGTGGTCTAATGACATCAACACCCTATATCAGGTGTGCATAATTATTAGGCAACTTATTTCCTTTGGCAAAATGGGTCAAAAGAAGGACTTGACAGGCTCAGAAAAGTAAAAAATAGTGAGATATCTTGCAGAGAGATGCAGCACTCTTAAAATTGCAAAGCTTCTGAAGCGTGATCATCGAACAAACAAGCGTTTCATTCAAAATAGTCAACAGGGTCGCAAGAAGCGTGTGGAAAAACCAAGGTGCAAAATAACTGCCCATGAACTGAGAAAAGTCAAGCGTGCAGCTGCCACGATGCCACTTGCCACCAGTTTGGCCATATTTTAGAGCTGCAACATCACTGGAGTGCCCAAAAGCACAAGGTGTGCAATACTCAGAGACATGGCCAAGGTAAGAAAGGCTGAAAGACGACCACCACTGAACAAGACACACAAGCTGAAACGTCAAGACTGGGCCAAGAAATATCTCAAGACTGATTTTTCTAAGGTTTTATGGACTGATGAAATGAGAGTGAGTCTTGATGGGCCAGATGGATGGGCCCGTGGCTGGATTGGTAAAGGGCAGAGAGCTCCAGTCCGACTCAGACGCCAGCAAGGTGGAGGTGGAGTACTGGTTTGGGCTGGTATCATCAAAGATGAGCTTGTGGGGCCTTTTCGGGTTGAGGATGGAGTCAAGCTCAACTCCCAGTCCTACTGCCAGTTCCTGGAAGACACCTTCTTCAAGCAGTGGTACAGGAAGAAGTCTGCATCCTTCAAGAAAAACATGATTTTCATGCAGGACAATGCTCCATCACACGCGTCCAAGTACTCCACAGCGTGGCTGGCAAGAAAGGGTATAAAAGAAGAAAATCTAATGACATGGCCTCCTTGTTCACCTGATCTGAACCCCATTGAGAACCTGTGGTCCATCATCAAATGTGAGATTTACAAGGAGGGAAAACAGTACACCTCTCTGAACAGTGTCTGGGAGGCTGTGGTTGCTGCTGCACGCAATGTTGATGGTGAACAGATCAAAACACTGACAGAATCCATGGATGGCAGGCTTTTGAGTGTCCTTGCAAAGAAAGGTGGCTATATTGGTCACTGATTTGTTTTTGTTTTGTTTTTGAATGTCAGAAATGTATATTTGTGAATGTTGAGATGTTATATTGGTTTCACTGGTAATAATAAATAATTGAAATGGGTATATATTTGTTTTTGTTAAGTTGCCTAATAATTATGCACAGTAATAGTCACCTGCACACACAGATATCCCCCTAACATAGCTATAACTAAAAACAAACTAAAAACTACTTCCAAAAATATTCAGCTTTGATAATAATGAGTTTTTTGGGTTCATTGAGAACATGGTTGTTGTTCAATAATAAAATTAATCCTCAAAAATACAACTTGCCTAATAATTCTGCACTCCCTGTATATTGTCACGTATACATCCTCTCCATGTGCTAAGCACAACAATAATCACCTTTCCAGGGGTAAGAGAAGTGCTATGCCATAAAACCGGGCTTTTGCGACATCCCGGACGTCACGCAGAGGACGCGCGCGCACGTTTTGGGGTCAAAGGCCAGATACGCCCAATCGGATTCACAAGAGGGATATTAAAACTCACTGATTTCTTCTACTCATTGCCCTTTCGTGGTTTCCCTTTGCTGGTTATCCGAGAGTGTGTTCCTGGTCGTGTTTCTTTGGTTATTGACTTTGGCTTCGTTCTGACTTCCCTGACTTCTGGTATCCCTGACTATTGGCTATTACTTGCAACTGTATTTCGTTCTGTGTTCCTGACCTCGGGTAGTATTTCAACTATTCTCTGGTACGTTAAGTCCAGCCACTCTAAGGTCTGGTTAGACGTTACCCTTATTCCTAAGTATGATACTAATAGTGCATGTGGTATCAGTTGTATTCTTGACATATATATAATAAATACAAAATCACTGTTTAGTAAATATAGTATATATAAAAACATGCATATATTACTGCATTCTTGCAATAGGGGTATATCTAAAAACAGCTTGCAGAAGATGCAGATCCCTTGTCTGCAGTCTTTGCAACCCTCCCCTTCTAACCCCACCCAGACTTAATGTGGCTGTCCAATAAGACTTCTCAATGCAGCTCAATGAGAAGTCTTTGCAAGGCAGGTGCCCTGGGCAATTTTTGCCTCTTGAGTTTAGCTCCACTGAGATAACCAAACCAGGAAGTAACAGGACTGATTGTGTGATTGACAGCCAGGGGGTGTAACCAGGTTCATTTAGATAAGTGTTTATTTCTATTGAAATCTGCACTTTTTGTAAAATGAAGAAAAGAGGACACACTCTTGACTTATAAAGTATTTCTGTAAGCTGGAGTGTGATTGGGGTCCAGAGTGTCTCTTTAAGGTTGGATTTAGATCCCAGTATAGGGCTGGCCAATACTAAGCAACCATCCTGGAAGTAGAGCTGGGGCGACACCTATTGGCCAATAAGCATTTAAACAATTTCTGTAGAAAAGGGACAAAAGGCATTTTCTATGACACACACAAGTTTAAAAAAAAAAGACAAACGACAAAAAGAAAACACCAAGCCTTTGTTGCTGTACATTATATTATTGTGCAAAAATAAAATAATAAAACGAAATGATTAAAAATAACAAACTATCTCAAGTTAGTCCGTCTGAGCATTAATATTGGGAGAGTGTCAACTTGAGTGTCAAAAAGTAAACAGAGTGCAATAGAACGTGTCAAACTTTGTTCTCCCATGAGCTCTCTGCCGTCTCTTTCTAGGGATACAACCCCAAAATATTGACTATAAATTAACAACAACAAAAAATGTTCTGGAGAATAACCCTAGAGCACTTACATGGAGACCAGAAGTAAAAACTTAATGAACTTACCCCCTTTTGTCTGAATAAGGGAAATACAGTCTCATATATATATATATATATAAAAAAGAAGAGCATATACAATAGTGCAATACTGTAAATAAATAAATGTTAAAAGCAAGACTAGCGATGTGTTACACTCACACGTTGGGTACCTTTCAGAACAGGCTCCAAACTCGGGGACTTTGTGCCTTCTGGGTGCACCCCACTCTCCACAGAATTCTCTACAAATGATGCAGAAGCAGAATACAAAATTATATTCACTAAATTCAAGAAGAGAGTTCACTGCAGCTGGCTGGATACGGTAAGGTGTTTGTTCCATTAACAGGGCAATAAAAGAGGGAATGAGTGACGATGGGATAGCGCAATTGGAGGAGCCAACAGTGCACAGGATGAGTAGGAACAAAGCAGGGGAAGAATTTATGTACCTGTGTCAGGAATTTAGAGGTTAAAGGTAAACCCAGTTAAAGGTAAAACCAGGTACCCCATTTCGTTTTCTTAAAAAAATAAAAAAAGGGAGGGGGGGGAGCTTTAGTACTTATAAAAAACAATAAAGTTTTTTGAAAGTGACTGACACTCTGTACCATTGCATTGGCAATGACCATATGTATTCTTTACGGCCACTGTCCACTCCATCCACACCTCCAACAGGCAATGATCCATGTCAAATTTGGCTGTACAAAAGCAACACAACACTATATGTTCTCAGCTCTCCATAAACCCCCATAGCCCCTACATCTCCTCTGATTTCCTCAGTTCCCAGTTCGCTATAGGTCTCCCCAGATCTTCTCACTTCTCCCTAGATCTCCTTAGCTATTCACATATTTCCTCCACTTATCCCAGATTTCCTGAGATCTACTCAGCTCTACCTAGATCTCCCCATATGTGCACAGTTCTCCCTAAATCTACCTAGATCTCCTCAGCTCTCCCTAGTTCTTCCAAGATCTCCTTAGCTCTCCATATATCTCCCCAAATCAACTATCAACTCAGCTCTCTCTAGATCAACTCAACCCTCCGCAGATCCTCTCAGCTCTCCCTATATCTCATCATTTCTACCTAGATCTCATCAGCTCTACCTAGAATACCCCAGATCTAATCAGCTCTCCCTAGATCTCCCCAAATCTAGTCAGCTCTCAAAACATCTCCACAGATTTGCTCAGCTCATCCTAGATCTCATCAGTTCTCCATATATATCCTCAGCTCTCCATAGATCTCCCCAGATCTCCTCAACATTTCCTAGATCTCCTCAGCTCTTCCAAGATCTCCCCAGATCTCCTCAACATTTCTTAGATCTCCTCAGCTCTTCCGAGATCTCCCTAGATCTACTCAGCTCTCTCTAGATCTCCTCAGCACTTCCTAGATCTCCCCAGATCTACTCAGCCCTCCCAAGATCTCCACAAATCTACTTAGCTCTCCCTAGATCTCCCCAGAATTATTCAGCTCTTTCTAGATCTCCTCAGCTCTTCCAAGATCTCCCCAGATCTACTAAGCTCTCCCAAGATCTCCATGGATCTACTTAGCTCTCAGTAGATCTTCCCAGATCCACTCAGCTCTCCCTACATCTCCCCAAATCTGTTAAGTTATCTTTAAATCTTCCCACATCTCTTCAGCTCTTCATAGGTCTCCTCAGATCTCAACAGATCTAATCAGCTCTCCCTAGATCTCTTCAGCTCTCTCTAGTTCTTCCAAGATCTCCTCAGCTCTCCATATATCTCCCAAAAATCAACTCAGTTCTCCATAGATCAACTCAACTCACCCTAGATCTTCTCAGCTCTCCCTAGATCTCATCAATTCTACCAAGATCTCATCAGCTCTCCCTAGAATACCTCAGATCTAATCAGCTCTCCCTAGATCTCCACAGAGCTAGTCAGCTCTCCCAAGATCTCCACAGATTTACTCAGCTCACCCTAGATCTCCTCAGCTCTTCCTAGATCTCCCCAGATCTACTCAGGTCTCCATAGATCTCCCCATATCTCCTCAACACTCTCTAGATCTCCTCAGCTCTCCCATGATCTCCCCAGATCTACTCAGCTCTTTCAAGATCTCCATAGAGTTACTGAGCTCTCCCTATATCTACTCAGTTCTTCCTAGATCTCCCCAGATTTACTCAGCTCTCCCAAGATCTCCACAGTTCTACTTAGCTCTCCTTAGATCTCCCCAGATCCACTCAGCTCTCCCTAGATTTCATCAGTTCTTCCTAGATCTCCCCAGCTCTCCCTAGATCTTCTCACATCTCATTGGCTCTCCCTAGATCTTCTCAGCTCCCTCTAGATCTACTCAGCTCTCCCCAGATTTCCCCAGTACATGGGTTTCACAGTATGATTGTGATGCAGAAAGATCTGCAGAAGCTGTTTTAAGCTCTTTTTGCCCCCTGGTCCTCTGCTTGCCCTCTGGTCCAGTCCATGGGCACTGGTCCTCTTATTACTCCATGAGCCCTGGCTCTCGCTTTGACCCATGGACCTTTTCCTGGGCCTAGGTCCTCTTCTTGCCCCATTGACCTATCTGTGTGCCCTGGTTCCTAGTGAATGTCTTCAATACCGTGTTTAATTTACGCATTGATAGAATACAGTCGGTACTGCAGGTAAAATTGGCTTATACATGTGATAGATAGGTGGATCTTATAAAGAGACCATTCTCATCATGTTCAGGGATTTTTATGATGAAACATTTATAATATAACTCATCAATCGATACCATAGCACTCAATCAATCAGTCCCAATTTCTTCCAGCAGGGGTCAGTAGATGCAAATTAACTCAGCATGTTTTATACTGTTACATTGCTGTTTGGAAAATATCTGACTGACAGAATGAAGTGAAAGCCTAGAATGGGTGTTTTTTATTAAAAGAAAAAAACTAATTGTATTTTTTATTTTTTTTGATGTGGAATGCTTCGATTTTTGATAATACAGCTAAACAAATCATATCACATTGTAGCACAGTAAATCATGGCATATATAAAACGGCAACTAAAAGGGGACCAATAGAATATATATACCGTCCCCATTCATACTACCCTCATGCTCCGGGCCTTTCAGATATATTTCTCCTCCTGCGTGGCTACCACGCAATATGCTCACTCATACCATAGAAGGTGCATAGTAACCTGGCCCTGAAGCTTCATGCTGTGGGTATTGCTGCTGCAAACGGACACATATCAAGTGCATTCAGGATCCCCTCAACACATTAAGCTGTCCCTGCCCTGGGAAGGGTCTCTATGTAGGGAGGCTTAAGATTCGGCTGTCAGTGGCCTTTTGGCAACCACAGTCATACACCTTGGTCTAACATCAAGTTTTCCTGCTGTCTCCCATGCACACTCACACCCCTCTCTCCTCCCTTAACTTTCCCCGACACGGTAGGAAATTAGCCGGCATAGATATAATAACGATCAACTAAAGTTATAACTTAACAAAAATTGCAAACAGTAATAACAAAAGCAGCTAGTGGTCAAGCAAACAGAGGGTATGGGATAGGTATATTAACCCCTATTTGGCCCTCAGGCACCCCATGATACACTCAGCTAGGTGGAGTGCTCTACAGGAGTTCCCAAACTCTGTCATGGGCTTATGTCTCCCGGCTGAGTCCTGTATGTGCTGTGGCCACCCCTGTCTTCTAAACTAATTGTGTTTTGTGAAAGGCTTGGTCACTGAAACATGTCTACCTCATGTACTACATTGGCACTCCTCCATCAACTGCACCCCTCCATCCCACTGTTCCCCTTCATACATTGCACCCTTCCATTCCAGCCACTGCTCCCCTCCATCTCAGCCACTGCTCCTTTCCATCCCACTACACCCCTCCAAACTACTGTACCCCTCCAGCCACTGCTCCCTCTATCCCACTGCTCCCCTCCATATATTGCACCCTTCCATCCCAGCCACTGCTCCCCTCCATCCCAGCAACTACTCCCCTCCATCCCAGCCACTGCTCCTTTCCATCCCACTACACCCCTCCAAACTACTGTACCCTCCATCCCCTGCTCCCTCTATCCCACTGCTCCCCTCCATATATTGCACCCCTTCATCCCAGCCACTGCTCCTCTCCATCCCACTGCACCGCTCCATCCCACTGTACCCCTCCATCCATTGCACCTCTCCATCCCAGCCACTGATCCGTCTATCCCACTACTTCCTTCCATCCACTGCTCCCCTCCATCCATTGCACCCCTCCATCCCAGCCACTGCTCCCCTCCATCCCACTACGCCCCTCCATTCACTATACTCCACTATACCATTGCTCTCTCCATACCACTGCTCCCCTCCATCCCAGCCACTGCTCCCCTCCATGCCACTGCTCCCCTTCATCCCAGCCACTGCTCCCCTCCATGCAACTGCTCCCCTTCATCCTAGCCACTGCTCCCATCCATGTCACTGCTCCCCTCCATGCCACTGCTCCTCTCAACCCCACTTTTCCTCTCTGTAACCCGCTGTACCCCTCACTACCCCTCAGCCCCTCTTTGCACCAGCTGCTACTTGGAATGGACAAACATTTATTGTATTAACAGTATTTTGATGGCCATTAGATGGTCATCTATTGAGGGTCAGATGCATTTATTAGTGATTGGGTATTTTTATAGCGAATACGGCCTTGATATTACATTAATTGAAAGCTCTCCAGTCCGGCAATCTTCCTTTATTCTATCATTTCTGCTGTTAATCACTTCAATATTTTATCTTTATAGGTGAAGAAAGGTTGTTTTTTAACTCTTCATGACACATTTGAGCTTTTTTCTCATGTGTTTACTGTGCCGTCGAGTTGGTGATATCCATATTTTGCGGAGTAGTGTTGGAGTTATGTTAGGAGTGTATGAAATGTAACTTGTAGCTGGGCCAGTTATTAATTGCCAGGTTTATGTTTTTTTAAGGATTCATGTGGTTTTCTCCTCTAAATTGCTACAAATAACTCATGTTTCTCTATTGATTTCCATTGAATTATACTAAAACTCTACAGTTTATTCTCCTGATCAAATAAAACCATACACCCCAACATCATTTCACTTCATTTAAACTGAAAACTTGGATTAAAAAATATCTAGATTGAAAGTAATAGTCTAGATTTTAATTGGGGATTAAGATTTGGGGAGATTTCATGAGGTTTTGGGGATCCGCACTCATATTATTTCTTTATTATTTCATTTTGAACTAATTACCCTTTGGGTGTTCTTTTACAATGGTTTATGTCAGTGGCAATTTATTTTTATTAACAATAAATCTGTTTTGGTTTTTTTTAAAGTCTGTCAACTTTGCTTCTGTTTAGCTTGGTCTCGGTAATAATTATGGATTTATTCAGCATGTCTTATTTTTCTTATTTTGAATTAAAATACAGGCCTACGTAGAATATATGTGTTTTTACACCTCACTTCAAGCAGGTCGTCCCTACTCTGTTTCATCCATGGAGAATTGTTATTAGCCCGAAAGTAACATGTAATGATTAATATTGACAAAATCCAGTTTTCAATGAAGATGATCTGCAAATGATAGAAATGTTTGGCCCAGGAGCTTGCAATCTGCTGCAGTATGTGTAGATTAAATTTAAGGATTAGTTGTTTTTAATTTCGATGTAAACTTCTCACTAATTATACTTCAGCACAGCATTTCTTGCAACAAAGAACTGATAGGTTAATGACACAGAACTAATTGTCCCTATATAAATAACCCGAAGGCTGAGCAAATGACACAAATTAAGATAAATATGATATAATATTTACACAATCACACGTAGCTTGCTTAGATTTTATTTGAGGTTTTGGTGAATTAACAGCAAACAGAAAATAGTTCATTTCATGATGCAATAAATCCATAGAAACTTCATTCACTGAACAGCCACTAACAGACTTATCTGCCGGAAAAACGTTTAATTTAAAAGGTCACAAAGTATTCGGCCCTTATAATAATGACATATTAATAAAATGTTCGATGCACACAGCATTTTAAAAGTGAGATAAGAAGTGCTGAGCGTGTAAACGTATTAGTTAATCTCACAGGCCTTCAGACACGTACTGCCATCTCTGTTGGGTTCAGCATTCTTTAATCCGTGGTAAATGTTTGGACACTGTGTGAACGTGTGGTGGAAAGCAAAGCAGTGAGAATAAAGGAGATTTAATGAAACCGAGTCCAGCCCATTAGTTCCGGCCAATGTCTCCTATGAGATAGGACAGGGGGAACTACCAACCAGTCCTATAACTCGCCACATCGAAGACCCTCAAACACTTAAACTATCTGACAAAAGGGAATTCTCATCACAAACACAGCAGCACAGGCTGTAGGAGGCCTAGATTTGAATTATTTACCAACATAAAGCTTTGCGGGGTAACTGGCCACCTGTTCGTGGAGGGTTCTAATAAATCCTGGAGAATGCTCTAAGCAGCAAATCTTCACGATGAAATGCCAAATTACAATCAGTCTGTCTCACAGTGTGCTTCCATGTATTATTATAACTAATTAATTTAACGATGGCTTTTGTAAAATTAATATTAAGCTGAAATAACACAATAAATGCTACAAACAGTGAGTGTGACGTTTCACCTCCCCAAAAAGAAGCACGATCCTAAAATGTGCGTCTAAGTTCAATGTCTCATTATCTGACTAAGGCTCTAGACTTATCACAGGCCCTTTACCCCTAAAATCAGTTCTAATTCTGCCACCTCTATATCCAATGCTGGCTACTGTACAAGCCTGCCCCCTGCTGGTTAAGTTCAGTCCAGTATCTAATATGCTGTTGTAATAGCCTAGACACACTGATATACAGTTGTAATCAAAATGATTCAACACCCATTAAAAAATCTAGCTTATTGTCAAAATTTAAATACTTTCAGCTGTTTAAAATGAACAAATAAAAATTTTTTTTTAATTGAAATAGCTCCATACAACGGATGCTTCAAGTGCTTTCCTCAAATTAAACTGAAAATGTAACTTATAATGACTTCTCCATACTCAAAATTATTCCACTATCTGAATAGAATCCCTCACGGCAGCACAAATACTCAAAATAGGTGTTGTCTCAAGCACACCTGATACAACTAATCAAGGGCATTGTTAATTGCACCAGGTGTTCTTGAGCTGGAACACTTGAAATACCTGTACTGGGTAGGGGTTTTTAAGTGTCACGTTTGACTACATGTTAGAAATATGGTCAAAACAATGGTCAAATATGGTCAAAAGTCAAAAGAATGGTCCACTATGTGAAGAGAATACATCATCGCTTTTTACAAACAAGGAATAGAAAATAAAAAAATAACAAAGGCACTCAATGTTCCTTGAGACACTGTTGGAAGCTTAATTTGCAAGCTCAAAGTTGAAGGAACAGTGGTTACACTACCTGGAAGCGTAGAAAAAGGAAGCTATCAAAAAGGAAGCAACCAGATTTCTGAGAAGGCAGGTTGTCCAGTGACTGCTAAAGACATGCAGCAAGATTTGGTGGCAACAAGCACTGAGGTTTCAGTGAGCACAGTCAGGCAAATAAGGAGAATTACACATTCAGTATAGTAGCAGCTATTTGAATATGTATCACATAGTTTGCATAGATAAAATTCTTATTTTTTTTCAGTTTTTTTTCTCATTTGTAGTCACACAATAAGATTACTCGTAGAAGGCACATACTAAACACAGAAGGTTTACATGCCAGACGTCCAAGACGTACACCACTACTGACCCAAAAGCACAAGAAAAGTCTGCTCCAATATGTTCAAAATCATATAAATAAGCCACTGATGTTTTGAGATTCTGTTCTGTAGAGCAATAAAACAAAACTGGAACTTTTCGGCCCAATTTATCAGCGGTATGTCTGGAGAAAGAAGAATGAAACATATGCTGAAAAGAACACTACCTACAGTTAAGCATGGTGGTGGCTCGGTGATTGTCTCCGGCTGCTTTGCTTCCTCTGGAGCTAGAAACCTGCAGTGTGTGGAAGGCAAGATGGAATCATTTAAGTATCAGGAAATCCTAGGAGAAAACGTCATGCCATCTGTGAGGAAGCTGAAGCTTGGGCGTCATTGGACCTTCCAACAAGACAATGATCCCAAGCATACCTCCCATTCCACCAAGGCTTGGTTGCGGAAGGAATCCTGAAAAATTCTACAGTGGCCCTTGCAGTCACCTGACTTGAACCCCACAGAAAATCTCTGGTGGGATTTGAAGAAGGCGGTTGAAGCACACAAACCCAAGAATATTACTGAACTGGAGGCCATTGCTCATGAGCAATCGTCTAAGAAGCTGGTGTCTTGCTATGTATCTCGCTTTGCAGCAGATCATAACAGTAAAACAGTGCTCTACCAAGTACTACTTTCCATGAAGGGGTTAAATAATTTTGTCAATAAACTTGATTTCCAATAGGGCCTGAATAATTTTGATTCCAACTGTATATCACACCGACCCAAATTTCCCTCTATAAAAATCACTATTCATTAAATCTGCACAATATATTGATAATTTGTTCTTATATTCTTCTTATTTTTTTAAACTTTAGATATTTAGGTATTGTGCCATAATGTTGCAGGAATCGATACACATTTCTTAACGGCCAATAATACCTTTAACATCATTTGTTTCAGTTTGGGTTTTCATTTCCTTACTGTTTCGAGCCTCTTCGATTTATTCTACTTAAAAACCTATCTTGATTTGAACATTTAATTTTTGCATAAACATACTAAAAACAAACATTTATAGAGTGAGACAGTAAACTAAAACAGCTATAAATTTGGCTGATTTTAGCTTCTATTGATTATTTAGAGTTAAATAAGCATTATGTATATTGTTTATTCCAACATTCATTCTTCACATACATGTTTATTATTTATTATTATTATTATTGACATTTATATAGCGCCAACAGATTCCGTAGCGCTTTACAATATTATGAGAGGGGATTTAACTATAAATAGGACAATTACAAATAAACTTACAGGAACAATAGGTTGAAGAGGACCCTGCTCAATCGAGCTTACATTCTATAGGAGGTGGGGTGTAAAACACATTAGGACAGGAATTTGCAGTCAAATAAGGTGGGCTGCCTTTTAGGAGAGGGCAAGAGACAGGTATGTGAGGTAGAGGTTAGTCTAGGAGGCCATAAGCTTTCCTAAAGAAATGGGTTTTAAGGCACTTCTTAAAAGATGCAAGGGGAGAGTCTGATGGCGGTAGGCAGGCTATTCCATAGGAAGGGAGCCGCCTACGAAAAGTCCTGCAAGCATGAGTTGGCCGTATGGGTGAGGACAACGGACAGGAGGTGGTCTCGGGCAGTGCGGAGAGACAGAGAAGGGACATATCTATGGATCTGTGAGGAGATATAAGAGGCGCTAGAATTGTTCAGTGCTTTATAGGTGTGAATTAGTACCTTGAATTGACTCCTATAGCATACATGAAGCCAATGTAAGGACTCGCAGAGGGGTGAGGTGTGAGAGAAACGACTAGAGAGGAAAATCAGTCTGGCAGCAGCGTTCATTATGGACTGTAGCAGTGCAGTACGGCTTTTGGGAAGACCAATCAGGAGAGGGTTACAATAATCCATGCGGGAAATTACTAGAGCATGGACAAGCTCCTTGGTAGTATCTGGTGCAAGAAAGGGGCGGATGCGGGCTATTTTTTTAAGATGGAATCTACAGGATTTGGCAACATGCTGGATGTGAGGCTCAAAGGTGAGGCCAGAATCAAGTATGATGTCAAGACAGCGTGCTTACAAGGATGGACTGATGTGGGTACCACAAACTTGAAGGGCGAGCGAAAGAGGAGGATCAGTACTAGGAGGAGGAAAGACAAGGAGCTCAGTTTTAGAGAGATTGAGTTTCAGAAAGTGGGAGGACATCCAGTCAGAGATGGAAGAAAGGCAAGCAGTGACACGTTGCAGGACGGCAGGGGAGAGGTCCGGGGAGGAGAGATATAACTGGGTGTAATCAGCGTACAGGTGGTAGTGGAATCCAAAAGAGGTAATAAGTTTGCCAAGAGAGGCAGTATAAATAGAAAATAGAAGAGGACCAAGGACAGAGCCTTGGGGGACTCCAAACGAGACAGGATGAGGGGAGGAGGTATCATTAGAAAAAGAGACACTGCATGAGCATTGGGAGAGATAAGAGGAAAACCACGAGAGGACAGAGTCACAGAGACCAAGTGATTGAAGAGTTTGAAGAAGGAGAGCATGATCAACGATGTCAAAGGCCGCTGAGAGGTCAAGAAGAATTAGTATGGAGTAGTGGCCTTTGGATTTAGCTGCTATTAGGTCGTTAGTAACTTTGATAAGCGCAGTCTCATCAAAGTGGAGAGGGCGGAAGCCAGATTGAAGGGGGTCAAGGAGAGAGTAGGAATTGAGGAAATGAGACAGACGGGTAAAGACAAGTCTTTCCTGAAGCTTTAAAGAAAAAGGGAGCAGGCATATGGGACGTTAGAGGGGGTGGACGGGTCGAAGGATGGTTTTTTTAGTATAGGTACTACAGTGGCATGTTTAAGGTCAGCAGGGACAATGCCAGAAGAGAGAGAGCAGTTGAAGATGTGTGTTAAGGAAGGCACGAGACAAGTGGAGTGAGATCTTATAAGGTGAGATGGGACAGGATTGAGTGGGCAAGTGGTGGGTCGAGAGGAACAGAGAAGAGCAGCCACCTCTTGGTCAGTAGCCGGGGAGAATGTCTGAAGGGTAGGAAAGGCATGATCTATGTGTGGTTGAGAAACAGAATGGCAAGGAGGGGAGAATTCTTTCCTTAGCTGTTCAATCTTGTCAGTAAAGTAACATGCAAAGTTATCAGCAGTAAGGTTAGTTTGGGGGGTGGCCACAGCAGGGCAAAGAAGAGAATTAAAGGTGTCAAAGAGACGCCTGGGATTGTGGGAGCATGAACTAATGAGAGAGGAAAAGTAGGACTGTTTGGCAAGGGCAAGGGCTGCACTGTATGAACACAATATGAATCTATAATGGAGAAAGTCTGACTGGGTGCAAGACTTCCTCCAGGACCGTTCAGCACAATGGGAGCATCTTTGCAGGTAGCGTGTTGATTTAGTATGCCATGGTTAGGGGCGGGTCCTCCTTGCTTGTTTGGAGCGGTGCTGCAGCGTTCAAGGCAGATGTAAGGGTAGAGTTATATGTGGAGATGGCCAGTGAAGGACAGGAGAGGGAAGGGATGGACAGTCGTGAATCAGCTGACAACTGCTGGAGATCAAGAGAATTAAGGCCCCTCCTGAGTTGAGGGGGGTTAGGCTGAGGTTGTTGGGTGAAGGGGTACACGAGAGCAAATGGAGTGTTGCAGATATTAGATACTGTACATGCATAAGTGAAGATTAGGTCAAGGGTATTGCCAGCTACATGGGTGGGAGAATTAGCCCACTGTGATTGCCTGAGGGAGGAAGTAATTGAAAGTAGTTTAGAGGCTGCAGAGGTCAAAGGTGGGTTAGTAGGAATATTGAAGTCCCCGAGAATTAGGGATGGAATGTTAGAAGAGAGGAAATAGGGTAGCCAGGCAGCAAAGTGGTCAAGGAAGAGAAAAGGGGGACGATAAATAACAGCAATGTTAGCAGAGAAGGGTTTGAGAAGGCGAATTGAATGTATTTCAAATGATAGGAAAGAGAGGGAAGGGGGGTTGGGTAGAGGTTTAAAGGAGCAGTGAGGGGAGAGGAGAAACTCTACACCACCACCTTTACATTCAGAGTTTCTTGGGTTGTGGGTAAGACAAAATAGGTTGTGGAAATGTAAAATCAGAATAGGTATTGACATGATAAAATATGGCGGGCGGGAAGTCCGAGTGGGAAGGAAATGTCGGTCTATCTGAAGAATTGTTACTCTGCTGAATAAAATCAGATTGGCGGCTGGGCGGGGCGGTCGCTTTTCCCTCTATCTTAAGCATTCTATTGGTGATGTCATGTGACGCGCATGCCCCAACCCATGGTCCTATGCTGTGTAGCTTTGTTTCACCATCGAAAAGAAATGATCTGAACTCAGTGTCTCCACCAACAATAAATCATGAAGTCAAGAATGTGACAAAGAAGCCCCCCTTTTCCATGTTTCCTAGATTAACATGATTCTTGAAATTAGTTTTTTTTTTATATGTAAACACAATAAATATACTAAATGTATTATTATTATTATTATTATTATTAATGAAACATGGTTTTTATTCTTGCAAATCTTTCCTTTAAGATATAAATCCTATGCATTCTAGATTGGATGTTAACCCTTCAATGAAGGTGGGTGAATGCTATTAATCTCGATGGGGGTGGGGTTACTAAAGCCCAAAGCTAAGGAGTATTGATAATAATCCAGCTTTAAAAATATGTGATTTGGAAAAAAATTCTGTTATTTTACAATTCTCACATAGTTTCTATAAAATATCCAGGGTTAGCACATCACATCGAGTAGCTGGAAAAACCTGGCAGATAATGAAAGGGGAGAGCAGCAGAGAGGGATAAGAATATTACTGAACTGGAAGCCATTTCTCATGAGCAGTGGACTAAGATTCCTTTGGAACGCTGCCAGAAGCTGGTGTCTGGCTATGCATCTCATTTGAAGCAGGTCATAAAAGCAAAAGGGATCTCTACTAAGTACTAAAGATACTTGCCATGGAGGGGTTGAATAATTCTGAGACTCCAGAAGTTATTATAAATTGCAATTTCAGGTGAGTTTGGAAAAACCACTTGCAGCCTTCGTTGTGTTGAGATATTTCAATTACTTTTAATTTGTTCATTGCAAACAGCTGAACGTCTGTACATTTTGACAATAAACCTGGTTTTCAATGAGGGCTGTATTTCCCATTGTACAGATCTGCGTAATTTATTGGCACTATATAAATAATAATAATAATAATAATAATACACAAATATAAAAGACACTCAAATTGTGAAACATAAAGGACACTACGTAAGCTGTGGCTTTTATTGCCTTCCACTTAATTAATAAATTAAAACAAATGTGTGCAAATTTACATATGTTTAATTATTTATCCCTGAGCAACATCCTATGTATGAAACTATCCGATGCTAAGTCATATGTTACAAATAAATACTGTCCTGTTTTTTTAAAGCAATTGGCAGCGAATGAGTTTATGTCACTCGCGTACAAGTATGTCCGATGTGACGTGATATTCCACAGGGACATCCCAAGTGGCCCCTGATACTTCATCTTCTCTCTTAATGTATATGTATCAACTTTAAACCATCATAGTAAATAGACCTAATCCTTTGTTCTCTCAATAAAAAGTTTAAAAACATTCGGCGCCCATTCTCCGAAGGAGTCGCCCGATCAGACATAGTTGACTATAGAAGGATTTGGGATGAAATGGGACATTCTAGTTTTTGAGTGACTGAGCGATTGTGTATTAGGATTTAACTATTAATTTTCACTTTGAATGCACAAGTCGAGCAATGTATGCTAAGCTAGGGCTCTTTAATCAGCACCTTTATCTGCTCACAGCATCCCCCACCCAACGCCTCTCCTCACCTCTCCCCCTTCCCTTCTCAGAGTGGGAAAATACTTTGAACAAAGCCCTGTTGAGTCTTGGTGTCATTGGAGATTCTGTGTGGCACCCCTTTTGTCAGAGTCCAGCTGGGAACAAGTCACAAAAAGATCTCGTTCCCCTCAGTCAGAGTTGTTCATATTCAGCATCAGTCAGGCAGAAGAAGATCTCCGATTGAAGGCTTTTTTCTTTCTCTTTCTTTTTTTGTCTGTGTTTAACAAAATTCCAATTTCAGCACCTTTTTTCCCTTATGTGACATGGCTCTCTTTATTGGGAAGTCTGGAAAGAATGATGTACGTTTGCTTTTAACTAACTCTTGGAACCATCGTGACACTTCATATTCCCCTTTGATGATCAATGATTTTGGCAGCAGAGCCAGTGAACGCTAACGTTAAAGGCAGAGATCTCGTCATAGAGGTTGCTATGGGAATCCTGTGTGGTCTCTGCCAAAAGTAACAAAAAAAATAACAACAGCAAAAAAAATCCCACAAAGATGTTCACCTGCAGTGAGAATGAAATTAACCATTTTTAGAAGTGCCTTGATCTGCTCACTTTCCTATTTTCGTGCCTGAAAAGCTGTCAGATTGCAAAGGATTTCAACAATGGCCCCGGAGCTATGAGAAATGGCTTCTCCTTAGGAGGGATTAGAAAGATCAGTGCTCCTGGGGGGATGATTGGGGTCCAATTTGAGGGTCAGACGAAGTGAAAAAGACGCCTGCTGCTTTAGACTGTGCTAGGGTACCTGCCTGCGAGGGGAACGTGTGTCGTGGAAGTGTCACACTGAGAAAGGTCACAGGTGAAAAAACACAAAGCCACGAAGAGTTGCAATGGGGAGGAAGTAAATGTGCAGAATAATCAGGGTTTTAAAAGACAGTGATACACAAATATAGGGAGCTGATCACTTTGCCACCGGAACGCGTCAATGAGCAGACAATAAGCCTGTTCAGGGAAGGGCTGATACTAAGCTGCTTACTCACATCATACTTTGTTTAGACTCTAGAGCCTGTCACAACCTCAGGAACCTACTTCATGTATTGACCTTCAAACAGACCTGAGCAGTGTGATTATTAATGCTCTAGGCCTGGTTTTGCCCAAACCTGGGTCATTATTATCGCCACTGGTCCACCTCATCGTGTCCAGAACCAGAGTGGGCAAAGTAATGGAACTTTGGGAACAAAGGTGACAGGAATAGGAAAAAAAAATAGTTGTCATTTTACACTTTTTTTTTTTTGCAATACAATTGTCGAGACATAATATAAACGTTTGTGACATGCATACAAACGTAATGTTAACAGTGCTGACTGGTTTTTTTTATTGTTAATTAGAGTAAACAGCCATGCAGAAGCTCTTTGTCCAGTTGTTATAATTTAAAAGCACGGCTGCGGTCAAACTAGGAAACATAACAAGAAAAATTTAAAAAGTGAGTATGGACTTAAAGGAAGGGGATGCGGTGCGATCCATAATGGTAGCCCCACATGTTGGGGGAGAGTGAGAGATTATTTGTGCAGAGCTGGTGGGTTCGATGGTAGTAGGGGAGCTAGCTTAACCGGGTTATTCCCGTTCATGACCCAGGAAGGCCACAGGGGTTGCACATAAACTTGGTAGGATATAACCCCAAGAGACAAAATCATATGTATATAAACCTTAGGAACTTATAAACTTAAGACACTCAAGTCCCTCTTTGTACAGGTAAAAAGGATTTTGTAAAGAAAGCATACAAAATAAAGCAAAGGAAGGGCGCTGCAATCAGGTGACTGCCACAGCGGTCTTGCTCTTGGTCGCTGGTATGAATGGGATTATGGTGGTCGGGTTCAAGGCTGGAGTGGTCGATGGGGAGGTGCGATGCAGACCAAGCCTGGTCAGGACGGCATTTGTCTCAGCGGCATTTGTCACTTGTATTCCACGTTCTGATGCTGTCTGATGAGAATGTGAGGGGTATCCCAGCGATATTTGAGGCTTTGAGCCGACAGGAGTGTTGTAAGAGGGCGCAGTGATTTTCTCCATTGCAGTGTCGCTCGAGATAGGTCGGAGAAAAAGTCCATCTCCTCTAACTTATATGGAGTTTTCCCTTTGGTCGCGTTCAAGATGGCAGCCTTATCTTTGCCATTTTGAAATTTTATGAGTAGGTAGCTGGTGGCTGAAGCCACGGATGATGGAGGTTTAGGAAGGGGGAACATCCTATCTAACATTATGTCTTTTGCCTGTTTGGGTGGCAGGAGGGCAGCGAACAGTCTTCGCAGAAAATGAGGTATTTCCGCAGTCCACCTTCTTTTATCCTCCAGTGTAGCTAGTTGGTGACTGAGGGCTGCATGGGCCGAATTGAGATCAATGACCTGCTTTTGCAGCTCTAGGACTTGGGCTGTGTGAGCTGATGTGGTTTGCTCAATTGTGTCCAAGAGTGCATTGAACCCTGACCTGTGTCATCTCAGAGGAAAGGCTTAGGTGGAGGTCTACCAGTAGGCTGGTAAGTAACAGGGGGGGACAGTCCCACAGTGAGTTAAGTGAGCTTGGGTGGCCCTTTATAGCCCAGGTCTGCCATGTCGTGGAGGTAGTAATCCTCTGATGCATCTGAGAAATCCCAGAGATCCGCCGCCATTTCAAGCCTCACCTCGCCATGCGGTCTCCGCAGCAGATCGCCAATATCGGCGCAGAATCAGGGCCAGTCCGGCCGGGGCTTCTTATTCTTACGCCCCATCATTAGCGTTAACTGGGGCAGTTTGTGCTACAGTAAGTGGGCGTTTTCGGGCCGATTGTGTGCCTTGCCGTCAGAGCTCCGTGTCCCTGCGGCTTGCTCGATCGGGCGCTAGCTCCACCCCCATTTTTCACCTCATTTTAACCACATTTAACAACGGATCTTATAATTGTGTATCAGCCATGGCTCTTTGTTTCTAATAGTTGCAGTAGCCCACTTACTCGGCTTGTGTAGAATTGATACTTACTGTGGCAGCTTGATCCATTCACAGTGGTCACATTACAGGAGGGTATTTTTAGTGGTGACTATATTTTAGACCTGGCTGGTAAGTTAGGAGTTGAAATTTGAGGCCTGCGGTACACCTTCCATACTCTCCGTGAAACTGGTCTAAAACAAACAAAGCTCCAATCAAACAAATTAGGTAAAATGTAAATATTTATCTAAACCTGCCATTTAAATTGTACCTCATGCAAGTCTACAGACAAAAGATAAAACATTACAAAACATCTAGAATTCCAGTATAGTAACAGTTTGTGAGTAATTAAAATTAAATGTTAGGAAAAAGTTAATGAGGAATAAGGGGAAATGTTTTGCTACCTCAATAGAAGACGACGTTCTCAGTGCTAGCATGCGGTACTGCAATACGCCTAAAGTCTATTTACTTTCCACATCAGTTCTACAAAGACCCCTCCTGGGTGCTTTAAGTTTGATGTTTGCAAATACTGGCAAGTGAGAGGTGACGTAATGTGAGCGTCCATGAAATGTTCGCTCCCTGCTTACACGTGTGATCGGAATATCAAGGGGGAAATGTAGCAAGCAAAGCTAAGAATCGGGAACACCAATCAGAGGTCCATCTGCTTTCTCATGAAGATCAGAAAAAAAGGAATCATTTGTTTTTCTGCATGTGTCTCATATTCCTTCCTGTGCTGCAGAGCCCAATGAGTCTGATTGTAACCAGAACAATCTGTCAATTGACCCAGAATAGAAATATTGATTAATATATTGATTCAATGTTCAAGATAGATTATACTGAATCCAGTACAGAGAGGCCCTGATGGGTGCCCCCACAATATTTTATTTATAATTTTGTTATGTTTTTGTAGGGTGAGTAAAGTAACATAGCTCTGCGAAATAATCGGAAATTAGATGATCACAAATAGCATTCGGATTTACTCTTGAAACAAGAAGCTGACAACTGGGACAACTCTTTCCCAGTTATTCTCAGTTATGGAGCAATGTTCTAAAAGTGAAGCTATCACCATCGAAATGTGTTGCAAGTTCCTACTGACGGATTCACTTTTGAGTCCGTCACTATTTTCTGAGAATTGCTCTTGAAAAATAATCCCCATTGAGTAATTCTGGAGGACAGACGATGCTGGATTCTATGAATCTGTAGTATTTGAATAATTTATTTTAGACATCATCTGTAAATTGAAATTCGGTTACTGGATACAAATGCTTCTTTAGTTGTGAAATCCAGAACGAGATTTCAAGCAAATAAAGGTCTTTGATGCAATTGCAACATAAGAGGATATCGGAATCCTTGTTCTCAAAGTTTGAGGTGAGGATAATGTATTTCTGAACAATTTAAATTATTTACATGGGGATCCGTGATCTATTAATACTGTCAGAGAGGATTGGAACAAAGCTCTTATTTTATCTCTGTTTGTCCCTCGACCTGGCGCACTCTGCTGGGATTTATTAAGATCTTAAGAGATATGAGGATAATGGCGCTTGACAGAGATAAAATGGAACACGGCTTTGGATTAATGCATTAAAAGGCAATTACCACTTTTCTCCTTAGATGAACAGTCTAAAGATTTTCTATAATTGTTTCTGGTTGTCAGTCTTTATCGGCACGTGAAGCAAATTGTTTTATTTTTCCCTGTTTCTGGCTGTAAGGAGTGAGGATTTTAAGGTGCTATGTTCCTATTAATTACAAATGTCTGATGTGCTGAGCTTCTACTTCCTATTTTGGCTGATTCCAAACTCACTCTGGATATGACTCCTGTGTATAATATAAACCAATCTCTCACCTTTTTAACGTTTCTCACAGGCATATCCATCCAACTGCATAGCGCCTAATCTACCACCAATTACCTTAATAAATATCAAACTAATTTTCCTCCAAACTTCTCTGCTGTCGCAATAAAAAAATGCAACATGTGCCAACTAATACAGAAATAAATTAGTTCATTTTTTATAAATAAATGTTTTTTGTTTTTTTAAGATATTAGAATTTTTATAATTCTTTTGATTTTAATGATATTTTCATATATATATATATATATATATATATATTTTACAATTGCATATATATATTTTATTGGACATTTCCTCCCCTCTATATATCCATTTTGCTTCATCTTTTAAGTTTTATCTTTTATGCATATTATATTAATATATATCTTCAATTATTCACAGCTTAATATTTGTTTTATATTTGATCTTTCTTTTATTTTCAATTTGTGTTTTGTTTACATGTATGGACAAATGCCCTCTTTTCATATGGACTTTGCTGGGACTATCTCCACCATCCTTGGGTATGGAACGCATGGTGGACTGCAGAAGTACCATGTGATCACGCCAAACCGGAAGTTATGTGTATTTTGACGAAACCGGAAGTGATGCGATCGGCGGCATTTCTGAATCACAGCCAGACTAATTTGGATACATCAAGAGGGTTATTTAAACCCTGATGTTTCTCCAGGAATACAGCACTGAGGAAGGCCCTATCTAGGGCTGAAACGCGTTTTGCCTATTACTGGACTTTTATTGGGACTTTCCTGTTGGCGGTATTTTTTATTGTTTATATGCTTTGGTATTTTCACTGCTCTTACTTCTTGGCCAATGTATTCAATGTATTTTCCAGGTTCACCAACAGAGGGCAATTTAGAGTCATTACAAGCCTGAAAAAAAGTCTCCTTTTAAATCAAGGACATCCCAACCTTGCAAACCCAAACTGGGGGGTGGGGGGAGGGGAAGCAGTCCAAATGCCCTTCACGTACTTCTCTCCCCACAACAAAACCACATTCCAGGCCAGGACCAATAGTCAGTGGGAAGGAGGCTGACCTGCAGTACACTCCAAGTGCCAATGAAACTGAGGATTCCATTACATTATATAAACCACTTTAAGTAGAGCAAACTCCAGGTCTCAGCACGAACACTCTGAGTTAAAGTGATCTCTCAGCTGAACCTAGTGTGAACTCATAGAGAGGTAGTGAGTATATACGGTGGACTCATAGAGAGATACATTATATCTAAATCAAGCGCAGTATCTCAAGAAACCGAAAATAATCAGTATCTCTTTATTTGCTATAATAATCAGCAGTAACAATTCCATTAACAAAAAATTTGAGATTTACCATAATAAATTGTACAGCGCTACGGAACTCCATTATTCAGTGCTAGGGAACTTGTTGGCGCTTTAAAAATAATAATAATAACAAAAAACTATTCACTTACAATGTTTTGCTTTAAAATGATCAAAAAAAAATATGCAATTAACAACTTGCAATAAATGAAGTATTCCAACAATAATTAGATAGATGGAATACAATTAATATGGCATTAATATCAATGTAATTTTGTTGGAAAAAAAATCTTATCGGTTTAATGTTTTGGGATAAACCTTTTTTTTTATTTAAAAATATTAAAATACCAAAACATATATCATAATATATATCATATATACAAATATCAATAGATCAAAAACTATTCAAATTAACAAAATAGTTTTTTTTTTAAATAATATTAAATCATTTTAAAAGTTTATTTAACATATTAATTAAATTTGAAAGCTTGTCCAACAATATTAAAACAAGGCCAAAATCCCCGTTAAAGCAAGACTGGCTACTTACTGTTTCTCTATTTTTGTGGCAGACTGAAGAGTCGACCCTAATAAATCACTTCCTTATTTTCTCCAATCTTTGGGATCATAAATGATTGATTACTTATGAGCCACATGCCATAAAAATAGAGAAACTCAATAACTCTTCATACAGGATGGAGGGATACAATAACTCTTCATACAGGGTGGAGGGATACAATAACTCTTCATACAGTATGGGAGAACCCAATGACTATTCATATGGGATGGAGGAACTCAACGACTCTTTATACAGAATGGAAGAAACCAACAATTCTTCATATACAATGGGAGAACCCAATAATTCTTCTTACAGGATGAGAGAACCCAAAACCTCTTCAAACAGAATGCGAGAACCCCATAAATGTTCATACTAAATGAAAGAACTAAATACCTTTTCATAAAGCATGGGAGAACCAGCTAATTCTTGATATAGAATGGGAGAACCTAGTAACTATTCATACAGAATGGGAGAACCCAATTATTCTTCATTCAAGATAGAGAAACTCAATAACTCTTCATACAAAATGGGAGAACCCAATAACTCATCATACAAAATTGGAGAGCCCAATAATTCTTCATACAAAATTGGAGAGCCCAATAATTCTTCATACAAAATGGGAGAACCCAATAACTCTTCATACAAAATTGGAGAGCCCAATAATTCTTCATACAAAATGGGAGAACCCAATAACTCTTCATACAAAATGGGAGAGCCCAATAACTCTTCATACAAAATGGGAGAGCCCAATAACTCTTCATACAAAATGGGAGAACCCAATAACTCTTCATACAAAATTGGAGAGCCCAATAATTCTTCATACAAAATGGGAGAACCCAATAACTCTACATACAAAATGGGAGAACCCAATAACTCTTCATACAAAATGGGAGAACCCAATAACTCTTCATACAAAATTGGAGAACCCAATAACTCTTCATACAAAATGGGAGAACCCAATAATTCTTCATACAAAATGGGAGAACCCAATAACTCTTCATACAAAATGGGAGTACCCAATAACTCTTCATACAGGGTGGAGAAACCCAATAACTCCTCAAACAGAATGGAAGAACATAATAAATCTTAATACTGGATGGATGAACCCCAGTGACTTCATAGACAGGATTGATACCCACTTACATAGGTGATGGAACCCAATGCCCCCTCCCATGAGATAAAGCAACCCAATAAGCACTTCCACAGGAGGACAGACACCAACACTCACAGAGTGATGGAACACCATAACCTCTGCCAGTGAGATACATGAACCCCGTACCCCTTCCTCAGAATGAGGGAACTTTGTATCTCTTACCACATGATGAAAGAATTGCATCCCCCCATTGCAACCAACTCATTTCGCAGGATGAAGGAAAATGGTCTGTTCCCTGAGACGTACTTGATATACAATTCTTGAATTCCTGGGGATTCTGGTTTGATATAATTTCATTTGCCCCCACCTACGTACCAGTGTACAGGTGTAGAGAGGAACCCTTGTCATTAAAATATTTAATTTACCTAGAACATCTTGCCTGTGAATGGACCAAAAGAGAATATCAAGTTTTCAAAGTGGGCGCGACATTTTTATTATTGTCAGAATATGTTTGAAATAAATATATTCTGTTTGGAGGAACCGATGATATTGTAACTATGGAGCAGGTCATGTGCTGCATTGAAAGGGTTAAAATTAGTCATTTCCTACGTGTTTGTTTAACACAATAGACTGCTTCCTATGAGAATCACCCCCACTCAGAGAGTGAATAAATGGGACGATTTAATTAACATCAAAGGCCAGGGTCATGTGTGTCACAAGCAGAAGACATGTTTAATACACTCAAACCATCCCTGTCTTCAATAGCACGGTCACAGGGTAAAACTGCGCACAGAGTGAAAACCGTGGGGAGATTTAATTAAATTATCTTCAGAAAAGCACATTTGTGGCAATTTAGGAATACTGGAAAATTCATCTGCTTTCTTACAATACAAATTCATGTAATCCTTATTCCCCCATTGCTGATATCTTTGCCCCCTTATTATCGTTATTCCCCCATTACTGGTATTATTGCCCCTTTTTATCTTTTTGTCGTTAGTCCCCAATTCCTGATATTATTACCCCCTTATTATCGTTATTCCCCCATTACTGGTATTATTACCCCCTTATTATCGTTATTCCCCCATTACTGGTATTATTGCCCCCTTATTATCGTTATTCCCCAATTACTGATATTATTGCCTCCTTATTATCGTTATTCCCCAATTACTGATATTATTACCCCCCTATTATCATTATTCTCCATCACTGATAATACCCCCTTATTATCATTATTTCCCCTTTATGGATATTAATACCCTATTACTGATAGTATTACGCCTTTTTATCATCATTCCTCTACTACTGGTATTATAGCCACTTTATTATCATTATTCCTCCATTACTGGTATTATTGCCCCTTTATTATCGTTATGCCCCCATTACTGGTATTAATGCCCCCTTATTATCATTATTCCCCCGTTACTGATATTGTTACCTCCTTGTTATCATTATTCCCCTAATACTGATATTATTGCCCCCTTATTATTGTTATTCCCCAATTACTGATATTATTGCCTCCTTATTATCGTTATTCCCCAATTACTGATATTATTACCCCCCTATTATCATTATTCTCCATCACTGATAATACCCCCTTATTATCATTATTTCCCCTTTATGGATATTAATACCCTATTACTGATAGTATTACGCCTTTTTATCATTATTCCTCTACTACTGGTATTATAGCCACTTTATTATCATTATTCCCACAATACTGGTATTATTGCCCCTTTATTATTATTATTCCCCCATTACTGGTATAATGCCCCTTTATTATCATTATTTCCCCGTTACTGATATTGTTACTTCCTTGTTATCATTATTCCCCTAATACTGATATTATTGCCCCCTTATTATTGTTATTCCGCTATTACTGGTATTATTGCCCCCTTAGTATCATTATTCCCCATTACTGATATTATTACTCCTTATTATCATTCTTCTCCCATTACTGATATTACCCACTTATTATCATCATTCCCCCATTACTGATATAATTACTCCTTGTTTTCATTATTACCCTATTACTGGTATTTTACCCATTTATTATCATTACTCCCCATTACTGATATTATTATCATTATTCCTCATTACTAATGTTATTACTCCTTATTATCCATATACCCTCATTACTGATATGAAGGGAGCATGGGGCGTTGTATTATGACAGGAGTATTGGCGTTGTGATATGACGAGAGTACGGGGCGTGGTTCTATGAAGGGAGTATGGGGTGTTGTGATATGACGATTATATGGTGTATTGTAATATGACGGGAGTATGGGGCATTGAGATATGACAGGAGTATGTGGCGTTGTGATATGACGGGCGTATGGGGTGATTATATGATGGGAGGATGTGGTGTGGTTATATGACGGTTGGTGTGGTTATATGATGGGAGGATGAGGTGTGGTTATATGATGGGAGGATGTGGTGTGGTTATATGATGGGAGGATGGGGTGTGGTTATATGACGGTTGGTGTGGTTATATGATGGGAGGATGGGGTGTGGTTATATGATGGGAGGATGGGGTGTGGTTATATGATGGAAGGATGGGGTGTGGTTATATGATGGGAGGATGTGGTGTGCTTATATGATGGGAGGATGGGGTGTGGTTATATGATGGAGGATGGGGTGTGGTTATATGGTGGGAGGATGGGGTGTGGTTATATGATGGGAAGATGTGGTGTGGTTATATGATGGGATTATGGGGTGTGCTTATATGATGGAAGTATGGGGTGTGGTTATATGATGGGAGGATGGGATGTGGTTATATGGTGGAAGTATGGGGTGTGGTTATATGGTGGGAGGATGGGGTGTGGTTATATGATGGGAGGATGAGGTGTGGTTATATGACGGTTGGTTTGGTTATATGATGGGAGGATGGGGTGTGGTTATATGATGGAAGTATGGGGTGTGGTTATATGGTGGAAGTATGGGATGTGGTTATATGGTGGGAGGATGGGGTGTGGTTATATGACGGTTGGTGTGGTTATATGATGGGAGGATGGGGTGTAGTTATATGATGGGAGGATGGGGTGTGGTTATATGATGGGAGGGATGGGGT
Organism: Pelobates cultripes; assembly: GCA_933207985.1. Classification (NCBI taxonomy): domain Eukaryota; kingdom Metazoa; phylum Chordata; class Amphibia; order Anura; family Pelobatidae; genus Pelobates; species Pelobates cultripes. The sequence continues at coordinate 116,644,782 of OW240921.1, forward strand.
GTGGTTATATGGTGGGAGGATGGGGTGTGGTTATATGACGGTTGGGTGTGGTTATATGATGGGAAGATGTGGTGTGGTTATGATGGGATTATGGGGTGTGGTTATATGGTGGGAGGATGGGGTGTGGTTATATGGTTGGTGTGGTTATATGATGGGAGGATGGGGTGTAGTTATATGATGGGAGGGATGGGATGTGGTTATATGATGGAAGGATGGGTGTGGTTATATGGTGGGAGGATGGGGTGTGGTTGTATGGTGGGAGGATGGGGTGTGGTTATATGATGGGAGGATGGGGTTTGGTTATATGATGGAAGGATGGAGTGTGGTTATATGATGGGAGGATGTGGTGTGCTTATACGATGGGAGGATGGGGTGTGGTTATATGATGGGAGGATGTGGTGTGCTTATATGATGGGAGGATGGGGTGTGGTTATATGACGGTTGGTGTGGTTATATGATGGGAGGATGGGGCGTGGTTATATGATGGAGGATGTGGTGTGCTTATATGATGGGATGTGGTTATATGGTGGGAGGATGGGGTGTGGTTATATGATGGTTGGTGTGGTTATATGATGGGAGGATGGGGCGTGGTTATATGATGGGAGGATGGGGTGTGGTTATATGATGGAAGTATGGGGTGTGGTTATATGATGGAAGTATGGGGTGTGGTTATATGGTGGGAGGATGGGGTGTGGTTATATGACGGTTGGTGTGGTTATATGATATAAGGATGGGGCGTGGTTATAAGATGGTTGGTGTGGTTATATTATGGGAGGATGGGGTGTAGTTATATGGTGGCAGTATGGGGTGTGGTTATTTAATGGGAGGATGTGGTGTGGCTATATGACGGTTGGTGTGGCCAAATGATGGAAGGATATATGATGGCAGGATGTGGTGTGGGTATATGATGGGAGGATGGAGTGTGGTTATATGACGGTTGGTGTGGTTATATGATGGGAAGATGGGGAGTGGTTATATGATGGGAAGATGTGGTGTGGTTATATGATGGGATTATGGGGTGACAGGGTGTGGTTATATAACAGGATTATGCAGCGTGATTATATGACGAGAGTATAGAGCATGTTTAGGTGAGAGGACTGTAGGGTCCCCTGAACCTATAGCCCTTTATAGCTGTGGATGTATTTTTAATATCTGTGCAAATCCTGATATAATAATGACGCTCAACAAGCCTTTTTAACAAAAAAGACCAAGTTTTCCAACATTTGCTTTTTAAATAGTCCCTATGGCACCTTGCACAGGCCTGAGCAGGTCCCAGTATTTAGGATGATAAATGGGACGCTCGCCAAAAACTGTGAGGTACAAATTTCCTGCAGCTAATTATGTTTGTCGTTTTCTTGGAATGAAAGAAGTGCTACAGGGAGCCCAAAACAAGAGGCTAAAAAAAATCCATCAAAGAAAGAGAGCAGAATGTTTCTCAACTGTGGAGGCCCCAACAAATAATTGCAACTTATAGCAATAAATGTAATTGTGAAACTTAAAGGGACATTGTCCCCTTTTTGACAAATGAAAATGTCTTAAGCTCGCGTCAAGATCCTCATTTTTTGACCAAACTGACAAAGACTCAGTCGACATGCTTTAAACACTATCAAAGGACAATCAATTTTGTTTGGAAACAGCCTTTAGTTAAGCGTCTTGGCTCTTCTTTTATGCAGTCAATCTTCTAGACAAATGTTGAAAATCGCATTTCCATAAGATTTTAGTAAAATGTCAAAGGCACTAAAGGATGGCCAAAAAAACTCCAAGTTAAATAATGTACAATTACCACATTTTGTGAGAACTTGACAAAGTGCAGTTTTCGCTCATGGTTTATTTTTTCCTAATTTGTTGGTGTCCGTGTTGTTGTCATGTCTCTCCCATGTATTTTAGCATGCCATAGCTGCCAGAGAGAGAGGGGTCCTGTCTTCTCAGACCAACTCACAGCATGGGGTCTGCATGCTTTTCTAAACCATTGTTCCTCAACTTCATGAAGAAGAAAAAGGAGGAGGAAGGAGAGAATGAAAAAAGCACAAAAGCAATGGAACTTTCTTAATAACAAATTCTCTATAATTTAACTGTGGCGGGACAGAGAGGGAGAAGGTCCCCGTGAGAAGAGGAGGACCTGTCTTTATAATTTGAGAATCTTGTTGAGAACATTATTACCTGAGACCTGATTTGTATTATTAGGAAAATATGTTTTTTCTTGTTTTCATGGCCGTCTTTGCTGCGCTTCCCTTGGGATGGTGTTCACAGGTGAACTATTGTCAGTGCGACCAACCAGTAAAATCCAAAGGACACGGCACAGGACATTCTTACAGGCAGACAAGGCATCTCCACCATCAGGGATCTCGCAGACGACACCGCGTTAGAGGTAAGTACCAGAAGAGCTAGCATTCTCACTTGCTGTGTGTCTGACTTAAAAGACGGGTTTGATATATGTTTAGAATACGATCGTTCTATAGAATTTACTGTCACAGGGGGACTTAGTGCGACTATTAACGCAGCTCTTTCTGTTCTAAGGTTCAAGCCAATAGAAGTTATTTATTTGAGAGAATTGGTTGATCTAACGCAAGAAGTGGGTTATCTATGAATTTGTAATAATAACTATACAAATTGCTATTAAAATACTTTTACACGGTACTGGCATGTGTTCTTAACCCCTTAAGGACACATGACATGTGTGACATGTCATGATTCCCTTTTATTCCAGAAGTTTGGTCCTTAAGGGGTTAAGAAAACTCTGTGCTATAATAAAAACAGTATATAAAATAACAGAACTACATTCACATTATTACTCATACTGCTATAGTAATATAGAAGCACACACACTTACCTTACTATGTACACACACCTTGATATGTACACACATACCTACCTTAATATGTATACACACACCTACCTTAATATGTACACACACACCTTAATATGCACATATACACTCACACACACTTGTGAATTTCTATGCGGCCGCGTAAATATCTTTATATTGCTAAACAAATTAGTAGATACAGCCATAAAAAAAAATATATAGATATACATTAAACGGCCACATACATATATAGCTTTACATATTCAAATAAAATAACATGTATCTGCACACAAATATAAATGTTTTCACATCATATGTGAATATCTGTTCACAAACACGTATACACTGTTACAGAGATATTTCTATAGTATAAACACAGTTAGAGTATGATCATTCCAAAACTTTTCTTGTCAATGTAATAGATTAACAAAGCAGGTTGTTCGCTTTTTTTATAACGAAGCAAGCATTATGTTTCAGCCAGAGCTCTCTCTTAATTTCCCAACATTCTCAATTAGCCATTACTTTTGTTTAGGAGTTTTCTCAAATATTTCCTCCTATGTAATATTATTATTATTATTTATATTACTGCTTAATAAAACGCCAGCATATTCCTCAGCACTGTACAATCAGGGAAAATAGACAGTACGGTATAGAAAAAGCAATTCAAGAGGAATATTACAAAGATTTCTTCTATAAATTGACAGCGAGAACATAACAGAAAAGTGAATTTTTTTGCAAAGCATTAGTAACTTTTAGAATGTTTCTAAGAACTGACAGTGGAGGAAAATGAAAACCAGAAACATTCATATGCTTTCTTTCAAAAAATAGTATACGAATCGGTGTAATATCAGAGGGTTATAATACACAGTAAATAATTTCTATTACACGTAAAATAAATCATTAGATTTCTCTTTTCTGCTTATTTTGAAATAGCTGAAAAACTGTACTTAAAGAAATAGATTCTCCAGGATATGATCAATATAAGGTTTATGGTCTGTAATAAAGTATGCAACAATTGCAGTTCTTGTGAATCACAGTAAAATTGTGTTATTTGAAAAATGAAATAATGCTGGGTGCGATCTCTCAAAAGCTTTGTCCTAAATTCCGGTCTTTAAATATGTGTGTGTCTGTGCATGAGTGTTTCTTTGCATGTGCTTGTGTATATGTGTGTCGGTACATGTGTTTGTGTGTGTCTGTGCAGGTGTTTGTGTCAGTGTTTGTGAACGTCTGTGCCTGTGCATGTGTTTGTGTGTGTCTGTGTATGTTTTTGAATGTGTTTATGTTTTTAAAGTGTTTGTGTCCTTTCATGTGTTTGTGTGTGTCTGTGCAGGTGTTTGTGTCAGTGTTTGTGAACGTCTGTGCCTGTGTTTGTGTGTGTCTGTGTATGTTTTTGAATGTGTTTATGTTTTTAATGTGTTTGTGTCCTTTCATGTGTTTGTGTGTGTCTGTGCAGGTGTTTGTGTCAGTGTTTGTGAACGTCTGTGCCTGTACATGTGTTTGCGTGTGTCTGTGCATGTGTTTGTGTCTGTGTGTGTCTGTGCATGTGTTTGTGTATGTGTGTGCATTTTTCACACTATTAATATTTTTGTTGGATGCCTTGGCAAGTATTCACACAGTAATAAAATATTTCCAGTAAACCTTTCTCCATCATGTCCCATCTTTCACATATCTGAGCAGCTGCTGTGAAAATTCTAATAAAACATTTTCCATAAACTATCAGGAATATTCACTAAAGTTAGAATGTGCTGGGAATTCAAATTGAATTTCAAATTTAAGGTCAAAATAGTAAAACTGAGAACAGAATTGACCCGGAGAGTTACATAGTTAAATAACTGAAAAGAAACAAGTGTCCATCAATTTCAATTGAAAAAATCCAATCTGAAGCACTTCCAAATTAGGAAAAAAAATTCTTCTTGATCACAGAATGGCAGTCAGATTTATCCTTGGATCAAGAAGCTATTACCCCACTAATTAAAAATTAGAACCTTGTATATTATGTTTTTGCAAGTATTCGTCCGATTGCTGTTTAAACATCTGTATATACTCTGATAAAACCACCTCTGCAGGCACAGAATTCCACATCATTGTTGTTCTTACTGTTAAAAAAAAAAAAAGGCAAAACATTTCCGTTGCCTTAGACTAAATCTCCTTTTTTCCAGTCTAATGGCGTAACCTCGTGTCCTATGTATAGCCCTGTTTATGAATAGATTTCCAGACAATAGCTTGTATTGGCCCGGATATATTTGTATAATGTTATCATATCCCCTCTGAGGCGCATTTTTCCAAACTAAAAAAAGATTTACATTTGTTAACCTTTCTATATAGCTAAAATGCTCCATTCCTTTTATTAATTTTGTAGCTTGTCTCTGCACCTTTTCTAGTGCTATAATATCCTTCTTTAGAACAGGTGCCCAAATTGCACAGCATATTCAATGTGTGGTCTAACCAGCTATCTATAAAGAGGCATAATTATATTTTCATCCCGAGAATTAATGCCCCTATTTATACATGACAAAACCTTACTGGTCTTAGCAACTGCAGATTGACATTGCATATTGTTGCCTAGTTTGTGTCTATAACAATTCCCAAATCCTTCCCATGTGTTGTTATCCCTAATTCACATTCATTTAGGGTGTAAGTTGCCTGTGCATTCTTTACCCCAAAGCGCATAACTTTGCATTTTTCTACATTGAATTTCATCTGCCATTTGAGTGTCCAGTCCCCAAATCTATCTAAATCCCTCTGCGGCAAAGTAATATCCTGCTCACATTGTATTACCTTACCTAGTTTTGTGCAAACACTGAAACATGGCTTTTAAAGCCTATTTTGAGATAAAATATATAAATATGTTAAATAGAAGCGGTCCCAAAACAGAACCCTGAGGGATACCACTTACCACTTTTGTCCAGCTTGAAAAATTACCATTAATGACAACTCTATGTACTCAGTGGTGTATTTTGGATCTGTACTGCCCTAGGCATGACGGAATTCGGACACCTGTCAAGGCCACACCTCTTCCTGTTAACCCCTTAAGGACACATGACGGAAATATTCCGTCATGATTCCCTTTTATTCCAGAAGTTGTGTCCTTAAGGGGTTAAAGACTAACACATACTTTGACTGACAGAAACACGCTCTCAGATACACTGACATACACATTAGGCATGACAGAACTCGGGCACCTGTCAAGGCCACACCTCTTCCTGTTAAAGACTAACATACACTTTGACTGACAGAAACACACTCTCAGATACACTGACATACACACTCACTGATTTGACACAATCTGACAGACACACACAATCACTGACTCACTCACAGACACACGCTGACAGACACACACAATCACTGACAGACACGCACACACTCACTGACATACACACACTGATAGGCATATACAATCACTCAGACACACACACATTCACTGACAGACACACTCACTCACAGACACACACAATCACTTAGACACACAGGCTCCCTCACAGACACACACACACTCACAGACACACACTGACAGATACACAGAGTCACTCAGACACACAGGCTACCTCACAGACACACACTGACAGACATACATACACACACACACAAACACACACACACTCACTCACAGACACATACACTCACTCACAGACACACACAATCACTCAGACACACACTGACAGACATACACACATTCACTGATAGACACACTCACAGACATGCACTGACAGATATACACACACAGACTTACTGACACACAGACACACTAACAGACATACACAAACACTGACAGACATACACACACACTGACAGACATACATTGTGGGGCTGCTGGCCGGGCTGTTTGGGCAGGCAGGCCGGTGGCTAGTTGATCTCCAGACAGGCGGCTAGCTGAGTTCCACGGGGGCGGCAAGGGAGTGCTGATTTGTGAGCTCTCCCTGCGCAGTTCACCGCAGACTGATGCCGGGATCCAGAATGTGACGTAATATTCCGGCTCACCGCATAACTCTTCTGCGCGCGAGGGAGCAGAATTTGCCACCCCCCCTGGAAAGTGCCGCCCAAGGCAAATGTAACTGTCTGTACTCCATCTTTAAGAATTTTTTTGTAGACCAGTTTCTGGAGTTTGAACACATTGTGTGGAACCATATCAAATGCCTTAGCAAAATCCAAGTAGATCACATCCACTCCAACATCCTTATCTATGCATCTACTAACTTCTTTGTAGAATGCAATCTAGAAAGGTTGACATGAATTATGTTTCATAAAACCAAGCTGATTTTTGCTGATAACAATGTTCTTCACAATGCATTCCTGAATATTATCCCTTAATAGTCTTTAAAATTTAGATTACTTTATTAAAAGATAACTGTCATCAAATTCTCACTTCTCATTTTTTAAAAGTTACATTTAATGAAATTTTAATTTTTTCCTTTGTGCGTGTTTCGATGGTTGGTTTATAGAGAATGTATACAGCTTCTTCCTCCGACTGCCACAAAACAGCCGACCATGTGTCCATCGGCGTAAATTCAGACCATGTTAGCCCTTACAGTCCAGAAATATGACTTTGTGCCATGAATTCCAGTCATGCTTGGAAGATAGAGCCCTATTTATCAGTTTCAGCTTTGAGAACCATTAGATTATATATTAGATTGGTTTGTATGACGATTGCCCAATATGCAACCCTTTTAACAGAATTCCTACAGTTTTACCTTGTTAAATACCCCCAAGTCATTGTTTTATCTCCCTACATATACAGAGAGTTGATCCAGACCCTTAAAGCACTTTAGCATGCTGAAATGCCTTATGTATGCACAGTTAACACTTGTATAAATGAACTGTATTACACACCCTGACTGTCAATCAGACAACCAGTCCTGTTACTTCCTGGTTTGGTTAGCTCAGTGGAGATAAAGACAAGAAGCAGCAATTTTCCACCAAACTGCCTTGCAAAGACTGTTCATTGAGCTGCATTGTGAAGTCTGTGATTGGACAGAAAGTCTGGGCGGGTTAGAAGGGGAGGGTTTGCAATTTATACATTTAATCCATTTAAAAATGCATAATTAAATGCATGCATGTTTTCATTTGGGGTCTATTTACTAAACAGTGATTTTTACTTATTTTGTATTTGGGCAGTGGAGTGTCGCTCCATATTACAACTCCCACCTTCTATGTGAAGCAGATCAGATCAAACCTTTCACTAACAAATGTGTTTTCGTTAGAAAAGCGGGGTCTGACATTAGACAAAATTGAAATAACAGATTTCACATACAGAAGTGACAAAAATAGATTTAAGGAAAAAAAAAATGGTCTTATTACTGTTTTTTTTATTAAAATGTCACTTGTGGGAATATAACTTCTTAAAACCTTGTATTAACATAACTTCTTAATACGTTACTAGAAAATAAACGGTAATGTTTGATTGATTATTGCCTACAAACATTTGAGTTCTCTTACACCAATAACAAATTGTAAACCTCTTTAGTTTAGAAAAACGTTGCCTGAGAGGGGATATGATAACATTATACAAATATATTCGGGGCCAATACAAACCATTGTGTGGAAATCTATTCACAAACAGGACTTAACATAGGATACGAGGTCATGCGTTTAGACTGGAAGAAAGAAGATTTCGTCTAAGGCAAAGGAAAGGTTTTTTTTACTGTAAGAACAATAAGGATGTGGAATTCTCTGCCTGAAAAAGTGGTTTTATCAGAGTCCATACAGATGTTTAAACAGCTACTAGATGCATACTTGCAAAAACAGAATATTCAAGGATATAATCTTTCAATGTAGGCTAATAACTGCTTGATCCAGGGATACATCTGACTGCCATTCTGGGGTCAAGAGGGAATTTTTTTTCCTAGTTTGTTGCAAAATTGGAAGTGCTTTAAACTGGGTTTTTTTGCCTTCTTTTGGATCAACAGCAAAAACAAATGTGAGGAAGGCTGAACTTGATGGACGCAAGTCTCTTTTCAGCTATGTAACTATGTAACAATGTAACAATAATCTGATCATTACTGTCCCTTTCTGGCAGTTGTTGCAACATGCAAGCATACTCTGTAGGTGGAGCAGTCTGCAATGCTATAGCACAGGAGTCTGGCTACATTGGACAACTAACTACAAACAAGTAGCCAACTTTTACACAACCAATACATTGTCTCAACTCTCTGCACTCCCTTTCTAAGTTAACACCAATATTGCAATAACTGTATAATAATGATAATAATAATAAGAAGAAATAAGAAAATGGAGCCCTTGAAGAGAGCTTTAAAA
>OW240921.1:116653942-116667733 GCA_933207985.1 Pelobates cultripes
CCATATACCCTCATTACTGATATGAAGGGGGCATGGGGCGTTGTATTATGACAGGAGTATTGGCGTTGTGATATGACGAGAGTACGGGGCGTGGTTCTATGAAGGGAGTATGGGGTGTTGTGATATGACGATTATATGGTGTATTATAATATGATGGGAGTATGGGGCATTGAGATATGACAGGAGTATGTGGCGTTGTGATATGACGGGCATATGGGGTGATTATATGATGGGAGGATGTGGTGTGGTTATATGATGGGAGGATGGGGTGTGGTTATATGATGGTTGGTGTGGTTATATGATGGGAGGATGGGGTGTGGTTATATGATGGGAGGATGTGGTGTGGTTATATGATGGGAGGATGGGGTGTGGTTATATGACGGTTGGTGTGGTTATATGACGGTTGGTGTGGTTATATGATGGGAGGATGGGGTGTAGTTATATGATGGGAGGATGGGGTGTGCTTATATGATGGGAGGATGGGGTGTGGTTATATGACGGTTGGTGTGGTTATATGATGGGAGGATGAGGTGTGGTTATATGATGGAAGGATGGGGTGTGGTTATATGGTGGGTGGGAGGATGGGGTGTGGTTATATGATGGAAGGATGGGGTGTGGTTATATGGTGGGAGGATGGGGTGTGGTTATATGATGGGAAGATGTGGTGTGGTTATATGATGGGATTATGGGGTGTGCTTATATGATGGAAGTATGGGGTGTGGTTATATGATGGGAGGATGGGATGTGGTTATATGGTGGAAGTATGGGGTGTGGTTATATGGTGGGAGGATGGGGTGTGGTTATATGATGGGAGGATGAGGTGTGGTTATATGACGGTTGGTTTGGTTATATGATGGGAGGATGGGGTGTGGTTATATGATGGAAGTATGGGGTGTGGTTATATGGTGGAAGTATGGGATGTGGTTATATGGTGGGAGGATGGGGTGTGGTTATATGACGGTTGGTGTGGTTATATGATGGGAGGATGGGGTGTAGTTATATGATGGGAGGATGGGGTGTGGTTATATGGTGGGAGGGATGGGGTGTGGATTTATATGATGGGAAGATGTGGGTGTGGTTACATAGCAGTGGGACCCATGGGGTGTGCCCTTATGATGGAAGTATAGGGTGTGGTTATATGATGGGAGGATGGGGTGTGGTTATATGATGGAAAGATGGGGTGTGGTTATATGGTGGGAGGATGGGGTGTGGTTGTATGGTGGGAGGATAGGGTGTGGTTATATGATGGAAGGATGTGGTGTGGTTATATGATGGGAGGATAGGGTGTGGTTATATGATGGAAGGATGTGGTGTGGTTATATGATGGGAGGATGTGGTGTGGTTATATGATGGAAGGATGTGGTGTGGTTATATGATGGGAGGATGTGGTGTGGTTATATGATGGGAGGATGTGGTGTGCTTATATGATGGGAGGATGGGGTGTGGCTATATGGTGGGAGGATGGGGTGTGGTTATATGACGGTTGGTGTGGTTGGGAGATTATATGGTGGGAGGATGGGGTGTGGTTATATGATGGGAGGATAGGGTGTGGTTATATGATGGAAGGATGTGGTGTGGTTATATGATGGGAGGATGTGGTGTGGTTATATGATGGGAGGATGTGGTGTGCTTATATGATGGGAGGATGGGGTGTGGCTATATGGTGGGAGGATGGGGTGTGGTTATATGACGGTTGGTGTGGTTATATGATGGGAGGATGGGGCGTGGTTATATGATGGGAGGATGTGGTGTGCTTATATGATGGGATGTGGTTATATGGTGGGAGGATGGGGTGTGGTTATATGACGGTTGGTGTGGTTATATGATGGGAGGATGGGGCGTGGTTATATGATGGAAGGATGGGGTGTGGTTATATGATGGAAGTATGGGGTGTGGTTATATGGTGGGAGGATGGGGTGTGGTTATATGATGGCTGGTGTGGTTATATGATATAAGGATGGGGCGTGGTTATAAGATGGTTGGTGTGGTTATATTATGGGAGGATGGGGTGTAGTTATATGGTGGCAGTATGGGGTGTGGTTATTTAATGGGAGGATGTGGTGTGGCTATATGACGGTTGGTGTGGCCAAATGATGGAAGGATATATGATGGCAGGATGTGGTGTGGTTATATGATGGGAAGATGTGGTGTGGTTATATGATGGGAAGATGTGGTGTGGTTATATGATGGAAGTATGGGGTGTGGTTATATGATGGGAAGATGTGGTGTGGTTATATGATGGGAAGATGGGGAGTGGTTATATGATGGCAGGATGTGGTGTGGTTATATGATGGGAGGATGGGGAGTGGTTATATGATGGGAAGATGTGGTGTGGTTATATGATGGGATTATGGGGTGACAGGGTGTGGTTATATAACAGGATTATGCAGCGTGATTATATGACGAGAGTATAGAGCATGTTTAGGTGAGAGGACTGTAGGGTCCCCTGAACCTATAGCCCTTTATAGCTGTGGATGTATTTTCAATATCTGTGCAAATCCTGATATAATAATGACGCTCAACAAGCATTTTTAACAAAAAAGACCAAGTTTTCCAACATTTGCTTTTTAAATAGTCCCTATGGCACCTTCCACAGGCCTGAGCAGGTCCCAGTATTTAGGATGATAAATGGGACGCTCGCCAAAAACTGTTAGGTACAAATTTCCTGCGGCTAATTATGTTTGTCGTTTTCTTGGAATGAAAGAAGTGCTACAGGGAGCCCAAAACAAGAGGCTAAAAAAAATCCATCAAAGAAAGAGAGAGAGCAGAATGTTTCTCAACTGTGGAGGCCCCAACAAATAATTGCAACTTATAGCAATAAATGTAATTGTGAAACTTAAAGGGACATTGTCCCCTTTTTGACAAATGAAAATGTCTTAAGCTCGCGTCAAGATCCTCATTTTTTGACCAAACTGACAAAGACTCAGTCGACAAGCTTTAAACACTATCAAAGGACAATCAATTTTGTTTGGAAACAGCCTTTAGTTAAGCGTCTTGGCTCTTCTTTTATGCAGTCAATCTTCTAGACAAATGTTGAAAATCGCATTTCCATAAGATTTTAGTAAAATGTCAAAGGCACTAAAGGATGGCCAAAAAAACTCCAAGTTAAATAATGTACAATTACCACATTTTGTGAGAACTTGACAAAGTGCAGTTTTCGCTCATGGTTTATTTTTTCCTAATTTGTTGGTGTCCGTGTTGTTGTCATGTCTCTCCCATGTATTTTAGCATGCCATAGCTGCCAGAGAGAGAGGGGTCCTGTCTTCTCAGACCAACTCACAGCATGGGGTCTGCATGCTTTTCTAAACCATTGTTCCTCAACTTCATGAAGAAGAAAAAGGAGGAGGAAGGAGAGAATGAAAAAAGCACAAAAGCAATGGAACTTTCTTAATAACAAATTCTCTATAATTTAACTGTGGCGGGACAGAGAGGGAGAAGGTCCCCGTGAGAAGAGGAGGACCTGTCTTTATAATTTGAGAATCTTGTTGAGAACATTATTACCTGAGACCTGATTTGTATTATTAGGAAAATATGTTTTTTCTTGTTTTCATGGCCGTCTTTGCTGCGCTTCCCTTGGGATGGTGTTCACAGGTGAACTATTGTCAGTGCGACCAACCAGTAAAATCCAAAGGACACGGCACAGGACATTCTTACAGGCAGACAAGGCATCTCCACCATCAGGGATCTCGCAGACGACACCGCGTTAGAGGTAAGTACCAGAAGAGCTAGCATTCTCACTTGCTGTGTGTCTGACTTAAAAGACGGGTTTGATATATGTTTAGAATACGATCGTTCTATAGAATTTACTGTCACAGGGGGACTTAGTGCGACTATTAACGCAGCTCTTTCTGTTCTAAGGTTCAAGCCAATAGAAGTTATTTATTTGAGAGAATTGGTTGATCTAACGCAAGAAGTGGGTTATCTATGAATTTGTAATAATAACTATACAAATTGCTATTAAAATACTTTTACACGGTACTGGCATGTGTTCTTAAGAAAACTCTGTGCTATAATAAAAACAGTATATAAAATAACAGAACTACATTCACATTATTACTCATACTGCTATAGTAATATAGAAGCACACACACTTACCTTACTATGTACACACACCTTGATATGTACACACATACCTACCTTAATATGTATACACACACCTACCTTAATATGTACACACACACCTTAATATGCACATATACACTCACACACACTTGTGAATTTCTATGCGGCCGCGTAAATATCTTTATATTGCTAAACAAATTAGTAGATACAGCCATAAAAAAAAAATATATAGATATACATTAAACGGCCACATACATATATAGCTTTACATATTCAAATAAAATAACATGTATCTGCACACAAATATAAATGTTTTCACATCATATGTGAATATCTGTTCACAAACACGTATACACTGCTTTAGAGATATTTCTATAGTATAAACACAGTTAGAGTATGATCATTCCAAAACTTTTCTTGTCAATGTAATAGATTAACAAAGCAGGTTGTTCGCTTTTTTTATAACGAAGCAAGCATTATGTTTCAGCCAGAGCTCTCTCTTAATTTCCCAACATTCTCAATTAGCCATTACTTTTGTTTAGGAGTTTTCTCAAATATTTCCTCCTATGTAATATTATTATTATTATTATTATTATTGCTTAATAAAACGCCAGCATATTCCTCAGCACTGTACAATCAGGGAAAATAGACAGTACGGTATAGAAAAAGCAATTCAAGAGGAATATTACAAAGATTTCTTCTATAAATTGACAGCGAGAACAGAACAGAAAAGTGAATTTTTTTGCAAAGCATTAGTAACTTTTAGAATGTTTCTAAGAACTGACAGTGGAGGAAAATGAAAACCAGAAACATTCATGTGCTTTCTTTCAAAAAATAGTATACGAATCGGTGTAATATCAGAGGGTTATAATACACAGTAAATAATTTCTATTACACGTAAAATAAATCATTAGATTTCTCTTTTCTGCTTATTTTGAAATAGCTGAAAAACTGTACTTAAAGAAATAGATTCTCCAGGATATGATCAATATAAGGTTTATGGTCTGTAATAAAGTATGCAACAATTGCAGTTCTTGTGAATCACAGTAAAATTGTGTTATTTGAAAAATGAAATAATGCTGGGTGCGATCTCTCAAAAGCTTTGTCCTAAATTCCGGTCTTTAAATATGTGTGTGTCTGTGCATGAGTGTGTCTTTGCATGTGCTTGTGTATATGTGTGTCGGTACATGTGTTTGTGTGTGTCTGTGCAGGTGTTTGTGTCAGTGTTTGTGAACGTCTGTGCCTGTGCATGTGTTTGTGTGTGTCTGTGTATGTTTTTGAATGTGTTTATGTTTTTAAAGTGTTTGTGTCCTTTCATGTGTTTGTGTGTGTCTGTGCAGGTGTTTGTGTCAGTGTTTGTGAACGTCTGTGCCTGTGTTTGTGTGTGTCTGTGTATGTTTTTGAATGTGTTTATGTTTTTAATGTGTTTGTGTCCTTTCATGTGTTTGTGTGTGTCTGTGCAGGTGTTTGTGTCAGTGTTTGTGAACGTCTGTGCCTGTACATGTGTTTGCGTGTGTCTGTGCATGTGTTTGTGTCTGTGTGTGTCTGTGCATGTGTTTGTGTATGTGTGTGCATTTTTCACACTATTAATATTTTTGTTGGATGCCTTGGCAAGTATTCACACAGTAATAAAATATTTCCAGTAAACCTTTCTCCATCATGTCCCATCTTTCACATATCTGAGCAGCTGCTGTGAAAATTCTAATAAAACATTTTCCATAAACTATCAGGAATATTCACTAAAGTTAGAATGTGCTGGGAATTCAAATTGAATTTCAAATTTAAGGTCAAAATAGTAAAACTGAGAACAGAATTGACCCGGAGAGTTACATAGTTAAATAACTGAAAAGAAACAAGTGTCCATCAAGTTCATGTTTTTTCTGTTGATCCAAAAGAAGGCAAAAAAAAATCCAATCTGAAGCACTTCCAAATTAGGAAAAAAAATTCTTCTTGATCACAGAATGGCAGTCAGATTTATCCTTGGATCAAGAAGCTATTACCCCACTAATTAAAAATTATAACCTTGTATATTATGTTTTTGCAAGTATTCGTCCGATTGCTGTTTAAACATCTGTATATACTCTGATAAAACCACCTCTGCAGGCACAGAATTCCACATCATTGTTGTTCCGTTGCCTTAGACTAAATCTCCTTTTTTCCAGTCTAATGGCGTAACCTCGTGTCCTATGTATAGCCCTGTTTATGAATAGATTTCCAGACAATAGCTTGTATTGGCCCGGATATATTTGTATAATGTTATCATATCCCCTCTGAGGCGCATTTTTCCAAACTAAAAAAAGATTTACATTTGTTAACCTTTCTATATAGCTAAAATGCTCCATTCCTTTTATTAATTTTGTAGCTTGTCTCTGCACCTTTTCTAGTGCTATAATATCCTTCTTTAGAACAGGTGCCCAAATTGCACAGCATATTCAATGTGTGGTCTAACCAGCTATCTATAAAGAGGCATAATTATATTTTCATCCCGAGAATTAATGCCCCTATTTATACATGACAAAACCTTACTGGTCTTAGCAACTGCAGATTGACATTGCATATTGTTGCCTAGTTTGTGTCTATAACAATTCCCAAATCCTTCCCATGTGTTGTTATCCCTAATTCACATTCATTTAGGGTGTAAGTTGCCTGTGCATTCTTTACCCCAAAGCGCATAACTTTGCATTTTTCTACATTGAATTTCATCTGCCATTTGAGTGTCCAGTCCCCAAATCTATCTAAATCCCTCTGCGGCAAAGTAATATCCTGCTCACATTGTATTACCTTACCTAGTTTTGTGCAAACACTGAAACATGGCTTTTAAAGCCTATTTTGAGATAAAATATATAAATATGTTAAATAGAAGCGGTCCCAAAACAGAACCCTGAGGGATACCACTTACCACTTTTGTCCAGCTTGAAAAATTACCATTAATGACAACTCTATGTACTCAGTGGTGTATTTTGGATCTGTACTGTCCTAGGCATGACGGAATTCGGACACCTGTCAAGGCCACACCTCTTCCTGTTAACCCCTTAAGGACACATGACGGAAATATTCCGTCATGATTCCCTTTTATTCCAGAAGTTGTGTCCTTAAGGGGTTAAAGACTAACACATACTTTGACTGACAGAAACACGCTCTCAGATACACTGACATACACATTAGGCATGACAGAACTCGGGCACCTGTCAAGGCCACACCTCTTCCTGTTAAAGACTAACATACACTTTGACTGACAGAAACACACTCTCAGATACACTGACATACACACTCACTGATTTGACACAATCTGACAGACACACACAATCACTGACTCACTCACAGACACACGCTGACAGACACACACAATCACTGACAGACACGCACACACTCACTGACATACACACACTGATAGGCATATACAATCACTCAGACACACACACATTCACTGACAGACACACTCACTCACAGACACACACAATCACTTAGACACACAGGCTCCCTCACAGACACACACACACTCACAGACACACACTGACAGATACACAGAGTCACTCAGACACACAGGCTACCTCACAGACACACACTGACAGACATACATACACACACACACAAACACACACACACTCACTCACAGACACATACAATCACTCAGACACACACTGACAGACATACACACATTCACTGATAGACACACTCACAGACATGCACTGACAGATATACACACACAGACTTACTGACACACAGACACACTAACAGACATACACAAACACTGACAGACATACAC
This sequence comes from Pelobates cultripes, assembly GCA_933207985.1. Taxonomy (NCBI): domain Eukaryota; kingdom Metazoa; phylum Chordata; class Amphibia; order Anura; family Pelobatidae; genus Pelobates; species Pelobates cultripes. The sequence goes on from OW240921.1 coordinate 116,661,771, forward strand.
ACACACTGACAGACATACATTGTGGGGCTGCTGGCCGGGCTGTTTGGGCAGGCAGGCCGGTGGCTAGTTGATCTCCAGACAGGCGGCTAGCTGAGTACCACGGGGGCGGCAAGGGAGTGCTGATTTGTGAGCTCTCCCTGCGCAGTTCACCGCAGACTGATGCCGGGATCCAGAATGTGACGTAATATTCCGGCTCACCGCATAACTCTTCTGCGCGCGAGGGAGCAGAATTTGCCACCCCCCCTGGAAAGTGCCGCCCAAGGCAAATGTAACTGTCTGTACTCCATCTTTAAGAATTTTTTTGTAGACCAGTTTCTGGAGTTTGAACACATTGTGTGGAACCATATCAAATGCCTTGGCAAAATCCAAGTAGATCACATCCACTCCAACATCCTTATCTATGCATCTACTAACTTCTTTGTAGAATGCAATCAAGAAAGGTTGACATGAATTATGTTTCATAAAACCAAGCTGATTTTTGCTGATAACAATGTTCTTCACAATGCATTCCTGAATATTATCCCTTAATAGTCTTTAAAATTTAGATTACTTTATTAAAAGATAACTGTCATCAAATTCTCACTTCTCATTTTTTTAAAGTTACATTTAATGAAATTAAAATTTTTTCCTTTGTGCGTGTTTCGATGGTTGGTTTATAGAGAATGTATACAGCTTCTTCCTCCGACTGCCACAAAACAGCCGACCATGTGTCCATCGGCGTAAATTCAGACCATGTTAGCCCTTACAGTCCAGAAATATGACTTTGTGCCATGAATTCCAGTCATGCTTGGAAGATAGAGCCCTATGTATCAGTTTCAGCTTTGAGAACCATTAGATTATATATTAGATTGGTTTGTATGACGATTGCCCAATATGCAACCCTTTTAACAGAATTCCTACAGTTTTACCTTGTTAAATACCCCCAAGTCATTGTTTTATCTCCCTACATATACAGAGAGTTGATAATGTCCAAAAAACAGTGTTAAAAGAACACTCCAGACCCTTAAAGCACTTTAGCATGCTGAAATGCCTTATGTATGCACAGTTAACACTTGTATAAATGAACTGTATTACACACCCTGACTGTCAATCAGACAACCAGTCCTGTTACTTCCTGGTTTGGTTAGCTCAGTGGAGATAAAGACAAGAAGCAGCAATTTTCCACCAACCTGCCTTGCAAAGACTGTTCATTGAGCTGCATTGTGAAGTCTGTGATTGGACAGAAAGTCTGGGAGGGTTTGCAATTTATACATTTAATCCATTTAAAAATGCATAATTAAATGCATGCATGTTTTCATTTGGGGTCTATTTACTAAACAGTGATTTTTACTTATTTTGTATTTGGGCAGTGGAGTGTCGCTCCATATTACAACTCCCACCTTCTATGTGAAGCAGATCAGATCAAACCTTTCACTAACAAATGTGTTTTCGTTAGAAAAGCGGGGTCTGACATTAGACAAAATTGAAATAACAGATTTCACATACAGAAGTGACAAAAATAGATTTAAGGAAAAAAAAAATGGTCTTATTACTGTTTTTTTTATTAAAATGTCACTTGTGGGAATATAACTTCTTAAAACCTTGTATTAACATAACTTCTTAATACGTTACTAGAAAATAAACGGTAATGTTTGATTGATTATTGCCTACAAACATTTGAGTTCTCTTACACCAATAACAAATTGTAAACCTCTTTAGTTTAGAAAAACGTTGCCTGAGAGGGGATATGATAACATTATACAAATATATTCGGGGCCAATACAAACCATTGTGTGGAAATCTATTCACAAACCGGACTTAACATAGGATACGAGGTCATGCGTTTAGACTGGAAGAAAGAAGATTTCGTCTAAGGCAAAGGAAAGGGTTTTTTTACTGTAAGAACAATAAGGATGTGGAATTCTCTGCCTGAAAAAGTGGTTTTATCAGAGTCCATACAGATGTTTAAACAGCTACTAGATGCATACTTGCAAAAACAGAATATTCAAGGATATAATCTTTCAATGTAGGCTAATAACTGCTTGATCCAGGGATACATCTGACTGCCATTCTGGGGTCAAGAGGGAATTTTTTTTCCTAGTTTGTTGCAAAATTGGAAGTGCTTTAAACTGGGTTTTTTTGCCTTCTTTTGGATCAACAGCAAAAACAAATGTGAGGAAGGCTGAACTTGATGGACGCAAGTCTCTTTTCAGCTATGTAACTATGTAACAATGTAACAATAATCTGATCATTACTGTCCCTTTCTGGCAGTTGTTGCAACATGCAAGCATACTCTGTAGGTGGAGCAGTCTGCAATGCTATAGCACAGGAGTCTGGCTACATTGGACAACTAACTACAAACAAGTAGCCAACTTTTACACAACCAATACATTGTCTCAACTCTCTGCACTCCCTTTCTAAGTTAACACCAATATTGCAATAACTGTATAATAATGATAATAATAATAAGAAGAAGAAATAAGAAAATGGAGCCCTGGAAGAGAGCTTTAAAATTAGCAATTAAACAGCCAATATATGCAAGGTGAAGGGTTAAGAAATTGTCCGATGGCAAAATAATATGGTTAATTAGGTTTCAAGGATGCTATTTCTATCTCATCTCCAAAGAATGGAATAGTTTATAGAATAATTCCTGATAACTGCTATTAAAGCACTGGAACAGGTGACAACTTTAAAAAAAAAAAAAAACAATAAGTCATTTATTGATTTTCTGTCCATTGTACTTGGATTTCCTGCTGGATATTTTTTACTACTAGACGTTCTGGGAAGAGACTGAGGAATATGACGTCTGCGTCCTGTTTTGCAAGAACTGAGTTAAAAAAAAGGACAATTGTCTTTAAAAAATAAAATTAGCTTTTTTTAAAAAAAAATTTATGTCATTACACAGAGTTGATATTAATTTACTTTCCATCCACTGATGACTAATTATTTAGGATAGTTCAAGCCACAAAGAACAATAACCACTTTTCCAGCCCAAACTGAATCAAAATTAGCCGAAATATATAAACAGTAAATGATATAAGTATAAATTCTGAAAAATAGAAACACTCCCAGCTGGGTTAATTTCTATTTCATGATAGACAGATTACAATAATATTATACAACAGGGCTGTTGAATGCTTGAATCTGATTGGTTGACGAACGTTCTAAGGTGTGCATTATTTTCAGGGAGATGCACGGTTAAAGTAGTTTCAGAGAGGTCTTGACCGCATTACAGTTCCATATCACTTTGTGTAGTCAACTGTAATAACGGAAAATAGGAAATCGGAAAAAATACCTCTGCTAACATGCAGCCCCATGCGCTTGATCTGCCATTTTCGATGTCTAACTTCACAATCAATGGAAATGTGCAGTTTAATTGGAATAATAGAGTATATAGTCCTGTCTATAAACAATAGAAAATTGAACTGAATATAGATAAATAGATAGCCCTGCTGCACGGGTTTTCGTTACAGCCTACTGTCAATAATAGAAAAATAAAATTAACAAATGAATTAAAACTAATGAATTAATAAATAAATTAAATATTGATGTACATGCTTTTCTGTCTCATTATTGCAACCTCTCTCTGTCTCTCTAATAACTGCACTAATAACTGCATTAGTCTGCTAACAGTGGCTCAAATCTCCGTTACTAACTCTTAAATTACCTTTTGGAATTAGCAACGAAAGCATGGGAATTGATGCGTAAGAAATTAGTCCTACATACAAGTGCGTTTTAATAACAAAAACTTGACAAACGTCTTGAAATACATCATCTGAACAATGTTTGGAGGTGTGATAACAGTAGTATAAGCAGAATAATTGACTCCAGGCGGTTGAATTATTAGAAAAAATTATTTAAAAATATTTTTCTAATAATTCAATGGCCTGGAGTCAATTATTCCTTACTTATTAGATTAATATATCTAGTTAGAGTTTTTGCCAATGCTGTATTTCTTACATGTATTTAGATATAAATAGATAAAGTACATACCAAAACCAAAAGAGTTGTGCCAGTAAACCACTCATGGACAGCTGTTTCGTTGTTAATGCAACTCATCAGCATGAGTGGTTCACTGGCTTTGCTCCTCTTCCTGAGTTGTGTTTCAAAGCTGTTGTATACAGCACGCACATACTCCAAGGAATCCATGCATAAAGTGGAATTATGAGGCAAAAAAGTTGAGCTAATTTGCATATGCCTACCCAGAATACCTTGCATTAGTGAGAGCACTGTTAAAGTGAGATTTCTGTGGGAAAAGCAGGTCGTATGGCTTGACTAGAGTATGTATTTGTGTTTAGCAATGTATTAACTATCCACTAAATAGATAAAGCAATACGGACACTTGTCTCTAGGAAAGAAGAGTTTAGTTACGAAGAGACGTTAACACATTTAAATCTCTTTAGTTGGGAAAAACTGTGCTAGCATTATACAAATATATCCAGGGCCAATACAAACCAATGTCTGGAAATCTATTCATAAGCAGGACTTTACCTAGGACACGTGGTCACACATTTAGACAGGAAGAAAAGAGATTTAGTCTAAGGCAAATGGAAAGGTTTTTTTACAGTAAGAACAATAAGGATGTGGAATACTCTGCCTGAAGAGGTGGTTTGATCAGAGTCCATACAGATGTTTAAACTGCAATTGGAAAAATACTTGCATATTTTCTTTCGAATATACAGCAATAATCAAATCTGATAAAGGCTCAACCTGATGGGCACATGTCTCTTTTCATAATTTACAACGAGTCTGCTTCTGACAAAATGAGTGGTGCCAGACTCCTACATGCGTGGGTACCTTTTTTTGGATCCTAGCTGAAGGTGTTCAGGTGCAATAGGAGATTTGTTGCACATTTGGTGGAGCCAATACTATCATCGAGCATACAGAATGACTCCTCTATCCCTGGAATCTCTGCCCTCCTTCACACTCCACTCTCGATTTCCACATATAAGAAATCAATGCTTATTCGCCTACTAAATATAGCTAACATGCAGATCCTATGGCCATGACAGTCATTCTATCCATCCTTGATATGGAAATGCTGTGGAGAAGATCCACCAGCTGGAGAGTTTGGCGGCCTCGACAAAGGCTGAACCATTCACACACCGTTAGTTTTATGGGCTGTATGGTGACATTTCTGTTAACCCTTAAGTATGAATTAGGGCACACATAGTCCAGAGGTGCATGCTCTCCTGGCTTACGACATAATGTTCTTGGGTCCTTGAGTGAGATCTGTTTAATGTTCAGTTCAAGCCAGAGGACCTGCATGCGATGCTTGGTTGGGCTGCTTGCATCTGGAGTCCTCCTGGTTTGGGGTTCTGGGATGTGCAGTTTGGGGGGTCCCTCTGCCATCGGTAATTTAACTTATCCCCAACCTTTTTTATTTGTTTTTTCTCTTTTCTTTTCTGACTGTCTTTTTTTGGTTTGTTTTGCTATTTTATTTCCTCCCCTCCCCCTTATGTGTTTTTAGCCCCTTTCACAATTATCCCTTTTACTGATATTATCAATTAATCAAATTCATAAATTTGCAAAAATGGAAACATCTGCTCTGTGGCAGCCCCTGAATACAGGGCAGACATCTGAGATATGGTGTCTATTTGGATACTGCTGTTTTTGAAATCACAAGGACAGGTGACTTCATTTTGACATAAAAAAACATGTAATTAATGTATTGCATGTTGTACAATCTTCAATAAACATAAACACAAAAGGGGGCTGCTAATGCCAAGCAGACTGTGCACACAATTAATAGCCATGAGCTGACGACTGGCTGACGACCGGCTGCCCAGATGCAATTTACTAATGTGTGGGAAATACGTAGTCCATCAATCTATCTATGGGTTTATATAGTGTATAAACAGAGCAAGCCCTGCTTCAATCTATCTATGGATTTATATAGTGTATAAACAGAGCAAGCCCTGCTTCAATCTATCTATGGATTTATATAGTGTATAAACAGAGCAAGCCCTGCTTCTATCTATCTA
>OW240921.1:116667833-116694791 GCA_933207985.1 Pelobates cultripes
GGGAGGGTGTGACTAGTGACAGAGGGAGGGAGGGAGGGAAGTGGTGACTAGTTGACAGCGTTAGGGAGGGAAGGGGTGACTAGTGACAGAGTGAGGAAGGGGGTGACTAGTGACAGAGGGAGGGGTGACTAGGGACAGAGGGAGGGAGGTGGTGACTAGTGATTAGTGACAGTCACCACCTCCCTCACTCTATCACTAGTCACCACCTCCCTCACTGTGTCACCCCCTCCCTCTGTCACTGGTCACCCACTCCCTCCCTCACTCTGTCACTAGTCACCCCTTCCTTCCCTCTGTCACTAGTCACCCCTTCCCTCACTCTGTCACCTGTCACCCCCTCACTCTGTCACCCCCTCACTCTGTCACTAGTCACCCCTCCCTCACTCTGTCACTAATCACCCCCTCTGTCCTTAGTGACAGAGTGAGAGAGGGGGTGACTAGTGACAGAGTGAGGAAGGGGTGGCATAGTGAGGGAGGGGGTGACTAGTGACATAGTGATAGAGGGGGTGACTAGTGACATAGTGAGAGAGGGGGTGACTAGTGACATAGTGAGAGAGGGGGTAACTAGTGACAGAGTGAGGGACGGGGTAACTAGTGACAGAGTGAGGGACGGGGTGACACAGTGACAGAGTAAGGGAGGGAGTGACTAGTGACAGAAAGAGGGATGGGGTGACTAGTGACAGTCACCCCCTCTCTCACTCTGTCACTAGTCACCCCTCTCTCACTCTGTCACCAGTCATCCCTTCCTTCCCTCACTCTGCCACTAGTCATCCCTTCCCTCACTCTGTCACCAGTCACCCCTTCCTTCCTTCACAATGACAGAGTTAGGGAGGGAGTGACTAGTGACAGAGAGAGGGATGGGGTGACTAGTGACAGAGAGAGGGATGGGGTGACTAGTGACAGAGAGAAGGATGGGGTGACTAGTGACAGAGTGAGGAAGGGGTGACTAGGGAGAGAGGGGGTGATTAGTGACAGAGTGAGGGAGGGGGTGACTAGTGACAGAGGGAGGGGGTAACACAGTGACAGAGTAAGGGGGTGACTAGTGACAGAGTGAGGGAGTGGGTGACACAGTGACAGAGTTAGGGAGGGAGTAACTAGTGACACAGAGAGGGATGGGGTGACTGGTGACAGTCACCCCCCCCCCTCACTCTGTCACCAGTCATCCCCTCACTCTGTCACTAGTCACCCCTTCCCTCCCTCACTCTGCCACTAGTCTCCCATTCCCTCCCTCTGTCACTAGTCTCCCATTCCCTCCCTCTGTCACTAGTCTCCCCCTCTCCTTCCCTCTGTCACTAGTCTCCCCCTCTCCTTCCCTCTGTCACTAGTCACCCACTCCCTCACTCTGTCACCAGTCACCCCCACTCACTGTGTCTCCCCATCACTCTGCCACCACTCAACCCCTCCCTCACTCTGCCACCAGGTACCCCCTCACTCTGCCACCTGTCACAACCTCCCACACTCTTCCACCTGTCACCTTCTCCCTCACACACCCTGTCACCTGTCACATATGCATTCACACAGACACTATATACAAAAAAGCACATGTAGTCATCCAGACATGCACAAGTGCATTCACACAGACTCAAATACAAACATGCATTGATACACGGGTCTTCACAATAAACACATCCAAAGGAATGCCGTATTATGAATTATATTTAACATTTATTAAAATGCACATATATTTGGCCTTCAAAGGGCCTGGGATCTAATTTTGCCCGGGGGCCCCAAAGGCTCTCAGTCCGCCCCTGGTATAAACAGAGTGAGCCCTGCTTCTATCTATGGATTTATATAGTGTATAAACAGAGCGAGCCCTGCTTCTATCTATCTATGGATTTATATAGTGTATAAACAGAGCGAGCCCTGCTTCTATCTATCTATGGATTTATATAGTGTATAAACAGGGCGAGCCCTGCTTCTATCTATCTATGGATTTATATAGTGTATAAACAGAGCGAGCCCTACTTCTATCTATCTATGGATTTATATAGTGTATAAACAGAGCGAGCCCTGCTTCTATCTATCTATGGATTTATATAGTGTATAAACAGAGCGAGCCCTGCTTCTATCCATCTATGGATTTACATAGTGTATAAACAGAGCGAGCCCTGCTTCTATCTATCTATGGATTTATATAGTGTATAAACAGAGGGAGCCCTGCTTCTATCTATCTATGGATTTATATAGTGTATAAACAGAGCGATCCCTGCTTCTATCTATCTATAGTTTATGAATTGTATAAACAGAGCGAGCCTACTTCAATCTATGGTTATATAGTTAATATAAACAGGCGAGAGCCCTGCTTCTATCTATCTATGGATTTATATAGTGTATAAACAGAGGTGAACCTGCTTCTATCTATCTGTAGTTTGTATAGTGTATAAACAGAAGCTGACCCCTGCTTCTATCTATCTATGGTTATATAGTGTATAAACAAATGACCCTGCTTCTATCTATGGATTTATATAGTGTATAAACAGAAGCTGACCCTGCTTTAAATCTATGGATTTATATAGTGTATAAACAAGCGAGCCCTGCTTCTATCTATCTATGGATTTATATAGTGTATAAACAGAGTGAACCCTGCTTTTCCTATCATCTATAGTTTATATAGTGTATAAACAGAGCGAGCCCTGCTTCTATCTATCTATAGTTTATATAGTGTATAAACAGGCGAGCCCACTGCTTCTATCTATCTATGGATTTATATAGTGTATAAACAGAGCGAGCCCTGCTTCTATCTATCTATGGATTTATATAGTGTATAAACAGAGCAAGCCCAGCTTCTATCTATCTATGGATTTATATAGTGTATAAACAGGGCGAGCCCTGCTTCTATCTATCTATGGATTTATATAGTGTATAAACAGAGCGAGTCCTGCTTCTATCTATCTATGGATTTATATAGTGTATAAACAGAGCGAGCCCTGCTTCTATCTATCTATGGATTTATATAGTGTATAAACAGAGTGAGCCCTGCTTCTATCTACCTATGGATTTATATAGTGTATAAACAGAGCGAGCCCTGCTTCTATCTATCTATGGATTTATATAGTGTATAAACAGAGCGAGCCCTGCTTCTATCTATCTATGGGTTTATATAGTGTATAAACAGAGGGAGCCCTGCTTCTATCTATGGATTTATATAGTGTATAAACAGAGCGAGCCCTGCTTCTATCTATCTATGGATTTATATAGTGTATAAACAGAGCGAGTCCTGCTTCTGTCTATGGATTTATATAGTGTATAAACAGAGCGAGCCCTGCTTCTATCTATCTATGGATTTATATAGTGTATAAACAGAGCGAGCCCTGCTTCTATCTATCTATGGATTTATATAGTGTATAAACAGAGGGCCTGCTTCTATCTATCTATGGATTTATATGAGTGTATAAACAGGCGATCCCTCTTCTATCTATCTGGATTTATATAAGTGTAAACAGAAATGAGCCCTGCTTCAATCTATGGTTATATAGTGTATGACAGAGTAGTACATAATATCTATCTATGGATTTATATATAGTGTATAAAACAAGAGAACCCTGCTTCTATCTATCTATGGATTTATATAGTGTATAAACAGAGCGAGCCCTGCTTCTTTCTATGGATTTAAATAGTGTATAAACAGAGCGAGCCCTGCTTCTATCTATCTATGGATTTATATAGAGTATAAACAGAGCGAGCCCTGCTTCTATCTATCTATGGATTTATATGGTGTATAAACAGAGCGAGCCCTGCTTCTATCTATCTATGGATTTATATAGTGTATAAACAGAGCGAGCCCTGCTTCTATCCATATATGGATTTATATAGTGTATAAACAGAGCGAGTCCTGCTTCTATCTATCTATGGATTTATATAGTGTATAAACAGAGCGAGCCCTGCTTCTGTCTATCTATGGATTTATATAGTGTATAAACAGAGCGAGCCCTGCTTCTATCTATCATGGATTTATATAGTGTATAAACAAGTGAGCCTATAGCTACTATCTTACTATGGATTTATATAGTGTATAAACAGAGCAAGCCCTGCTTCCATCTAGATTTATAAGATTATTATAAACAGAGTGAGCCACCACTTCTATCTATCTATGGTTATATAGTATAAACCGGCGAGCCTGCTTCCATCTATGGATTTATATAGTGTATAAGCAGAGTGAGCCCTGCTTCTATCTATCTATATGGTTATATAGTATAAACGAAGCGAGCCTGCTTCTATCTATGGATTTATATAGTGTATAAACAGAGCGAGCCCTGCTTCAATCTATGGATTTATATAGTGTATAAACAGAGCGAGCCATGCTTCTATCTATGGATTTATATAGTGTATAAACAGAGCAAGTCCTGCTTCTATCTATCTATGGATTTATATAGTGTATAAACAGAGCGAGCCCTGCTTCAATCTATGGATTTATATAGTGTATAAACAGAGCGAGCCATGCTTCTATCTATCTATGGATTTATATAGTGTATAAACAGAGCGAGCCCTGCTTCTATCTATCTATGGATTTATATAGTGTATAAACAGAGCGAGCCCTGCTTCTATCTATCTATGAATTTATATAGTGTATAAACAGAGCGAGCCCTGCTTCTATCTATCTATGGATTTATATAGTGTATAAACAGAGCGAGCCCTGCTTCTATCTATCTATGGATTTATATAGTGTATAAACAGAGCGAGCCCTGCTTCTATCTATCTATGGATTTATATAGTGTATAAACAGAGTGAGCCCTGCTTCTATCTATCTATCTATGGATTTATATAGTGTATGAACAGAGCGAGCCCTGCTTCTATCTATCTATGGATTTATATAGTGTATAAACAGAGCGAGCCCTGCTTCTATCTATCTATGGATTTATATAGTGTATAAGCAGAGCGAGCCCTGCTTCTATCTATCTATGGATTTATATAGTGTATAAGCAGAGCGAGCCCTGCTTCTATCTATCTATCTATGGATTTATATAGTGTATAAACAGAGCGAGCCCTGCTTCTATCTATCTATGGATTTATATAGTGTATAAACAGAGCGAGCCCTGCTTCTATCTATCTATGGATTTATATAGTGTATAAACAGAACGAGCCCTGCTTCTATCTATCTAGTTTATATAGTGTATAAATACAGCCGAACCACTTCTATCTATCTATAGTTTATATAGTGTATAAACAGAGTGAGCCCTGCTTCTATCTATCTATGGATTTATATAGTGTATAACAAGCGGTCCTGCTTCTATCTATCATGGATTTATATAGTGTATAAACGGAAATGACCTGCTTCTATCTATGGATTTATATAGTGTATGAACAGAAGCGAGCCCACTGCTTCTATCTATGGATTACATAGTGTATAAATGAAGCGGCCCTGCTTCTATCTATCTATGGATTTATATAATTGTATAGAAGCAGAGGGAGCCCTCCTTCTATCTATGGTTGCCAATTGTATAAACAGAGCGAGCCCTGCTTCTATCTATCTATGGATTTATATAGTGTATATACAGAGCGAACCCTGCTTCTATCTATCTATGGATTTATATAGTGTATAAACAGAGCGAACCCTGCTTCTATCTATCTATGGATTTATATAGTGTATAAACAGAGCGAGCCCTGCTTCTATCTATCTATGGATTTATATAGTGTATAAATACAGCGAACCCTGCTTCTATCTATCTATGGATTTATATAGTGTATAAACAGAGCGAACCCTGCTTCTATCTATCTATGGATTTATATAGTGTATAAACAGAGCGAGCCCTGCTTCTATCTATGGATTTATATAGTGTATGAACAGAGCGAGCCCTGCTTCTATCTATGGATTTACATAGTGTATAAACAGAGCGAGCCCTGCTTCTATCTATCTATGGATTTATATAGTGTATAAACAGAGGGAGCCCTCCTTCTATCTATGGATTTATATAGTGTATAAACAGAGTGAGCCCTGCTTCTATCTATGGATTTATATTGTGTATAAACAGAGCGAACCCTGCTTCTAGCAATGGAGTTATATCGTGTATAAACAGAGCGAGCCCTGCTTCTATCTATGGATTTATATAGTGTATAAACAGAGCGAGCCCTGCTTCTATCTATCTATCTATGGATTTATATAGTGTATAAACAGAGCGAGCCCTGCTTCTATCTTACTATGGATTTATATAGTGTATAAACAGAGCGAGCCCTGCTTCTATCTATCTATGGATTTATATAGTGTATAAACAGAGCGAGCCCTGCTTCTATCTATATGGATTTATATAGTGTATAAACAGAGGGAGCCCTGCTTCTATCTATGGATTTATATAGTGTATAAACAGAGCGAGCCCTGCTTCTATCTATGGATTTATATAGTGTATAAACAGAGCGAGCCCTGCTTCTATCTATCTATGGATTTAGATAGTGTATAAACAGTGCGAGCCCTGCTTCTATCCATCTATGGATTTATATAGTGTATAAACAGAGCGAGCCCTGCTTCTATTTATGGGTTTATATAGTGTATGAACAGAGCGAGCCCTGCTTCTATCTATGGATTTAGATAGTGTATAAACAGTGCAAGCCCTGCTTCTATCTATGTATGTATTTATATAGTGTATAAACAGAGCGAGCCCTGCTTCTATCTATCTATGGATTTATATAGTGTATAAACAGAGCGAGCCCTGCTTATATTTATGGATTTATATAGTGTATGAACAGAGCGAGCCCTGCTTCTATCTATCTATGGATTTATATATTGTATAAACAGAGCGAGCCCTGCTTCTATCTATCAATTTATATAGTGTATAAACAGAGCGAGCCCTGCTTCTATCTATCTATGGATTTATATAGTGCATAAACAGAACGTGCCCTGCTTCTATCTATCTATGGATTTAAATAGTGTATAAACAGAGCGAGCCCTGCTTCTATCTATCTATGGATTTATATAGTGTATAAACAGAGCGAGCCCTGCTTCTATCTATCTATGGATTTATATAGTGTATAAACAGAGCGAGCCCTGCTTCTATCTATCTATTGATTTATATAGTGTATAAACAGAGTGAGTCCTGCTTCTATCTATGGATTTATATAGTGTATAAACAGAGCGAGCCCTGCTTCTATCTATCTATGGATTTATATAGTGTATAAACAGAGCCAGCCCTGCTTCTATCTATGGATTTATATAGTGTATAAACAGAGCGAGCCCTGCTTCTGTCTATGGATTTATATAGTGTATATATAGTGTATAAACAGAGCGAGCCCTACTTCTATCTATGGATTTTTATAGTGTAAAAACAGAGCGAGCCCTTCTTCTATCTATCTATGGATTTATGTAGTGTATAAACAGAGTGAGTCCTGCTTCTATGTATCTATGGATTTATATAGTGTATAAACAGAGTGAGCCCTGCTTCTATCTATCTATGGATTTATATAGTGTATAAACAGAGCGTGCCCTGCTTCTATCTATCTATGGATTTATATAGTGTATAAACAGAGCGAGCCCTGCTTCTATCTATCTATCTATCTATGGATTTATATAGTGTATAAACAGAGCGAGCCCTGCTTCTATCTATCTATCTGTGGATTTATATAGTGTATAAACAGAGCGAGCCCTGCTTCTATCTATCTATCTGTGGATTTATATAGTGTATAAACAGAGCGAGCCCTGCTTCTATCTATGGATTTATATAGTGTATAAACAGAGCGAGCCCTGCTTCTATCTATCTATGGATTTATATAGTGTATAAACAGAGCGAGCCCTCCTATCTATCTATGGATTTATATAGTGTATAAACAGACCGAGCCCTCCTATCTATCTATGGATTTAGATAGTGTATAAACAGAGCGAGTCCTGCTTCTATCTATCTATGGATTTATATAGTGTATAAAGAGAGCAAGCCCTGCTTCTAGCTATGGATTTATATAGTGTATAAACAGAGCGAGCCCTGCTTCTATCTATCTATGGATTTATATAGTGTATAAACAGAGCGAGCCTTGCTTCTATCTATCTATGGATTTATATAGTGTATAAACAGAGCAAGCCCTGCTTCTATCTATCTATGGATTTATATAGTGTATAAACAGAGCGAGCCTTGCTTCTATCTATCTATGGATTTATATAGTGTATAAACAGAGCGAGCCCTGCTTCTATCTATCTATGGATTTATATAGTGTATAAACACAGCAAGCCCTGCTTCTATCTATGGATTTATATAATGTATAAACACAGTGAACCCTGCTTATTCGAGCCTGATGCTGAATGCGGGTGGAAATGCATCCAACAATTACTATGCTGATAAAAGGTAGAAGTGTACTGGGGAGGTGTCCAGCCTGGGCTGCTGAATATGCTCGAGGTCATTTTTTTTTTTAAATTAGTAGTTTGAGCTTACAGTGTGTACTTTAATTGCGGCACGCTTTGATCTTGCTGAGCTCTTCACTGATCATCAAGCTTGCAAATCACTTTAGGTTTGTGTAAAATAAACACATGTAAATTTATAAACATTTCAAAACATCAAAGAGTGTGTCGGCTCCCACTGGTAAACTGAAAATGTGATTTAAAAGCAGACAGTAAACACTAAGTTTAAAATACTGATTGCAGGTACAAACCTGTCTTTACCGCTCCCACTGGAAGGTTATTGCAGGTATCTACTACCCTTTCTATATCACTGTTACTGATTCCACTGGAAAGCTATTCCAGGTATCTACTATCCTTTCTATATCACTGTTACTGCTCCCACTGGAAGGCTATTCCAGGTATCTACTACCCTTTCTATATCACTGTTACTGATTCCACTGGAAAGCTATTCCAGGTATCTACTACCCTTTCTATATCACTGTTACTGCACCCACTGAAAGGCTATTCCAGGTATCTACTATCCTTTCTATATCACTGTTACTGCTCCCACTGGAAGGCTATTCCAGGTATCTACTACCCTTTCTATATCACTGTTACTGATTCCACTGGAAAGCTATTCCAGGTATCTACTACCCTTTCTATATCACTGTTACTGCTCCCACTGGAAGGCTATTCCAGGTATCTACTACCCTTTCTATATCACTGTTACTGCTCCCGGCTGGAAGGCTATTCCAGGTATCTACTACCCTTTCTATATCACTGTTTACTCCCCTTTACTGCTTCCATTGGAAGGCTATTCAGGTATCTACTACCCTTTCTATATGCTGTATTGGCCTTTACTGCTTCCATTGGAAGGCTATTCCAGGTATCTACTACCCTTTCTATATCACTGTTACTGCTCCCGCTGGAAGGCTATTCCAGGTATCTACTACCCTTTCTATATCACTGTTAGCCTTAACTGCTCCCACTGGAAGGCTATTCCAGGTATCTACTACCCTTTCTATATTTCTGTTACTGCTTCCACTGGAAGGTTATTCCGGGTATCTACTACCCTTTCTATATCACTGTTACTGCTCCCACTGTAAGGCTATTCTGGGTATCTACTACCCTTTCTATATCACTGTTACTGCTCCCACTGGGAGGCTATTCCAGGTATCTACTACCCTTTCTATATTTCTGTTACTGCTCCCACTGGAAGGCTATTTCAGGTATCTACTACCCTTTCTATATCACTGTTACTGCTTCCACTGGAAGGCTATTCCAGGTATCTACTACCTTTGTATATAACTGTTAGCCTTTACTGCTTCCATTGGAAGGCTATTTCAGTTATTAACGACCATTTTTATATATCACTGTTGGCCTTTACTACTCCCACTGGAAGGCTATTCCAGACACTGAAGAAGATATTGAAGATAAAGAGAGCATTTACAGTATATTTACATTTTTGTTGGAGACATTCAATCTTTTCACAGCTAACTTCTCCAGATGAATAAATAAAGTACTGCTCCCACTGGAAGGCTATTCCAGGTATCTACTACCCTTTCTATATCATTGTTACTGCTCCCACTGGAAGGCTATTCCAGGTATCTACTAACCTTTCTATATCACTGTTACTGCTCCCACTGGAAGGCTATTCTGGGTATCTACTACCCTTTCTATATCACTGCTACTGCTCCCACTGGAAGGCTATTCCAGGTATCTATTTATTGCTTCCACTGGAAGTTTGTTCTGTGTATCTACTACCCTTTCTATATCCTTTACCATTTTTCATGCCAAGCTGTTTGGGGCTATAATTTGTTCTACACTAGATGGAAACCAGAGTTTCTGAAATCACATCCATCCCACTCTTTTATATACGTTTATGCTATTTTTTATTTTAAATATTCTGTCTGGTTTTTCCTGTCTCCCAGCAGTATTTGCAGTAAGATTGTCATTGCATGCTGTATTTATGGAGATTGTATTTAGTAAAACAGAAACACACTGTAACAATCTAACAACAATACAAAGTTAACTCCAGGGACACATCGAAACACACTGTAACAATATAACAACAATACAACGTTAACTCCAGTGACACATCGAAACACACTGTAACAATATAACAACAATACAAAGTTAACTCCAGTGAAACAGAAACACACTGTAACAATATAACAACAATACAACGTTAACTCCAGTGACACATCGAAACACACTGTAACAATATAACAACAATACAACGTTAACTCCAGTGAAACAGAAACACACTGTAACAATATAACAACAATACAAAAAGTTAACTCCAGTGACACATCGAAACACACTGTAACAATATAACAACAATACAAAGTTAACTCCAGTGAAACATCGAAACACACTGTAACAATCTAACAACAATACAAAGTTAACTCCAGTAAAACAGAAACACACTGTAACAATATAACAACAATACAACGTTAACTCCAGTGAAACATCGAAACACACTGTAACAATATAACAACAATACAACATTAACTCCAGTGAAACATCGAAACACATTGTAACAATATAACAACAATACAAAGTTAACTCCAGTGAAACATCGAAACACACTGTAACAATATAACAACAATACAAAGTTAACTCCAGTAAAACAGAAACACACTGTAACAATATAACAACAATACAAAGTTAACTCCAGTGAAACAGAAACACACTGTAACAATATAACAACAATACAACGTTAACTCCAGTAAAACAGAAACACACTGTAACAATATAACAACAATACAACGTTAACTCCAGTGAAACATCGAAACACACTGTAACAATATAACAACAATACAAAGTTAACTCCAGTGAAACAGAAACACACTGTAACAATATAACAACAATACAATGTTAACTCCAGTGAAACATCGAAACACACTGTAACAATATAACAACAATACAAAGTTAACTCCAGTAAAACAGAAACACACTGTAACAATATAACAACAATACAACGTTAACTCCAGTGAAACATCGAAACACACTGTAACAATATAACAATACAACGTTAACTCCAGTGAAACAGAAACACACTGTAACAATATAACAACAATACAAAGTTAACTCCAGTGAAACAGAAACACACTGTAACAATATAACAACAATACAAAGTTAACTCCAGTGACAAATCGAAACACACTGTAACAATATAACAACAATACAAAGTTAACTCCAGTGAAACATCGAAACACACTGTAACAATATAACAACAATACAAAGTTAACTCCAGTAAAACAGAAACACACTGTAACAATATAACAACAATACAAAGTTAACTCCAGTGACACATCGAAACACACTGTAACAATATAACAACAATACAACGTTAACTCCAGTGAAACAGAAACACACTGTAACAATATAACAACAATACAAAGTTAACTCCAGTGAAACAGAAACACACTGTAACAATATAACAACAATACAACGTTAACTCCAGTGAAACATCGAAACACACTGTAACAATATAACAACAATACAACGTTAACTCCAGTGAAACAGAAACACACTGTAACAATATAACAACAATACAAAGTTAACTCCAGTAAAACAGAAACACACTGTAACAATATAACAACAATACAACGTTAACTCCAGTGAAACAGAAACACACTGTAACAATATAACAACAATACAAAGTTAACTCCAGTGACACATCGAAACACACTGTAACAATATAACAACAATACAACGTTAACTCCAGTGAAAAGAAACACACTGTAACAATATAACAACAATACAACGTTAACTCCAGTGAAACATCGAAACACACTGTAACAATATAACAACAATACAACGTTAACTCCAGTGAAACATCGAAACACACTGTAACAATATAACAACAATACAAAGTTAACTCCAGTAAAACAGAAACACACTGTAACAATATAACAACAATACAAAGTTAACTCCAGTGACACATCGAAACACACTGTAACAATATAACAACAATACAACGTTAACTCCAGTGAAACATCGAAACACACTGTAACAATATAACAACAATACAACGTTAACTCCAGTGAAACAGAAACACACTGTAACAATATAACAACAATACAAAGTTAACTCCAGTAAAACATCGAAACACACTGTAACAATATAACAACAATACAAAGTTAACTCCAGTGAAACATCGAAACACACTGTAACAATATAACAACAATACAAAGTTAACTCCAGTAAAACAGAAACACACTGTAACAATATAACAACAATACAAAGTTAACTCCAGTGACACATCGAAACACACTGTAACAATATAACAACAATACAACGTTAACTCCAGTAAAACATCGAAACACACTGTAACAATATAACGACAATACAAAGTTAACTCCAGTGAAACAGAAACACACGGTAACAATATAACAACAATACAACGTTAACTCCAGTGATACATCGAAACACACTGTAACAATATAACAACAATACAAAGTTAACTCCAGTAAAACAGAAACACACTGTAACAATATAACAACAATACAAAGTTAACTCCAGTGAAAAACAAAAAAAACTAACTCAAACTGAACAATGTTAAAATAATGGTTAAACTTTAAAACGAAGAAACTGTAATGAAACATTTTGTCAATAAGCTGTGAAATATTCAGGATTTAGATATAAAAACTGCTTGCGCATGCCTAGTGACTATCGAAGTGACTGAGAATCCCCAACATTTCTTCAGATCACGTTTAAAGGCTGACAGACAATGGGGTGTTAAAGGACAGAGAGTTTGGTTAAAAAGTCACCAGTCCATCCTGCGGTCTGGGAAATGGGAGGGGATTCAGGCACCGCTTCCTAAATACAGCTTCTATATGTAAGGAAATAGCAAGGGATCTATTAGTGGGGACTGGAACATTCTCATCTCACTCAGTCTTCCCTGAGTCTTGGATGGAGCACTGTCCCCTATAATTCTCAGCCCAGCGAGGACGGCTGAGAGTTGTGACCTAGGAATCAGTGACCTGGGAAGCAGCTATTGACTGGGAAGCAGCGAATGGGAATTATCAGACACGGACTGTCATCCAATATCCAAGGAGACGTGTAACGAATGGGCATGGCGTTCCCCTGGATTTTCTGCGCTCTGCTTGTGATCTCCTGGCTGGATGGCGAAAGGCTGGTCTGGGGAATTGCTTTGGCCAATGAAGGTATTATACATCCGTTACAAATTCCGAAATGTCTGAATAACAGAGAGATTTAGAAATTCTAGTGGGATTTTACAATTTCGACCATTACAAATCACACAAAATAATTCTGCCCGTGTGCTGTTTAATCTTTAGTAATCCCGTCTAATCTGACTCCCTGCTAATGTGTTTTTATATTATTATTATTATTTTAGTTCAGCATTGCAGGTTTAAGTGGTTCAATTTCAGATCACACAATGCAAGGTACAATAGCTGTCCTGGCTGAGAGTGATCAGATTGTGAATAATACATTGTACTGTTAGCACAAGCATAAATGTTATTTACAGACCACGCTGGCATGGAGAAACCGTCTCTATTATACATTAAAATCGTATATATTTATGTGTTATATTTATGGCCTCTTGAGTTCAGACAATATTTCCCAGGATCACGCCAGGGTTGACTGCGCGACTTGTCTTGCTGTAATATCGTATTTTTTACATAAACTGGAGAATTTTGACCATTTTATAATGTGTTGCTAATATCAATAAGTTTTTTTAGCAGTTCAGTTTGATGCCAAAGTAAAGTACAGGATGTTTGGGGGGGTGTTTATTTGATAAACTGAGAATTGTGGAGAATTTTCAATAAAATTACATTTTTTACCTGAAATAGTGAAACAATTTCATCTCTAGGAGACAAACAGCCATCTAGTGATTATGGTCCTAAGCTCTTCATTCACTCTTTTACCAAGCCACATCTGCTTTTTGACTTATAACTCCTTCACATTCGCAGGAAGAGCCAGCACAAGAGGCTGACACCCTGAATAGTGCTACCTCCGCAGCTGGATGCTCGCTTGAGTCTTTTAACAGGGAAAAAAATTCCCCATTTGTTGTAGCTCTGGACCCAGCCTTATGTGCCTAGTCTGTTCAGTGGTTAGTTGCTTGGCTAACAGCCCTGGTGAGGGAGCTGCTTGGCTAATGGCCCGGTGGACTAGCTGCTTGGCTAATGGCCCTAGTGGAGTAGCTGCTTGGCTAACAGCCCTGGTGGAGGAGCTGCTTGGCTAATGGCCCAGTGGAGCAGTTGCTTGGCTAACAGCCTGGTGGAGGAGCTGCTTGGCTAACGGCCTGGTGGAGGAGCTGCTTGGCTAACGGCCTGGTGGAGGAGCTGCTTGGCTAATGGACCAGTGGAGCAGCTACTTGGCTAACGGCCCTGGTGGAGGAGCTGCTTGGCTAAGGGCCCTGGTGGAGAAGCTGCTTGGCTAAGGGCCCCCATGGAAGAGCTGTTTGGCTAACAGCCCCATTGGAGGAGATGCTTGGCTGACATGCCCCAGTGGAGAAGATGCTTGGCTGACAGGCCCCCCCAGTGGAGGAGATGTTGGGCTGACAGGCCCCGGTGGAGGAGATCCTTGGCTAATAGCCCTGGTGGAGGTGGTGCTTGACCAATGGTCCCGGTGGAAGAGCTGCTTGTGTGATAGGCCTGGCTGGAGGAGATGATTGGCTGACAGGCCCCGGTAGAGGAGATGCTTGGCTGACAGGCCCAGGTGGAGGAGATGCTTGGCTAATAGCCCTGGTGGACGTGCTGCTTGACCAACGATCTTCGGTGGAGGAGCTGCTTGGCCAACGGCCCTTGTGGAGTAGCCTCTTATCTAATAGCTCTGGTGGAAGAGCTGCTTGGGGATCACCATTTATGACTAGGGACTGTGTGTCCGATTGTTTGGCGCTGGCTTCCATGTACCATTATTGTGTCTCAGGACAGCTTGCCAAACTGCCCTCTACTCTTTTAGGAAATTGTGTGAAATGCCAGACTGACTGCCGATGGGTATTGAAATCTGAGATAAGTGACCTCCTACGGATGGTGTCCTTCCCCCGCTCGCCATGCACCAGACTCTTTATTAAGGTGCAGAACTGAGTCGTTTAAAGCTTTCACCTCAATTTTGAGAAATCAATAGAGTTAACTCCTGCGTCACATCTCTGTGTGTATAGTCACAGGCCTATTGTCTATCACACAAGCAAGAAATGTTCCCCATCAGCATTACTCCAGACAACCTTCCTGATCTCAGCGACAATCCATGCATTATAGGACTAAGTCACAAAATTTACATTTCTAGACATTTCTGCTTTAATTATCTTTTTTTTATCTGTCAATAAAACATACAAGTGTCTCACAAGAAATGAAACTAATAAAAGATTGCAAGTAGATATTCAAACCTTTTAGTACAAAATCTGTTCAGGGTTTTTCACTTAAGTCTGAACAGTCAGAAATTCAGAATGGATTGAAAATAAACTCCAGATTTAAGGACGAATATCACGGCTCCCTTTAAATTAATAATAATTATCACTAAATAAACTTCTGTGTTAATTACTAACCATGCTCCTTAGATCCAGCCTTCGCATTGTATATAGTAACTCTCCCACAAGTATCTACTAGAATTTGCCCACTTAAAGGGACAGGATCATGGCGTTCAAGATTTATATTGTATTTCCCTCTAGGTAAAACTGATTAACACTGAAATTTCTGATAAAATATGTGTTTCTTTAATGAAATAATTTTTCAGATTAATATGTTTATTTGAGGCTGCTGGTTTATTGTTTTTGCCGGCTGTGGGGAAGGAATTTCCGTAGCAATCTTCCATCTATTTCCTGTTTGTGAAGTTCTATTAACCCTTTCAGTTGTGTGTGCTGTGTACGAACCATTCATTACACAAAGGGTAAATATAACCCACGGCTCTGTCAGCTGTGATCCTTTACACATATATTGCTGGGGGGACGATGTGTGCCGTTCCTTTAAATGTTTGTTATTGATATAAATCTTTACAATTCCTGTTTGATGAGGGTCCGTGTTTACATCATTATACGTTCTGCCCTGCAGTTAGTAGAATCCCAGGGCTGACAATATAAGAGGATCCTGTGAATGTTACAAATTTCTGGGGAGCACTCTCATGCTCTGTGTCCAGGTATCTAGACATATAATGCTTACACTTCCTTTATTGCACAATATGTTTAATTTAGAGTCGTATCTCCTGCTCTGTTAATAGCTTGCTAGAACTTGCAGGGGCCTCCTGTCTGTGATTACAATTCAATTTACAGAACCATTTAGGAGTCAAATCACTTTTGTTTCTGTTTATGCAGCACTAGCCTCACCTCCCCTGGCTGTGACTGACACAGCCTGCATGAAAACAAAATGGTTTAACTTTCAATCCGATGCTAAGTTCCACCCATAAACAGAACTAAAGAATAAAAGAATAAAGAATAAAATAAATGCAAAGTTAATCAAATTTCATGTAAGTTCATATAAATTATATACAGAGCATCTCAGCTGAATGCCCATGTGGGCTTTACTTCAGGTGTCTCCTCTCAGGCGCTCACACTTTAATGCAGGTTTCTGTAGAAACACAATGGCAATCTGAGCTCATTTGCATGTCAAGCTGGGAACTCTGAATTAAATTATGCTTTGGATTATGAACAATATTAGGGGGAGGATTAGGGGCAGGACTATGGTAAATATGTACATGTAGGATATCACTTAACTCGAGAAAGGTAGAAAAATACAAATATGTATATGTATATAAAAGCGTATCAATTAAACTGTTAATAGCTCCTGACTGATTCCTCTTCTGCAACTGTCACTAGTCTAATACTATCCTTACCTTTTTGTGTCATTTTACCTCCCCCCCCCCCTCCTCCCTCTAGCATGTAAGCCCATTGAGCAGGGCCCTCAACCCCTCTGTTCCTGTGTGTCCAACTTCTCTGGTTACAACTACATGTCTGTTCGTCCACCCACTGTAAAGCGCTGCGGAATTTGACGGCGCTCTATAAATATCATAATAATAATAATAATAATAATTTGCAGCAGTGGGACGACATGTTTGGTCTGTGAATTTCCCCAATATACATGTGTGGAAAGATGTGAACTGTGTTTTTGACACTTCACTGATGGTTTATTTTGTAATAGTTTAGTAGATAAAAGAAAACGAATGTATTTTTTTAATCTTAGTTTGCAATAGTTGCAGATCTACTGTGTATATAAATGTGTATGTGATGTATGTGTGCATCTATGTGTTTAACATGTTTCTCTCATGCAGCATTAGTGTCCTTGTTAATTGTTTTCAAAATACGAAATAGAATTCGATTTAACAGTACAATTTAATTAAAGACGCTAAACATACATTTTGGAAGAATACAAATATAGCGTATTTGCAGTAGTGGGACATGTGTGGTCTGTGAATTTCCCCAAAATACATGTGTGGAAAAAGAAAAAAAAACACACAATGTTACCCTATTTAAACCCTTAGTGACCAGACCACTTTTCAATTTTCTTACCGTTTGGGACCAGGGTTATTTTTACATTTCTGCAGTGTTTGTGTTTAGCTGTAATGTTCCTCTAACTCATTTACTGTACCCACATATATTATATACCGTTTTTCTCGCCATTAAATGGTCTTTCTAAAGATAGCATTATTTTCATCATATCCTATAATTTACTATAAAAATAATTATATAATATGATGAAGAAATTAAAAAAAACACACTTTTTCTAACTTTGACCCCTAAAATCTGTTACGCATCTACAACCGCCACGAAAACACCTGTGCTAAATAGTTTCTAAATTTTGTCCTGAGTTTAGAAATACCCAATGTTAACATGTTTTCATCTTTTTTTTTTGCAAGTTATAGGGCTATAAGTACCAGTAGCACTTTGCTATTTACAAACCATTTTTACATTGTAACATTGATATCTGTCAGGAATCCCTGAATAGCCTTTCACATGTATATATTTTTTTTAAGAAGACAACTATTAAACTTGGGGTATTTTGACTCTTTTCATGCAACCATTTTACCACCAATCTACACCAAATTTAAAAAAAAAAATTATTGGTGATTTATTTTGACACTCATAGCAATTTACGAATACATGTACTGAGAACTTTAAGGGTTACTGCCAAAGAATACCTCAATGTGTGTTCAGCAACATCTCCTGAGTACAGTGATACCACCCATGTATAGGTGTGTCGGGTCCTATGGGGGCTAAAGGACCTTATTTGGAGGGTGCGCATTCCAGTTTTCCAACTTGGAACTTTCACAGCTGGTCATCAGTCACCCATGTCCTATTTGGGACATTTTTGAAGCTGGCCAATGTAATTTACACCCATATAACCATATATTTTTTAAAAGTAGACAATCCACGGCAGTGGCTTACACACGACCGATGGGGCCCCGGTGAGAAAATTGATCCGGCCCTCTGTGCTTACTCTGCGCGGGCCAGGGCCGCAACACATGGCACTGTGCACCTGGTCGCAGGGCTGCGACCCCTGCGACCGCGGTATGTACGCCAGTGCATTCAGATACACATACACTTAAAGGACCACTATAGGCACCCAGATCACATCAGCTCAATGAAGTGGTCTGGGTGCCAGGTCCCTCTAGTTTTAACCCTGCAGCTGAAAACATATCCAACATATCACTGAGGGTTAATCCAGCCTCTAGTGGTTGTCTCACTGGCAGCCGCTAGAGGCGCTTCAGCGATTCTCACTGTGAAAATCACAGTGAGAAGACGTTGGAAAGCATTGAGTAATGCTTTCATCCATAGGAAAGCATTGAGTAATGCTTTCCTATGGGCGGTTTGAATGCACAGGGTCAAACATGAGAAAGTTACAGGGTCAAACATGAGTGTGACAAGAGCAATCTCGCCACATTGCATTGGAGAAGCCTGGTTGCTCGCCTGCTGCCTTTGGATTATGGCCCCATGTTAAAAGACTTTGTTTTCCCTAGCAGAAAAGACTTATTCGTGCTTTTCTACCCGGTGTTCGGTAGATTCAATCTACTGAACAACCACACGAATGACTAGACCACCTGGGAGCTGGAGTGTGCCGGCAATTAGCCTCCCAGAAGCTGCAGTTAACCGCAGCTCAATTGACAATTACTGGGTGGCCGCCGCTCGTATACCAAACATGAGGTCGCTGCCATTTTAAACATGCGAACGCACAGCGGTGTTCGCCGCCTAACTCATGGAACTAAAAACGGACACAGTTTGGCGCGAACACCGCTGAAGCCGCCGACCTCCCTTCTTATTCGGCGGGAGTGCACGAACGGCTCGGTGTTCGGTAGTTTTACCTGACTGTATTATACCCCAGATAGGAATCCCATGGAGCTCATTCGTATGAGAACTAACTTTGTAAAGACTTTGGCTCCATGGCGATTGAACTGTATTCGTGTGGTCTGAGCGCCATTCGCTTAATAATGTGCGCTCAGACCTGAGCTATCTGGGGACATGTTAACTGTATAGTTTTAATGTAATGTGTCTTACATAGTGTATTTTAATAATAATTCTTGTGTTAGTATCCCCACGTGCATAATGGCGATTTTGAATTACTTCTCAATTATCTCCAGGGCAGAGGGGAGGAAGCCAGGATGCATTGTGGGAATACAATGTGACTGTGTGTCCTATTTGGCTACTTGTCTGTCCCCTGTCACAGTCTCCCATTTGGTCCCCTAAGGGAGTGTCCACCAGGTGGGAGACCTGCATAAATACTGGGCAGGTAGCCCTCATTAAACAGACTACTGCTTGACCCTCAACACGGAGCCTTGTCTCGTCTTTGGGGGGGATTTACTGAAAGCTGATAGAGACTGATTGCTAGGAGTGTAAGCTGCTTGGATGCTTTTCCTATTCGTCTGCTAGCAGCGATTCGTATGGTTCCAGTTCGTGTGTTTGGAGTGCTATATTGGATGCCATTCGGGAGTTTGGAGCATTCCCTTATTTGCGGTTCGTGAGTTTGGTGTTCTACAGTAGCTGTGCCTGCATCTCTGAAAGGGGACGATCGCCTAAACGGTTTTTACCCCTTGTGTGCAAAACGGTCCGTTACAATAAGATTTGCCAGTTTCTATTTTTGTAAATTACTATATGCCAGATTGTTGCCTTTGAGATGTTATTGCAGCCTAGAAATGAAAAATACCCCCACCATGACATACCATTTGAAAACGTAGACAGCCCAGGGTATTCAAATGGGGTATGTGAAGTCTTTTGTAGTATCCACTTAGTCATAAACATTGGCCAAAGTTATAATTTATATGTGTTTGTGTGAGAAAAATGCAAAAAACGAATATGAACGCTAACTTTGGCCAGTATTTGTGACTTAGTGGCTACTAGAAAAAACTGGACATACCCTATTTGCAATACCTTGGGTTGTCTACTTTTGCAAATGGTATACCATCATGGGGGTAATTCTCATTCCTGGGCTACCATACGGTCTCAAAGGCAACATAACCAATCTGGCAAATGAAAAAAATTTCAAGCCTTATATTTGACCCTGTAACTTTTGAAAACACTATAAAACCAGTACATGGGGGGTACTGTTATACTCAGGATACTTTGTTGACCACAAATATGAGTGTTTCAAACCAGTAAAACATATCACAAAATATCGTCGTTCATATTCATTTTTTTGCATTTTTCACACACAAACAAAATATAAATGCTAACTTTGACCAGTGTTTGTGACTAGATGGCTACTACAAAAAACTGTACATACCCCATTTTGAATACCCTGTGTTGTCTACTTTTTCAAATAACATGTCATGGTGGGGTTAATTTTTATTTATGGGCTGCCATACCGTCTCAAAGGCCACATAGCCAATCTAGCAAATAGCAATTTACAAAAATAGAAATTGGCAAATCTTATGTTTGACCCTGTAACTTTCCAAATCACCATAAAACCTGTACTTGAGGGGTCCTGTTGTACTCGTGCCATTACTCTACATATAGAATGTAGAATGTATGTGTGTGTGTATATATATATATAATTGATTTTCTCACCCCTCCTGGGTGGTATGTTCATTCCTCATTCTCGGGTCCTCTACCAGAGGCCTGGGAGTTTGAGGGTTCTGCACAGTATCTTAGCTGTTCCTCCTAGAACTTCCCTCTTCTGGACAGTGATCTTGGATGTCCCACCTGGAATCTGTTGAAGCCACTCCCCCAACTTGGGCGTCACAGCCCCGAGTGCTCCTATCACAACTGGGACTACTACTGCCTTCACTTTCCACATCCTTTCTAGTTCTTCTTTCAATCCTTGGTATATGTTCCTTCTTCCTGATGTTATAGTCACTGGGAATTGCCACATCCACCACGACTACAGTCTTTCGTTCCTTGTCTACCACCACAATGTTGGGTTGGTTGACCAGCAACTTGGTTGTGTCTCTCTGTGTATGCTGTTTCTGCTAACATCTTGCATCCGGCTACTAGGTGCTGGACTGTCTCTTACATAAATATAAAAATAAATATAATGTTTTTTTTTTATTATATATATATAATGCGTATATATGATTACATTATGAGTGTATTTTGAGATATATGTGTATATATCTCAAAGTTCACTTATAATGCAATCATTTATGCATTATATGTATAATATATTATACAATTATTACATTTTTTATAATATATTATACATATATAATATATGTATAATATATTTTTTTGATTTTTTTTATTTGATTTTTTTTTACTATTTTGGGTGTCAGGAGGACTGCCTGACAGCAGCATAGACTCCTATTGCGACCATGTGATCATGGTGATCACATGGCCCTGGAGGGCTGGAGAGGCCGGAGCTGCCGCAGGGGCACTTCTGGGGTCTCGCGCAGTCTCCCCCGATCGGGATCGATGCGGATCACCGGTTCAGGTGAGTCATTTTATCCGTGTCCGAGGTCAGGAAGGGGTTAACCTGTGTTGGTACTAAAATGGTTAAATAAAACGTCAATATACTTCTAGTTACATAGCGTGGGTGATGTACTTTCTAAAAATATATACTTTTGTTTTGGATTCTGTGACTACAACCAAAGTAGAAATCTCACTTTGCCAAATTTTGCAAAGTTTTAGCATTAAAACTGTAATTCACCGCTTGCAGTATTTGTCTTCCACCTACTAAAAATGAATTGAACTCCTAAATATATTATGCATTTTAACAATCCTGTCTAATCAGTAATTCTAGTTTGAGTTAGTTTTCTTTATATGCACTTGGTGTGTAGAACTTATTATAAAGTATATGACATTGAGGGAAAAAAATTTATTTCCACCATTTTTTAATTATAATCTTATTTAATATTGCGTTATGTATACATATGGGGAATCAGAAGATACCTATTTCCAAGTTAAAAAATTATACATAGTACAAATGGGTGCACTTAAACAGAAATGGGGAAATTGTGATAGAATGAACTCATGGCAAAAGGCCAAAAAAACCTTGTCACAAATGTATTGTATCACAAGAAAGCCTTGGCCCTTCAGAGGATAACTGCCAAAAATCAAACGAGCCCATTCAGGGATAATGTTTGAGCGTCCTAGACACCATTAATTTATAACTAAATAGAAATTTCAGATTTGAGGGCACCTTTAGACCTTGTGCATAATCCGTTATTGCAGGCTGACTCAGCATGATGTGAGTTACAGTTCACAGATGCTAACACGGTAAAACTGTTTATCTCTTCAGATTAGCTGGGTCTCAAAACGAGCCTCAAATTTTTTTTAAATAAACCCGAAAAATGTATTCGTACTGCAAGTACCCTATTAGACTCTGAGAAATGGGCCTTGAAACACATATTCCCTCAATTAACTGAAACAGACACATAGTTAAACCCTCTTCTAAATATAAAGGCAGAACACACTGGCCGGAATTCTGGGACATTGTTCGACCCTTTTGTTTTTTCCAAACATGTTCCTGTTGAGTTCATTCCTAACATTTTTGGAACGCTATTGTTAGAGATCCGTCCTTAGAATGTTTGTATCATCTTTCCTAGATAAACAGCAGAACTAATAATGATAAAGTCTCCAAAGTGTCCTGACCCCAACTTTCAGAGATGCTGAGACCCTGGAGTTAATGTTATACAATGAGAACGTCTGACAGGGCCGTCTCTGGGGCAGGACAAAAGGAGCTGTTGCTCTAAGCTAAGCTATTCCTCACGAGTTGCTTCATTATTTAACTTTTTTTTTAATTTATTTGGTTTCATGTGTTACTTTTATACTTCGAATAAACATTTAAATCATTTTTTTAAAATATGAAAATATAGAAAAATATATCATTTATATTAAAAAATCCATACATCAAAATTGACAAAATTTTTATATATATTTTATATATATAAAATAATATTAAATTAACAAGTTTATCCAACAATATTAAATGGAGGATATAGTTGTTAACTATTTGATGTCTTGTTTTAAACAGTGTCTGTGTTATATTCTGTATATTATTATGAAAATCCATGTAAATGTTTGAATTTATTCAGCTGCTCTGAATTCTCCCAGAATTCCATGCAACATATCAGGGGAGAGCTAGCAAGTATGAATGAATGACATCAATCTCTCAGATCTCCGAGTGGGTGGTTACATTCATACACATGCAAGCACACACAAGCACTATTTTAAGTTTTTATTTAAAGGGACACTATACGCACCCAGACCACGTCAGCTCTTTGAAGTGGTCTGGATGCAGTGTCCACTCCCCCTTAGTCCTGCAATGTAAATCATTGTTTTAAATAAACTGCAACGATTACATTGCAGCACCAAGATTGCCTCTAGTAATTGTCAATCAGACAGCCACTAGAGGCACTTCCTGGTGGCTATCCGACTTCTTGTCACCTGACACTGGACGTGCCAGGTAGGTGACATAGTGAATGCTCTCCTATGGGGAGGGTCTAATGCGCTTGCACTAGCTCCTCCGTCGGATGACCGTGAAGGAAGTGGAGTGCCAACATGGCAGATGGAGATTGGTGCTGGAAACCAGTAAGTGTTGAAAGTGTTTTTTAACCCATTTTGTTACGTAGGGGGGCAAGGGTTGGGGAGGCCATTGAGAACTATAGTGTTAGGAATACAACTTTGTATTCCTTACACTATAAAATCCCCTAAAGAGGTCCTATCTGTGCCCAGAAGAATTGGAGTGTATCCTCTCCTTGGGGTCCCCGGATATCCATGTGATCTAACCGTACAACTGCCATTAGTGTCCCTCCCCCATGGACCAGTATATTTGAACATGTGCCATAGTGAAACGCCCTACCTGGCCAACGCTGTTCTTGGCATATAATGTTATCACTTGTACATAAGGGCATTAACTTGCATGGGGTAGTCCTTATAGGGAGCATGCTGTGTATTGTATAAAAATAACTCCAATAAAGTGTACGGTGTGAACATGATTTCCGACTATCTTTCATTGCTCTTATTATCTGATTTAACGGTAATTCACTGCCTGCAGGAGGATAGTGTTAATCAGGCCCGGACTGGCCATCGGGCACACCGGGCAAATGGGCCGAGGCCGGCAGGGGAGGTCTCAGGATCTCCCCTGCCGGTCTATGCAGGGCCGGCACTCTCCTAGCGCCGGCCCCGCTGTTAGCCACGACGGGCCGGTGGGGAGATCAAAGATCTCCCTGACCGGCCCACATGCGGCCGCCGGCGGGGAGAGAGGGAGACAGCCACCAGGAGAGAGGACCCGGCGGAACTCTAACTTGCAGCTCCGCCGGGTTCCTCTCGCGAGATCCGGCGCGTTGCCATGGCAACAACCGGATCTCGCGAGAGTGATCTCTAGCCTCACAGGCTAGAGATCACTCACCCACGAGGACCACCAGGGAACACCGCCACCCCGCCTCCCAGTCCCAGCGTGCCGGTCCCCCCCCTCCCAGGCTAAAGGTAAAAAGGGAGGGGGGGGGGGAAATAATGACTGTTTTGTTTTTGTTTTTTATTTACCCCCCCTACACACACACACAATAACATTTATACAGCACTCTCACACCCATCACACACAGCACTCTCTCCCACATCACACACAGCACTCTCACACCCATCACACACAGCACTCTCACACACATTACACACAGCACTCTCACACACAGCACTCTCACCCATCACACACAGCACTCTCACCCATCACACACAGCACTCTCACACACATTACACACAGCACTCTCTCACACAGCACTCTCACACCCATCACACACATCACTCTCACACAGCACTCTCACACCCATCACTCACACCCAGCACTCTCTTACCCATCACACACAGCACTCTCACACCCAGCACTCTCACACCATCACACACAGCGCACTCTCACAGAGCACTCACACACACACACAGCACTTTCACACACACACAGCACTCTCTCACAGCACTCTCACAGAGCACTCTCTCACACCCATGTCACACAGCACTCTCACACCCATCACTCACACACGGCACTCTCACACCCATCACTCACACACGGCACTCTCACACACATCACACACACACCGCACCCTCACACACATCACACACACACCGCACCCTCACACACACACATACTGCACCCCTCACATACACACAGAACCCCCCCAACACACTGCACCACACACATACACAATACTTCCATATACACACACACACACACACTACACTCTTAAAGGACCACTCTAGCCACCCAGACCACTTCAGCTTAATGAAGTGGTCTTGGTGCCAGGTCCTTCTAGGGTTAACCCATTGTTTTATAAACATAGCAGTTTTAGAGAAACTGCTATCTTTATCAATGGGTTAAGCCTTCCCCCAAAGCCTCTAGCAGCTGTCTCATTGACAGCCGCTAGAGGCGCTTGCGTGCTTTTCACTGTGAAAATCACAGTGAGAGCACGCAAGCGTCCATAGGAAAGCATTATAAATGCTTTCTTATGCGACCGGCTGAATGCGCGCGCAGCTCTTGCCGCGCGTGCGCATCGGAGGAGGAGAGCTCCCCACACGGCGCTGGAAAAAGGTAAGTTTTAACCCCTTTCCAGAGCCGGGCGGAAGGGGGTCCCTGAGCCACATATGCATCACATTACACCACAAACTCAACACGACTAAAACCGACCTTATTACACAATACCACACCACGACCAGCTCACTCTACACACACGCAATACCACAAGCAGGCTCCAAACACATGCACAATACTCTTTCCTGGCTTTTTGTCTCCTGGTATCCATTTATAAAGACACCAGAGACAAGTTGCAAGGAAACACAGTGCAAGCATGTTATTAATTTTGCTTGCACTGTGCAGAACAAATACAGGACTTTTTTCTCATGCTAGAGCTCTTCAGCAGAGCTCTGTGCATGGTCTGCCCTGGAAGAGCATTGAACCAACATGCTCACTTTGAGAGAAGGGCGTGTTTGTCATTGGTGATGACAAAACACACCTCCTCTGCCCCGCCCCCTTTTTAGTGGGCCGCTGTGTTAAAAAAATGCCCAGGCCGAATTTTTCTCCCAGTCCGGCCCTGTTGTCAACTTGTAAAATTATCTGTGATTTTCTGGGCCTATGTCACCTGAGAAAATGAAACCCTAAGAAAGAAAATTGACCCATGACGGCTTATCATTAGAACAAGTATTTTGAGTTGTTTTTAGTGTAGCCCATTTATAATGGCTGAGTTTAGTGTAAACTATGATTTGGGGAATTAAATAAAAACTGCAACTTGGATTAAACTGAAATTTTCTTTTATCAGGGCCTAGTTTTTTCAGATTACACGAGAAGGCTGTGGAC
>OW240921.1:116702693-116739914 GCA_933207985.1 Pelobates cultripes
TTTTTGATTCTGTGACTACAACCAAAGTAGAAATCTCACTTTGCCAAATTTTGAAAGTTTTAGCATTAAAAATGTAATTCACCGCTTGCAGTATTTGAACTCCTAAATATATTATGCATTTTAACAATCCTGTCTAATCAGTAATTCTAGTTTGAGTTAGTTTTCTTTATATGCACTTGGTGTGTAGAACTTATTATAAAGTATATGACATTGAGGGAAAACATTTTATTTCCACCATTTTTTAATTATAATCTTATTTAATATTGTGTTATGTATACATATGGGGTATCAGAAGATACCTATTTCCAAGTTAAAAAATTATACATAGTACAAATGGGTGCACTTAAACAGAAATGGGGAAATTGTGATAGAATGAACTCATGGCAAAAGGCCAAAAAAACCTTGTCACAAATGTATTGTATCACAAGAAAGCCTTGGCCCTTCAGAGGATAACTGCCAAAAATCAAACGAGCCCATTCAGGGATAATGTTTGAGCGTCCTAGCTACCATTAATTTATAACTAAATAGAAATTTCATTGCAGGCTGACTCGGCATGATGTGAGTTACAGTTCACAGATGCTAACACGGTAAAACTGTTTATCTCTTCAGATCAGCTGGGTCTCAAAACGAGCCTCAAATTTTTTTTAAATAAACCCGAAAAATGTATTCGTACTGCAAGTACCCTATTAGACTCTGAGAAATGGGCCTTGAAACACATATTCCCTCAATTAACTGAAACAGACACATAGTTAAACCCTCTTCTAAATATAAAGGCAGAACACACTGGCCGGAATTCTGGGACATTGTTCGACCCTTTTGTTTTTTCCAAACATGTTCCTGTTGAGTTCATTCCTAACATTTTTGGAACGCTATTGTTAGAGATCCATCCTTAGAATGTTTGTATCATCTTTCCTAGATAAACAGCAGAACTAATAATGATAAAGTCTCCAAAGTGTCCTGACCCCAACTTTCAGAGATGCTGAGACCCTGGAGTTAATGTTATACAATGAGAACGTCTGACAGGGCCGTCTCTGGGGCAGGACAAAAGGAGCTGTTGCTCTAAGCTAAGCTATTCCTCACGAGTTGCTTCATTATTTAACTTTTTTTTAAATTTATTTGGTTTCATGTGTTACTTTTATACTTCGAATAAACATTTAAACCATTTTTTAAAATATGAAAATATAAAAAAATATATCATTTATATTAAAAAATCCATACATCAAAATTGACAAAAATTTTATATATATTTTATATATATAAAATAATATTAAATTAACAAGTTTATCCAACAATATTAAATGGAGGATATAGTTGTTAACTATTTGATGTCTTGTTTTAAACAGTGTCTGTGTTATATTCTGTATATTATTATGAAAATCCATGTAAATGTTTGAATTTATTCAGCTGCTCTGAATTCTCCCAGAATTCCATGCAACATATCAGGGGAGAGCTAGCAAGTATGAATGAATGACATCAATCTCTCAGATCTCCGAGTGGGTGGTTACATTCATACACATGCAAGCACACACAAGCACTATTTTAAGTCTTTATTTAAAGGGACACTATACGCACCCAGACCACGTCAGCTCTTTGAAGTGGTCTGGATGCAGTGTCCACTCCCCCTTAGTCCTGCAATGTAAATCATTGTTTTAAATAAACTGCAACGATTACATTGCAGCACCAAGATTGCCTCTAGTAATTGTCAATCAGACAGCCACTAGAGGCACTTCCTGGTGGCTATCCGACTTCTTGTCACCTGACACTGGACGTGCCAGGTAGGTGACATAGTGAATGCTCTCCTATGGGGAGGGTCTAATGCGCTTGCACTAGCTCCTCCGTCGGATGACCGTGAAGGAAGTGGAGTGCCAACATGGCAGATGGAGATTGGTGCTGGAAACCAGTAAGTGTTGAAAGTGTTTTTTAACCCATTTTGTTACGTAGGGGGGCAAGGGTTGGGGAGGCCATTGAGAACTATAGTGTTAGGAATACAACTTTGTATTCCTTACACTATAAAATCCCCTAAAGAGGTCCTATCTGTGCCCAGAAGAATTGGAGTGTATCCTCTCCTTGGGGTCCCCGGATATCCATGTGATCTAACCGTACAACTGCCATTAGTGTCCCTCCCCCATGGACCAGTATATTTGAACATGTGCCATAGTGAAACGCCCTACCTGGCCAACGCTGTTCTTGGCATATAATGTTATCACTTGTACATAAGGGCATTAACTTGCATGGGGTAGTCCTTGTAGGGAGCATGCTGTGTATTGTATAAAAATAATTCCAATAAAGTGTACGGTGTGAACATGATTTCCGACTATCTTTCATTGCTCTTATTATCTGATTTAACGGTAATTCACTGCCTGCAGGAGGATAGTGTTAATCAGGCCCGGACTGGCCATCGGGCACACCGGGCAAATGGGCCGAGGCTGGCAGGGGAGGTCCCAGGATCTCCCCTGCCGGTCTATGCAGGGCCGGCACTCTCCTAGCGCCGGCCCCGCTGTTAGCCACGACGGGCCAGTGGGGAGATCAAAGATCTCCCTGACCGGCCCACATGCGGCCGCCGGCGGGGAGAGAGGGAGACAGCCACCAGGAGAGAGGACCCGGCGGAGCTCTAACTTGCAGCTCCGCCGGGTTCCTCTCGCGAGATCCGGCGCGTTGCCATGGCAACAACCGGATCTCGCGAGAGTGAACTCTAGCCTCACAGGCTAGAGATCACTCACCCACGAGGACCACCAGGTAACACTGCCTCCCCGCCTCCCAGTCCCAGCGTGCCGGTCCCCCCCCTCCCAGGCTAAAGGTAAGAAGGGAGGGGGGGGGAAATAATGACTGTTTTGTTTTTGTTTTTTTGTTTTTGTTTTTTTGTTTTTGTTTTTTATTTACCCCCCCTACACACACACACAATAACTGTAGCGGATGGCACTGGGCTGTCCTGCAAATGTCTTTGAAATAATTGCATTCGTGTGATCTGCTAGTTTTCTATGTGTTTTAAAGCCTTGTATTCTTGTGATTGTTCGGTAGTTTCATTCCCTTAGTTTATTCGAATGAAACTACCGAACAACCAGACCTCCCCTGTGCGAAGTGTGTCCTCAATTACCCGTTGCAACATTGTTGCGAACGGGTAATTGAACAGTAAGTAGCCGTCCTTTGTTCTCGGGGGTGGCCGCCATTCGACAAACGAACACGTGGCGGCGGCCATTTTAAAACTCCCGAACAGCGGTGTTTAGCCATCGAGTGTCTGGAACTAAAATCGGACACTTGAGTAGGCGAACACCGCTGAGACCTCCACAGCCCTGGTCCGTTCGGTTCCAAACTACCGAACGGCCCCTCGTTCGGTAGATAGAGAATACCGAACGAGGGGATTCAGGCGAACCCTCCCTAGCCTCTATAGCTAGAGGTTTTCGTGTATTTGATTCCCTTATGCCAGGACCGACCGCAGGGCCCATTCACATGGAACCGAATTCGGCTATCTCAGTTCGTGCGGTCGGTCATTTTATTCCCTCCATACTTTTCCCGAACCCCTGGTCTGATCTGGGTGGTTTTTGGATATGTTGTTCACCCAGATCAGGACTACCAGGGGATGTAGGATTTAAAGAGGTACCCCTACGTTTAGGGGTACATCCAGAAATGGGGGAATTGGTGTACTGGATAAGGGGATTATGATGCTAGCTGAGGGGAGGAGATATGTGGGAGGTTACCAGGACAGGATTGGCTACTGTAATAATTACTGTAAATCCCTCCCTTGCATGGGAGCATGCTTTATAAGGAGACTGTGATTAAAGGCTTGTCAGTTCTGCTCCTGAAACTGTGTGTCGTCCAGTTATTGGGATTGCTGTGGGGATATTACTGTATTTGACCTGCTGGAAACTTTGCCTATGGATTTATTATTTACTTGTTCCTGAGCCTCACTTGGATTACAAGCGGAGATCACCTGGGGAATATTGCATCTCCGCTACAATAACATTTATACAGCACTCTCACACCCATCACACACAGCACTCTCTCACACAGCACTCTCTCACACAGCACTCTCACACCCATCACACACAGCACTCTCACACCCAGCACTCTCACAACCATCACACACAGCACTCTCTCACACAGCACTCTCACACCCATCACACTCACAGCACTCTCACAGAGCACTCTCACACACACACAGCACTCTCTCACACAGCACTCTCACACCCAGCACACACAGCACTTTCACACACACAGCACTCTCTCACAGCACTCTCACACCCATCACACTCACAGCACTCTCACAGAGCACTCTCACACACACACAGCACTCTCTGACACAGCACTCTCACACCCATCACACACAGCACTTTCACACACACAGCACTCTCTCACAGCACTCTCACACCCATCACACTCACAGCACTCTCTCACAGAGCACTCTCACACACACACAGCACTCTCTCACACCCATCTCACACAGCACTCTCACACAGCACTCTCACACCCATCACTCACACACGGCACTCTCACACCCATCACTCACACACAGCACTCTCACACACATCACACACACACCGCACCCTCACACACACACATACACCGCACCCTCACACACACACATACTGCACCCCTCACATACACACAGAACCCCCCCAACACACTGCACCACACACATACACAATACTTCCAAATATATATATATATTATATATTATATATATATATATATATACATACACACACACACACACACACACACACTACACTCTTAAAGGACCACTCTAGCCACCCAGACCACTTCAGCTTAATGAAGGGGTCTTGGTGCCAGGTCCTTCTAGGGTTAACCCATTGTTTTATAAACATAGCAGTTTCAGAGAAACTTAAGCCTTCCCCCAACGCCTCTAGCAGCTGTCTCATTGACAGCCGCTAGAGGCGCTTGCGTGCTTTTCACTGTGAAAATCACAGTGAGAGCACGCAAGCCTCCATAGGAAAGCATTATAAATGCTTTCCTATGCGACTGGCTAAATGCGCGCGCGGCTCTTGCCGCACGTGCGCATTCAGCCGACGGGGCGGATCGGAGGAGGAGAGCTCCCTGCCCGGCGCTGGAAAAAGGTAAGTTTTAACCCCTTTCCAGAGCCGGGCCACATATGCATCACATTACACCACAAACATAACACGAGTAAAACCGACCTTATTACACAATACCACACCACGACCAGCTCACTCTACACACACGCAATACCACAAGCAGGCTCCAAACACATGCACAATACTCTTTCCTGGCCTTTTGTCTCCTGGTATCCATTTATAAAGACACCAGAGACAAGTTGCAAGGAAACACAGTGCAAGCATGTTATTAATTTTGCTTGCACTGTGCAGAACAAATACAGGACTTTTTTCTCATGCTAGAGCTCTTCAGCAGAGCTCTGCGCATGGTCTGCCCTGGAAGAGCATTGAACCAACATGCTCACTTTGAGAGGAGGCGTGTTTGTCATTGGTGATGACAAAACACACCTCCTCTGCCCCGCCCCCTTTTTTAGTGGGCCGCTGTGCTAAAAAAATGCCCGGGCCGAATTTTTTTCCCAGTCCGGCCCTGGTGTTAATAAAACACTCACAAAGACTTTACAAACACAGCTATGATATCCGCAAACTGAATCACTTTATACATACATACAAAGAACAATCGCTTGGTATATTCAAAGCCTTGTAATTCACAGAGATGACATCATTCCAGTGCATTACAGGCATTACAGGAGTTGAAAATCTGTTACAATGACAAAGCTTACAATGATTCTCTAGATAGCTAATATCCAATAGACTGTAAGCTTGTTTGAGCAGGGTCCTCTCCAACCTATTGTTCCTATAAGTTTTCTTGTAATTGTCCTATTTATAGTTAAATCCCCCCCCCCCCCGCCTTTTAATATTGTAAAGCGCTACAGAATCTGTTAGCGCTATATAAATGGCAATAATAATAATACTACTACTAATAATAATAATAATACAGGTAATTGGCCCATAGTTCCCTTGTGATTTAAAAAAAAATGTGACGGGGAAAAAAATAATTATAGAAAATTGAAAAGTAAAAATTAAAAATAAGGAAAGAATTAAAACAAATTGTGCTGTGTTATTTTTTTTAATACATTGTATCGCATCATTTTCTAGAATCTTTTGATGTTATTTTTTTTGTTTAAATCATGGGCTATATGGTTTGTAGATTGTATTAACTTTCGTTTCTCTAGTTAGCTATAGTAGCAAAACCAGAATTTAAAGGGACACGAAAGTCACCAAAACAACTTTAGCTTAATGAAGCAGGTTTAGTGTATAGTTCATGCCCCTGCAGTCTCACTGCTCAATTCTCAGCCGTTTTATATATAAATCACTTTGTTTCTGTTTATTTAGCCCTAGCCACACCTTCCCTGTCTGGGACTGACACAGCCTCCATGAACAAATTGTTTCATTTTCAATCAGATGTAACTTTACTTAAAAAAAATATAAAGATTAGATGACTCTTTATAGGAAGTGTTTAGGAAGTCTGTGCAGGTCACATGCAGGGAGGTGTGACCAAATCTGTATAAACAAAGTGATTTAACACCTAAATTACAGATATTTGAGCAGTGAGACTGCAAGGGCATTATCTTTACATCAAAAGATGTAAAAAAGATTTTACAGCTAAAGATGTGTTGTGACTCTAGTGTTCCTTTAATAAGCTCCTCATCTGATGATTTGCATTTTTGACACTGCACTGATTTTTTTTTGTTGCAATAGTTTAGTAGATAAAAGATAATGTATGTTTTTTTTTTTTTAAATCTTAGTTTGCAACAGCTGCAGATCTAGTGTGTATATAAATATGTGTATGTGATGTATGTGTATGTATATATAATGTTTCTCTTACGCAGCATTACCGGGTGTCCTTGTTCAATATTACATTTTCAAAATACCAAATAGAATTCGATTTAACAGTTCAATGTAATTAAAGATACTGTATTTAAATTTTATTTCCAGGTTCAAAAACTCTTTCTGATGAGTTTGCACCTCGGATCATCGATCATCCTTCGGATTTGGTTGTACAAAAGGACAAACCAGCTACTCTGAATTGTCGGGCGGAGGGCAATCCAGCACCTACTATCGAATGGTATCGCAATGGAGAATATGTGGAAACTAACAAAAACACTCAACATCCCCAACGCGTTCTGCTACCAGGAGGATCACTGTTTTTCTACCAACTCAAAGGGAAAT
This sequence comes from Pelobates cultripes, assembly GCA_933207985.1. Taxonomy (NCBI): domain Eukaryota; kingdom Metazoa; phylum Chordata; class Amphibia; order Anura; family Pelobatidae; genus Pelobates; species Pelobates cultripes. The sequence goes on from OW240921.1 coordinate 116,709,890, forward strand.
CTGATGAGGGAATCTACACGTGTGTAGCACGAAACCATCTAGGAACCGCTTACAGCAGGAACTCTTCTCTCTTCATTGCTGGTGAGAATAATCCTTGTTATTAACCATTCAAAATTAGATAAAGAATGCGTTTATGCTCTAAACTACAGTCTGTTGTTGGCTTTCAATGATATTTATTAAAGTGCGAATTCAAAGTGAAGCTCAAATTTAAGGTCAAAATAGCCGAACTGGAAAAAATATTCTTAAATTATTGATATTTGACTATGCTTTCAATTTGGCTACTTTAACCTTAAATTTGAAGTTCACTTTGAACTCTCCCTTTAGTAAATAACCCTGTTAATGTCAACCATTGGATTGTTTAGAAGGGAAGAGATTGGGTGACATGTAGGGGCTCGTATAGTAAATATTACGCTGAGTCAACCATAGAACTGACAGTAAAGGTGCTGTCAAATTATATCAGTATGACGGCAATTTGAACACTGACCATGAAAGGGGCACTCCAATCACCAAAACAACTTTTGCTTAACCTCTTCATTACCTAAATGAAGTACAAACATTTTTATTTTCATGTGTTTTGCAGTATGAAATCTAGTCCATAATGCCTCACTCAGCCTAATGTATACTCTAGATATGATTGCGAGCGTGTAGAGGAACAAATGTATCTGCCACAGCCCAATATTCACTGATATAATGACTGTAAAGGTGCTGAAAGTGTAAGCTCGCCTCCTGCAATCAAACCGTAAAGGAAGTTTCAGTGGGTCATAACATTCCTACAGTCATGGAGGAGGCAGGAGTGAATGGACTCTATCATATTACTGTCAACATTAGCATTCCAGAGATTGGTAACGATTGTGATAACAGTTTTAAATACTTTTAGTGACTGTATTTGTGCATCATGCTCAAATGCAGACATTTTTATATTCAGTTGCCATTTTCAGTAAGCTGTACTGCTGGTAATGCCTTCGACTGTATATGAGAACAATTAAATTTGTTTCATTTTATATTTTAAAAAGTATATTTAGGTTTTAGTAGCCAGAAAGGAATTATTTAGAGTCCTGTTTTTAGATAAATAGATGCTGAATTGTATGGTGTAAATGGAAACACATGGTTTAATGGCCAAGAATGTCTCTTTAAATCACAAGCATTACAAACGCTATTTAGGGATTTGCCATAAACAACGTAGAATGGAGACTAAATGGGAGTAAATCCAGATTAACAGTATGTAAAATAATGTATGATGTGCCGGCCTGAGTTAATAAGGCAGTTTGCAGATATGATTTATATATTCATTTTCTGCTTGTAAACAATATAACATGGGAACAGGGTTAGCAAACCAAGCTGAAAAAATATATCATTAATAAACGGCAACTTATTCTGGGGTGATTTATAATGAGCTTACAAATAATTCAACTATTTGATGATAAAGAGATGAAGGTTGCCTCTGCTGGGTGGTGAGTGGTCTTGGAGACACAAAATGGTGTGATATGAGGGGTCTTGGAGTGGGTAAAAACATAGAAACATAGAATGTGACGGCAGATAAGAACCATTCGGCCCATCTAGTCTGCCCAATTTTCTAAATACTTTCATTAGTCACTTATCTTATAGTTAGAATAGCCTTATGCCTATCCCACACATGCTTAAACTCCTTTACTGTGTTAACCTCTACCACCTCAGCTGGAAGGCTATTCCATGCATCCACTATCCTCTCAGTAAAGTAATGCTTCCTGATATTATTTTTAAATCTTTGTCCCTCTAATTTAAGACTATGTCCTCTTGTTGTGGTAGTTTTTCTTCTTTTAAATATAGTCTCCTCCTTTACTGTGTTGATTCCCTTTATGTATTTAAATGTTTCTATCATATCCCCCCGTCTCGTCTTTCATCCAAGCTATACATGTTAAGATCCTTTAACCTTTCCTGGTAAGTTTTATCCTGCAATCCATGAACCAGTTTAGTAGCCCTTCTCTGAACTCTCTCTAAGGTATCAATATCCTTCTGAAGATACCATCTCCAGTACTGTGTACAATACTCCAAGTGAGGTCTCACCAGTGTTCTGTACAATGGCATGAGCACTTCCCTCTTTCTACTGCTAAAACCTCTCCCTAACAACCAAGCATTCTGCTAGCATTTCCTGCTGCTCTATTACATTGTCTGCCTAACAACACACATGGTGGGTTATAAGTGGTGTTGGTGGCTAAAGACATGCATGGTGGGTTATGAGTGGTCTTGGAGGGTCTAGAAACCTACATGGTGGCTTATGAGTAGTCTTGGTGGCTAAATACATGCATGGTGGGTTATAAGTGGTCTTGAAGGGTCTAGAAACCCGCGTGGTGGGTTATGAGTGGTCTTGGTGGCTAAAGAAACGCATGTTGGATTATGAGTGTGTCACAGAACCCCATTCCATCATGGACTAAATTGGCTATTATCACTATGGAAAAGACACAGACTAAAAATAACTATTTTCATGATGAGAATGGGGTATGGAGACCCTCTGGATGTTTATTCTGCTTCTCAGCCAGAATTAGGGGCATCAGGGGGTTGTCTGGATCCATCCTATGCATCGAGTATCGGACTGGGGAGATATCCTAAAATGCTCTGAAACTGTTTGCCGGATTTGGACAGTGCTGTGACCCGGTGAATCTTTGTTGGGGTTTCTCTCATTCCCCCGACCATCAATCACGTTGCTATTTTGCCAGGATAGGCATTCCATCGAGAGCTTCCTAGAGACATATAACATGCATGGTTTCCAGCCTACCAGGATCCACAGGAACCCATTTTTGCAAGACTGGGAAAAACCGCATGCCTGGAACCCAATCAAGTGGCTATTTGGACAGTACGGGTGCTCAGTGGAGAGCTATCCAGGGATATATAATATGTGCGGGAGAGCTATCCAGGAAAAGGGTACACTCTGGGCTATATGTTTGGGAGGCACAGCTGCAGGCTTCACAATCAAGACCCCAAACAGAGTGGTGGGACTAGTGTAAAAACCATTGGATTGCATGTAGGATCCCCTTGTGTTTGAATCCACATTATTTATGTGTATAAAAAGCTGTGGGTGTTCAATAAAGCTGCATTCTACTTCCCTACATTCAGTCTCAGCTAATATTTGGTGAAAATATTAATATATTAAAATAAATATAATCACTGCTTCACAGGCGAAAGGGTCTCCAGAGCTGTAATCACTGCAGAGAGCTATGACCACTGCAAAGAGCTATTACCACTGCAGAGAGCTATTACCACAGCAGCCTAGTTCAGGGTAGCAGAGGCCCAGTTAAGCTTTGACGACTAGGTCTGAAGTGCTCCAGGGTCCCTGATTGCAGCTCTGAAGCAAATTTATCTGAGGTAGGAAGTCGGAGTACAGGAGCTCTGTTACAGAGTGGTCTTAGAGTGGCTAATGACATACATTGTGGGTTATGAATGGTCTTGGAGTTACTAGAGACCCACATGGTGGGTTATGAGTGGTTTTGGTGCATAACCAAATACCTGGTGGGTTATGAGTGTTCTTGGAGTGGCTAGAGACACACATGGTGGGTTATGAGTGGTCTTGGAGTGGCTAACGACACTCATGGTGGGTTATGAGTGGTGTTGGTAGCTAGAGACACACATGTTGGGTTATGAGTAGTCTTGGTGGCTAAAGACCCACATGGTTGGTTGTGAATGGTCTTGGAGTGGCTAGAACCAAACCTGGTGGGTTATAAGTTGTCTTGGAGTGGTTTGAGACACACATGGTGGGCTATGAGTGATCTTGGAGTGGCTAGAGACACATATGATGGGTTATGAATGGTCTTGGAGTGGCTAGAGACACACATGGTGGGTTATGAGTGGTCTTGGAGTGGCTAGAGATACACATTGTGGGTTACGAGTGGTCTTGGTGGCTAAAGACCCACATGGTTGGTTATGAGTAGTCTTGGAGTGGCTAGAGACACACGTGATGGGTTATAAGTGGTATTGAAGTGGCTAATGACACACATAGTGGGTGATGAGAAGACCCTGTGCCATGTTGGCCATCTCTGAAAATGTACTTTACTTCCTTATTTGAAATCGATAATATTGCAGCAATGCATTATAAAATCAGTGAGCGTCCAACAACTGCAATGTCAGGTCACACATGTTATAAGTATAAGTTGGAGAAAAAAAGTCCAGGCACCTCAATGCTCTATAGTCACATTTTTTTAGGAACAAGGTGGACGCAGCAAAGTTTCAACCCTACATTGGGTCTTTGTGAGAAAAATAAGGTGACTAACATTTACCCCAATGTAGACAGATAATAGTTTGCTTCATGTCAAAATTCATATTAAGAGTTTATATTCTCGTAATTTCAGACTGCGAATCTGGAATGTGTGTGTCATTCCATCACTTGATATACAACCAACATCTTCCCAATTTCACACGCAGGACGTGTGCGTAAGCAGTGTATTTGTCACAGTTGAAAAGTTACACATAGTTATAAATTCTCCCTTTCCAAGGAATTCTTTGTATACTTTGAGTAGGGACAATAACTAACTAACAGTTTAATTAGCAGTGCAATTAATTCCTGTCAGACAGCACACAGGGGCTTTAATTAACACTTCGTTAGATGACAAGTCTCCCACGGGATCTGTGAAGCCCCCTCGGAGGGTCAGTAACTATAAATATTCATTAAGGGGGTGGACGACAGTATTTCACATAACTGGGATATTTCCGGTTAAAAGGACCTGTAGTTTAAATAGATCCTAATTGAGTGGTTTCATTGTGTAATTCAACCAGCTAAACAAAGCCATTACTGACCATTTTTAAACAACCCCCAATGATCCCAATAATAAGCAAAGTAGTATATTTTAAAAATATATCTCTGTTAGTCCATGAACTTATGTGCTTTTCACATATCCTCCGTTCCATTGATTTTGATGATCTGTATATTGAAATACACGTCAAGGATAAAACACAAATACTAATATTATACAGACAGGTCGAGTTTAATAATGGAATAATCCGAGTAAAATAAATTTTGATTTAAAAAAATCCTAATTAAATAAAACATGGCTGCCATTTTTATATTGAATGTTTGGTAGAAATTTATAGCAGAGAATTTTTAATAATATGGGGGAAAAAAAACTCGACCGAAACATCGGCACATTATTTATTTATTAAAAAGGTAGTTTAATACAATTGTTTTGACCTTTAATCTTTTATAAATGAATGACAAATTAAAAGTTAATTGTTGCTTTCTCAGAGAACATTTATAACATAGAACGCGGTATCTGTCGTTAGTGATGTCACACACTGCTTCTCTCTTATCTCATTAGTCTCGATATAAATGACATTATAGCAGAATCATCAAATCGCCTTTAACAAATCCAGACTATAAAGGTGTATAATAAAATTCCTCAGAAACGGGACGTATATAGAAAACGACCCTCCTCACTATCATAGGACTGTTAAAACACTTTGGCTCCTTGCGAGTTAAAGTGTCTTTTTCAAGCTAAACTGGTGTGTGGGATATATAACTCAGTCCTAGAGAGCTTAGATAGTTTGTGCCTTAGTAATTAGAAAGAAAGGAAAAAGGTGAGAGTGTGCTAGTTTGTCCTAATAAAGGGGGACATGATATAATGCGAGTGACTGCTCTGAGTAACGGTCTCAGAGATGAGTCAACGTCACTTTACACATCCTTTCTTAATGAGCATTTTCCATTCATTTTCGAAAGCACAGAAAGGATATGACATGATGGGGAGGAAGGAAGTGTCTGAGATAGTTACTGTGTCCAGGCTCAAAAGCCAACACTGTGACCGCAGGCAAAACAAAGACGGATTATAGAATCCGACATTGACACACAGAGACACCCCTAATATATACAAATACCCTATGTATTCAGTGATCACATATCTACACAGTGACATACCCCCACTCTAGGGACCCCAAAATCAACACAGTGACATACCCGCATTCTATGGACCCCAAAATCAACAAAGTGACACCCCTTCTATGCAGAGACCCCATATTTATGCAGTGACACTCTATTTCTGCAGAGACCCCATATCTATACAGTAACACCCCATCTATGCAGAGACCCCATATCTATAGAGTGACACCCCATCTATGCAGAGACCCCATATCTATACAGTGACACCCGATCTATGCAGAGACCTCCATATCTATACAGTGACACCCCATCTATGCAGAGACCCTATATCTATACAGTGACACCCCATCTATACAGATATCCTATATCTGTACAGTGACACCCTATGTATGCAGAGACCCTATATCTATACAGTGACACCCCATCTGTGCAGAGACCCCATATCTATACAGTGACACCCCATCTATGCAGAGACCCTATATATATATACAGTGACACCATCTATACAGAGATCCTATATCTGTACAGTGACACCCTATCTATGCAGAGACCCTATATCTATCCAGAGACCCCCAGATCTATACTGGGACACCCCATCTATGCAGAGACACCCCAGTGACACTCCATCAATCCCCCATATCTTTATCTAACCAGACCCCCTCCCTCCATTTATACTTAAGTGGTTCCCAAATTACCAGACACCCTTCCTATGTACCCAGAATCCTCCTCCCCTCATTTATAACTTCATATTAAGAGTTAGGGGGAACCCACGATCCTCGTATAGTAATAGTAGTGTTTGTTGTGTCTTGTTTCAGCTCTGAGGGATGATTTCCGTCTCCAGCCATCCAATGCCTTGGTAGCCGTGGGCAACCCGCTTATCATTGACTGTTTGCCTCCTAAAGGACATCCTGAGCCTACGGTGACCTGGAAAAAAGACGGAGTTCCTGTAACTGCCGGCAGCCGTTTTACGGTAATTCTAATTATGGAAATTTACATATTTGATTCCTTTTTATTGCTGCAGATAAAGAAAGGCCGCAGTCTGACAGTAAAATATCAAATTTTTTTCTATAAAAAATTTACTTTCTGTAGCAGAGGAAATCTTAAAAATTAAAGTAAAAATCAAATTTATAGAAACTGCAGAGAGAGGGTGGGAGGTTATGTATGAATTTCTATTTCCTTCTACATCATACTGCATGAATTTCTATCGCCCTCCCCCATCATACTGCATGAATTTCTATCGCCCTCTCCCATCTCACTGCATGAATTTCTATCGCCCTCTCCCATCATACTGCATGAATTTCTATCGCCCTCCCCCATCACACTGCATGAATTTCTATCGCCCTCTCCCATCTCACTGCATGAATTTCTATCGCCCTCCCCCATCATACTGCATGAATTTCTATCGCCTCCCCATCTCCTGCATGAATTTCTATAAGCTCCATCCACTGCCATTTCTATAATCATATGAATTTCTATCACCCTCCCCATCATATTGCATACATTTCTATTGCCTATCACCATCTCACTGCATGAATTTCTATCGGCCTCCCCATCACACTGCATGAATTTCTGTCGCACCTTCCCCATCACACTGCATGAATTTCTATCACCCCTCCCCCATCATACTGCATGAATTTCTATCGCCCTCTCCCATCTCACTGCATGAATTTCTATCGCCCTCTCCCATCATACTGCATGAATTTCTATCGCCCTCCCCCATCACACTGCATGAATTTCTATCGCCCTCTCCCATCTCACTGCATGAATTTCTATCACCCCTCCCCCATCGTACTCTATGAATTTCTATCGCCCTCTCCCATCACACTGCATGAATTTCTATCACCCCTCCCCCATCACGCTGCATGAATTTCTATCACCCTCCCCATCACACTGCATGAATTTCTATCGCTCCTCCCCCATCATAATCTATGAATTTCTATCACCCTCCCCATCATATTGCATACATTTCTATTGCCTATCACCATCTCACTGCATGAATTTCTATCGGCCTCCCCATCACACTGCATGAATTTCTGTCGCACCTTCCCCATCACACTGCATGAATTTCTATCACCCCTCCCCCATCATACTGCATGAATTTCTGTCGCCCCTCCCCCATCATACTGCATGAATTTCTGTCACCCTCCCCATCACACTGCATGAATTTCTGTCGCACCTTCCCAATCACACTGCATGAATTTCTATCACCCTCCCCATCATACTGCATGAATTTCTATCACCCTCCCCATCATACTGCATGAATTTCTATCACCCTCCCCCCTCACATTCCATAAATTTCTGTCTCCCCTCCCCATCATACTGCATGAATTTCTATCAACCTCCCCATCATACTGCATGAATTTCTATCACCATTTCTATCACCCTCCCATCATATTGCATACATTTCTATCGCCTCTCCCCATCTCACTGCATGAATTTCTATCACCCCCTCCCCCATCGTACTCTATGAATTTCTATCGCCCTCTCCCATCACACTGCATGAATTTCTATCGCCCTCCCCCATCACACTGCATGAATTTCTATCACCCCTCCCCCATCATGCTGCATGAATTTCTATCGCCCTCCCCATCACACTGCATGAATTTCTATTGCTCCTCCCCCATCATAATCTAGGAATTTCTATCGCCCTCCCCATCACACTGTATGAATTTCTATCACCCTCCCCATCATATTGCATACATTTCTATTGCCTATCACCATCTCACTGCATGAATTTCTATCGCCCTCCCCATCATACTGCATGAATTTCTATCGCCCTCCCCATCATACTGCATGAATTTCTATCACCCCTGCCCCATCGCACTGTATGAATGAATTTTGCCCCCCCATCACACTGTATGAATGAATATTGCCCCCCCCACCACACTGTATGAATTTATATTGCCTCCCCCCACCCCCCATCACACTGTATGAATGTATATTGCCACCCCCCCCATATTTGTATCCGGAAGAATGGTTGTGCTGGGATTGAACTGGATTGTCACGTCAATTGAGAAATCTTTAATCTATATTCAAAGGAAACAGCGAATCACATGAAAACAAACACAAGTGTTCATACTCCGTCTTTATACGTGCATAATTATATAATCCTTTTCTTTGTGTCTACATTTCATCTTATAATTATTATGGGATGTCTAGCCCTATATCGGATATAGGTCTATATATGTGATTTTTAATTTTTTAGGTATTAATGTGTAATTGATTTATTTATAAATATTTTACTAGGGAGGATACATTAAGATTTCTCTCATTTACAAGTATGTTCTGGGTCCACAAAATATCACATTCATTGATTGTGTAATAAGATTTAACTCCCCAGAACCATAAGAGCTTTCACTCTTTAATGAATAATTGGCACTTAATTAACCTTTATCATTTATTTCAGAGGGTTGGAGAGATTTCTGCTATCCCATGTTTCTTCATTCTTTATATATTGTTTATGTTATTAATTATTTTCTAACGAGATTAAATGAAATAAAATACATTATATTTTCCCTCTTAGGTCGCGCCTGGTAAACTCGCCATCAGCTATGCGTTGAAGTCAGATTCGGGGGTGTACGTGTGTGTCGCCACAAACCAAGCTGGGGAAAAAGAAAGTAGAGGTGCCCAAATCTCTGTGTTGGGTAAGGCAGGCACTGATTTACAATGATTGTTACCCAAATTTTGGTGCTGGGTAAGGCGGGCACTAATTTACACTGAGTGTTACCCAAATTTGGGTGCTTGGTAAGGGGGGCACTGATTTACACTGAGGGTTACCCAAATCTCTATGTTGAATACGGCAGGCATTGATTTACACTGAGGGTTACCCAAATCTCTATGTTGAATAAGGCAGGCACTGATTTACACTGAGGGTTACCCAAAGCTCTGTGCTGGGTAGGGCAGGCACTGATTTAGACAAGGGTTACCCTCATGTTGATATTATGACTGTGGTTGAGGTTGAGGTTAGGATCAAGGTTCGAGTTGTGGTTAGCGGAGGAGGAAGTTGAGATTACGTTTTGTACAGACATTAAGAATTTAATTGCGGTTAAGGTACCCAGGACTCACTGTGATGTTAAGACTTTATATGAAGTTTGGTTCAGATTAGGTTTGGATAATAGATGACTGGGTCTCGGGTCTATAAATCAACATTGCTTAATGCATAGTGAACACTGTTGTTGTGGTGGGATAACATTCAGTTTCTCCTTTCTTAGAAAAACCTGTGATCACGACCAAACCAGTGGACATTGTGACAAGGTCTGGAAGTATCGTCCAATTTCCATGTGGCGTCCAAGGTGACCCAAAACCCGTTGTACAATGGAGCAAAGAAGGAGGAGAGCTCCCTCAAGGGAGGTAGGTGCACAAGACCGGTTCTAAAATACAGTCACTGTGAAATAATGAACATAACTAGAACAGAATGGCAGGAGACCTCCACGAAGGAGATAGATAAAGCCACTCCACTGGGCACAACTAAAAGGAATGGACATGCACCCCTGTGGCCTATGTGCAGCCATTCTAAATGAGGCAAAAACAAGGAAGGTGGTTTCTCCATCTCAAAGTAACAAAGTTCTGATGATAAACCAAACTGAGAACATGACTTGGAGAATCTTATCTAGGTAACAATGCAGACGTTCAGACGTATTCACAATGAAGTATAAGCTGCGTCGCATTCACAAAGAAATATATTGTTTTAATCCATATTGGACAAATTGGAAAAGTCTATTTTCTTAGTCCAAAATGTGCAAATGCCAGTTCAGTTCTTCACAATCCCTGGTTTAGTAAACAGACTTGTTAAACGTGAGCTCTAGAATTAAAGTCTGTTTCTTCTGAACTTTTCTGCAGTATAGTCAGTTAGCTATAGGACCGTTGACTGCTTTCTCTTCAATCTGTTGAAATGAAACTCTATACTTTGTGACAGATATGAAATTACTGGGGAAAATACGTTACGGATTAAACATGTGATCGCGCATGACTCAGGAAATTACATCTGTACCGCAAGGAACATAATGGAGTCAGTGTCTGCACAGGGACTGCTCATTGTACGAGGTAACATGTCTGTTTGTCCGTCTATACGTGTATTTATTCACAGAACGCACCACGTGTGCATCTTCGAACATCCTCCATCAACGCAGGGAAGGAGTTCACAGTTTCTGGATATTCAAAATGGGGAAATTAAATATGATATTTACTATTTATCTTCTTTTTTAGATCCATTGGACACTGGTCAGATCGATTGGCAAAAAGAAGTCCACAGACAACTGGCCAATGTGCGCGTCGTCCTGGATAATATAACAGCGCTTCCTACGTCTTCTGTCTACGTCCACTGGAAGGTATGGACCCTGCCGTCTGCAGCCATCTTGCACTGGAATGGCAGTCTTTTCCTTTAGAAATTACCTTAAACCAGAGTTCATGTTTCTCTCAGATGTTGTAACCCCATTGTAAAGCACTGCCAAATTTGTCGGTGCTTTATAAATAATAATAAAATAATAATAATCATCTTGTATGAGCATCAAGTCTTGTCACTTCCAAACCCCGACCAGCGAGGGACAATGTGAAAGCTCATGGACCAGGTCTTATGGTGATATAGGACAGTCCCTCTGGTTATTGCAACATTTTAATATCAGCCAATAGGCAGATGAATTTCTCCCGAGTTAAGAGAAAGGTTGAATCAATGAGCAAAGATAAGATAAAACAGCATTTTATCTGCTGACACATTTTCTCCAGTAAACATGGAGGACGGTACAGAGCAATGGAATGCTGAACCTGATTTAAAATAACTATTTACAATAATAGGCATTAATATTTAAAGAAAATATTAAATAGATTCAGTCATTACCTCTTCATCTCAGCAAAAACATGTTGTATTTGCTAGAAATCAATGACACGGTGACAGGTTCCCATCCCATAATCTCAATGTTTATAGATTATGTCCCATGGTGTGACAGCTTTCAATAAATCATTAAATTAATATAATGTAATCAATGTGGAGAAACCCAGGTCTTTGTCTGCATCATCACTTCACAGTTATACATATAAAGCCCCTATTAGTAGAAAGACAATAAAACTGTGTCGTTAGCTGCTCATTATAGAGAAATCCACATCTGAAACTTTCACATTGTGGGTGTTTGTGATATTTTAATTATTACAACATCTGTAATACAATTAGAGTACCTAGACTGATCCCATAAATCCCTACAAGCCCAGAACTACTTCTAGACTGATCCCATAAATCTCTACAAGCCCAGAACTACTTCTAGACTGATCCCATAAATCTCTACAAGCCCAGAACTACTTCTAGACTGATCCCATAAATCCCTACAAGCCCAGAACTACTTCTAGACTGATCCCATAAATCTCTACAAGCCCAGAACTACTTCTAGACTGATCCCATAAATCCCTACAAGCCCAGAACCACTTCTAGACTGATCCCATAAATCCCTACAAACCCAGAACCACTTATATACTGATTCCCATAAAACCCTACAGGCTCAGAAACAATTCTAGACTGATTTCATACATCCCTACAAGCCCAGAACTACTTCTAGACTGATCCCATAAATCTCTACAAGCCCAGAACTACTTCTAGACTGATCCCATAAATCCCTACAAGCCCAGAACTACTTCTAGACTGATCCCATAAATCTCTACAAGCCCAGAACTACTTCTAGACTGATCCCATAAATGCCTACAAGCCCAGAACCACTTCTAGACTGATCCCATAAATCCCTACAAACCCAGAACCACTTATTTACTGATTCCCATAAAACCCTACAGGCTCAGAAACAATTCTAGACTGATTTCATACATCCCTACAAGCCCAGAACTACTTCTAGACTGATCCCATAAATCTCTACAAGCCCAGAACTACTTCTAGACTTATCCCTTAAATCCCTACAAGCCCAGAACTATTTCTAGACTGATCCCATAAATCTCTACAAGCCCAGAACTACTTCTAGACTGATCCCATAAATCCTGACAAGCCCAGAACTACTTCTAGACTGATCCCATAAATCCCTACAAGCCCAGAACCACTTCTAGGCTGATTCTTATAAACACGCCACCATTTATGGGCAGATTGGGGATTTATGAATAGATAAATTGTATTATGGATTTTAATTATTGTAAGGAAACCTAGTATATTCAATCCTCATTCGGTAGTTTCCTCCCGAACCACCAGAGCATCGGTGAGTATAGCACTCCGTTCGGTAGATAGAATAGACAAAATCCATACGAATACAAATAGCTTTACAAGATGATTCCCTTAATAAAGCATACGAATCCCCAAACATCAGCCAAAGTCAAGAAGAAGGGTACAACAGAACTGGCTTTTAATGACCACACACAGGCTTTTATGCAAGTCCCCAAGCAAGGGGACATCCCACAGTATGACACGGTATGACCAATCAGTTACAGGAAAACAGGAAAACACTCCCAGCACAAACATACAATTCCCTCCCCTAGTTCTGGAGATAATCAAGTCTGATAAAGTAATAACTTGATTATCTCCAGGCAGAAAAATCACAATTTTCCCCCAATATCCAGAACACCCCGTTAGACATGAGGTATCCCCACAAATAAAATGTCCCCTGATAGCCCCGATCTGGGTGACCACCATATTCAAACACCCAGATCGGTTCAGAGGTTCTCAAAAAGTGTAAAGTCCTTTGTGACCAGCTAACCGCGAGGTGGCTGCCCAAAATAGTTCCAGGAGTTTGGGTGGTTTTGCCGGTCTATTCAGTTAAGTGGTAAAAACCGAATAATTCCACGAATGGATTCCCCCGGCTCTTAGCAGCAATTGTTCCCTGTGGCAAACCTAGCCACTTTAGGTCCTACTGTATAACATCTGAAGGTTATCTGTAAAAGCTGCTTGTATTGTGTGTATGGATGTATTTGTGTATTTTTGCAATAGAGAGTATTCGTATGCTAACGGCCGAAAGCCGCTAGCATTCATATGGTAGTTTCACGAACAATGACTTTACACACTGTTCGTGAAACGAATAAAGTACCGAATGGGAGCCCACACACAAAGGGTCGTGTGGCTCCCATTAACCAATTGCAACAATGTAGCAATCGGTGGTTAAGTGCTTTCCTAGGTGGCCATCATTCGGTTACCGACCACGCGGCGGTTGGCCATGTTGGATCCTTTCTTAGCCCAGCGGTGTTTGGTCGTCGAGCGCCTGGAACTAAAATCGGCTACTCGACTGCGCGAACATCGCTGGACTTCCAGGCCGTTCAGGAGCACCGGTCCTTCGGTAGTTTGTTTCATAATTTCAATTCGGTACTTTTAATGAGAATGTAAAATAAAGTGTGTTTCGTGCGGCGTTTGGTTATTTATGTTGGGATCTGAGCGGTACTTTCACGAAGTGTGCGCTCAGACCCCAGCTATCTACCGAACGGTCATTTAGTGGAATCACATGAATAATGTTAACGTTATACATTTTTATGTTAAAATCCGGTTCTGCTGTACAGAGGGATAATCCACTTAACTGGATATTCTAGTGGGAGTATCCCTCTCGTACAGCGGTGCATGGTGGAAGAAATGCTTTGTATATTCAGTTCCCCATGTAGTGCTCTACTGTAATACCCCTGTAAAGTGACTAAGGAAACCCCTTGCATGGGGAATCACATAAATACTGGAGTGGTGAATAAAATTGTCAGTTGACTCCCAGAACTGTGTTTCGTCCGGTTACTGGGGGATTTGGGATATTGCCTTCATTTCCAGCGCTTTACTTTGGATTACTTTCTGTACCAGCGGAGATTTTGGGATTTAATATTGCAGCTCAGCTACATTCCCCTCATTCGAATGCACAAAAGTACCGAATAGCGCTCTTCTAACTATTCGGGAAATAGAGATCCAGCGTTCGCTTGTTGAGACCGGTGTTCGGGAAGTCGAGTGTCCGATTTTAGTTCCAGACACTCCACGACCAAGTCCTGCTGCCGTTGTTCGCCTGAAAAAAGATGGCCACCGTTTTCCCAGCCAAGTGGCGTTCGGTAGTACGAACGCTGGCCGCACAGATAGAGGGTTCAATTGAAGCATTCTTTGAAGTTTAACGAGACAGGGGGTGGTCTCTGTTCGGTAGTTATATCTACCGAATGAATATGGAAGAAATAGTACACATAAAGAAGGATATCTTCACAATTATTATATTGATTAGTTAAGCCCAATTAATCCGTTGAAGAATCCTTTATATTATGCTTTAAGTGCAGTGGAATATATTGGCGCCATATAAATGTTAATAATAATGTGTAATAAGCTGCTCAGTTTTTACCATTATGGCAGTTATTATAATGGATTTATTCTGTCAATGTTTCTGAATTACAGGTTTCTTCGCCTTCTCCGCTCATTGAAGGATACAGTGTTCTTTATCGTCTTCACAAGCTGTCTGATTCTCAATGGACGGAGTGGATTTTACCAGTGGGTACCGAGTACAACGCTATTATCCCATCTTTGCGCAGAGGGCAGACGTATGATTTTAAAATCCGACCCTTCGCAAGGAAAATCTATGGAACAGAAAGCAATACGAGACGTATCCAAATTCCTGATGCAGGTAAAGTGTATAATTATTCAACTTAGAACATTTAATTTGTTAAATATACCTTTACTTGTTCTGATTTTAGAAAATTTCTGAAATATATACATTTTTTTTTTAAATTCTTGAATTAAAAGATAAACCCTTCCACAAATACCGAGCGCCTCTATTCTCTTCCCCTCTGACGGGAAGAAGTGAATTAAATGTCTGTATATTTAGAATTAGACCATTTGGGATCATTCACCAAATACAACCAGTGACCCGAATCATTTTGTTCTCCATTACTGCTACAAACATATAAAATATTTCTCTCTCAACTTCAAAACTATAAATAAAGGAATTGTTTTTAAATCTTAAATCGGAGTTTAGAGATGGAGATAATTATGATTAATGGAACATATCTCAGAGTATTTCCTATATATCCCCTAGATTGCAAGCTCATGGACTGATTCACCTCTTGTTTCTGCCAGCATTATGGTATAAGTCAATATGTATTCCTTTATATCCCTTCTGTATTGCTGTAACGATTAATAAGCGCCATTAAATTGCAGACTGGATTGTACAATATGAGGGTTTTTAATATTATGTTTACTAATCTTTTACAAAACTTTGTAAAATAACACAATGTGAGCAAGATATTACTTTGCTGCAGAGGGATTTAGATAGACTGGGGGACTGGGCACTCAAATGGCAGATGAAATTTAATGTTGAAAAATGCAAAGTTATGCACTTCGCCGTAAAGAATACACAAGCAACGTATACCCTTAATGGAAGCGAATTAGGGATAACAACACACGAAAAGGACTTTGGAATTGTTATAGACAACAAACTATGCAACAATGTGCAATGTCAATCAGCAGTGGCCAAAGCCAGTAAGGTATTGTCATGCATGAAAAAGGGCATTCATTCTCGGGACAAGAATATCATTTTGCCTCTTTATAAATCACTGGTAAGACCCCATATTGAATATGCTGTGCAATTTTGGGCACCTGTTCTAAAGAAGGATATTATGGCACTAGAAAAAGTGTAGAGGCGGGCTACAAAATTAATAAAAGGAATGGAACATATCGGCTATGAAGAAAGGTTAACAAATTTAAACCTATTTAGTTTAGAAAAACGTCGCCTGAGAGGGGATATGATAACATTATACAAATATATTCGGGGCCAATACAAACCATTGTGTGGAAATCTATTCACAAACCGGACTTTACATAGGACACGAGGTCATGCGTTTAGACTGGAAGAAAGAAGATTTCGTCTAAGGCAAAGGAAAGGTTTTTTTACTGTAAGAACAATCAGGATGTGGAATTCTCTGCCTGAAGAAGTGGTTTTATCAGAGTCCATACAGATGTTCAAACAGCTACTAGATGCATACTTGCAAAACAGAATATTCAAGGATATAATCTTTCAATGTAGGGTAATAACTGCTTGATCCAAGGATAAATCTGACTGCCATTCTGGGGTCAAGAAGGAATTTTTTTCCTAGCTTGTTGCAAAATTGTGCTTCAAACTGGGGTTTTTTGCCTTCTTTTGGATCAACAGCAAAAAAACAAATGTGAGGTAGGCTGAACTTGATGGATGCAAGTCTCTTTTCAGCTATGTAACTATGTAACTATGTAATCCCTATACTTAACAAATATGTATTGGAGGTTTAAAAAATTACATTAAATGTGGGAATTCCCACCTCTTTATCCTGTAACTGGGCGCTTCCATCTTACCTCCCTATCAATCATTGTAATAAGCTCCGCCCTTTACACCTGGCTGTCCGCATAGAGAGAGCTTACAGAGAGGAGGAGATATGAAACAATGTTACTATTTCTCCTATTTATTTGCAATGTGTGCCCTGGCTGTGCCTTGTGTGAATTAAATGATTTTGTCATATCTTCAAGACGTGAATTATAAAAATGTTGGTTCCTCAGTTTAACAGTGAATCTCGTTAATCACTGCTTGTATTTTCACCTCATTCAGCAAATTTGACAAAATCAATTAATAAGAAAATGTTGCAGGTATATCGACTACGCTTGACATTGTTTTGAATTTAACTTTGAAAGGGAAAATGTAGGCTAAAATAGTCAAACTGTAACCAGCGCTGGGTGGAGAGTTTTTCCAGATCAACTTATCTTGCCTTTTGGATTCAATTTGCCACAATTCAGCGCTCAGTAAATAATTCCTGATCGGAGTGCTGTGCACCATGAACCAGTAATAAAGAACGCTCTGTGATTGGCTGAGGATCTGATGATTGTTACTGAATCCTACATTTTGTCCTGTGTTTTAGTACCAGATGTTCCCCCCCAGAACATCAATGTGACGCTCGGTGAGGATGGAAATGGGTCGATTATTGTGAGCTGGGACGCTCCGCCGCTCGGTATTTACAGTAATAACATTAAAGGTTACAAGGTGAGACTCCACTTACTGCTAACATCTTGTTCTAAGTACTACACAAACATAAACAGGAGGCCCTGGCTCTGTGTGCGCGTACAAGTAGTGTTACCAGCTGTATCTATGAGGGTGTGTTCATATGACTGCATGTACAAGGGTAAGTAGGTGTATGTATGAGAATGAGTGTGTTTATGTTTTGTATGTATGATGGTGAGTTTGCTAGTGTTGTGTATGTATGTGTGTGAATGTTGTGTATATATGAGGATGAGTGTGTTTATGTTTTGTATTCATAATGGTGAGTGTGCTGGTGTTGTGTATGTATGTGTGTTAGTGTATTTGTTTTGTGTATGTGTGAAGGTGAGTGGGCTTGTTTTGTGCATGTGTGAAGGTGAGTGTTTTTAATGCATGTGTGAAGGTGAGTGGGCTTGTTTTGTGTATGTGTGAAGGTGAGAGTGTGTTTGTTTTGTGTATGTGTGAGGGTGAGTGTGTTTGTTTTGTGTATGTGTGAAGGTGAGTGTGTTTGTTTCATGCATGTGTGAAGGTGAGTGGGCTTGTTTTGTGTATGTGTGAAGGTGAGTGTGTTTGTTTCATGCATGTGTGAAGGTGAGTGTGTTTGTTTCGTGTATGTGTGAAGGTGAGTGTGTTTGTTTCGTGTATGTGTGAAGGTGAGTGTGTTTGTTTTGTGCATGTGTGAAGGTGAGTGTGTTTTTTTGTGCATGTGTGAAGGTGAGTGTGTTTTTTTGTGCATGTGTGAAGGTGAGTGTGTTTGTTTTTTGCATGTGTGAAGGAAGGCATGTGTGAAGGTGAGTGTGTTTGTGTATGTGTGAAGGTGAAGGTAAGTGTGTTTATTTTGTGCATGTGTAAAGGTGAGAGTGTTTGTTTCGTGTATGTGTGAAGGTGAGTGTGTTTGTTTTGTGCATGTGTAAAGGTGAGTGTGTTTGTTTTGTGCATGTGTGAAGGAAGGTGTGTTTGTTTTGTGTATGTGTGAAGGTAAGTGTGTTTATTTTGTGCATGTGTAAAGGTGAGAGTGTTTGTTTCGTGTATGTGTGAAGGTGAGTGTGTTTGTTTTGTGCATGTGTAAAGGTGAGTGTGTTTGTTTTGTGCATGTGTGAAGGAAGGTGTGTTTGTTTTGTGTATGTGTGAAGGTAAGTGTGTTTATTTTGTGCATGTGTAAAGGTGAGAGTGTTTGTTTCGTGTATGTGTGAAGGTGAGTGTGTTTGTTTTGTGCATGTGTAAAGGTGAGTGTGTTTGTTTTGTGCATGTGTGAAGGAAGGTGTGTTTGTTTTGTGTATGTGTGAAGGTAAGTGTGTTTATTTTGTGCATGTGTAAAGGTGAGAGTGTTTGATTTTGTGTATGTGTTAAGGTGAGTGTGTTTGTGTTGTGTATGTGAGAAGGTGAGTGTGTTTGATTTTGTGTATGTATAAAGGTGAGAGTGTTGGGGTTTTTTGTACCTTACTCCAAAAAAATTACTTTTTCACAAATCTGTTTTGCATAAAATGAAGCAAGTGCCTAGTAATGCTCTTTTAATTATATTCTTTGTAACTCCAGTGACAGTTAGAAACTAAAAAATAATTAAGAATTAAAATCTATATATTCTACATATCTGTTTTGTGTGGTTTTGTTGAAGCGTTTAATTAAAGCATTAGATATTTTCTGTATTATATCTCCCCCATATATTACCATGGCGGGATTCCTTATTTCCATATAAAGAGAATATCTCCTCTCTAAAAGCCTCCACGACTCATTCATGCGTTAAAATCCTTCATTCATCTTGAAAAATCAGAACTTATTACAAACGCTAATTGCAGTATAATGTGACGAGGTGTTGGCGACTGTCAATCATGTTTGACAGTGAAGGTTTTATTAATTACATTGATTGTAATTTTCATTTCAAATGAATAAATACTTATCTGGTGGAGGCGACAGAACACTGGATGCTAATGCTCAGCCGGAGATTTTTCCTCCCAGCAGGAAAATGTCACTATCATCAAGTCACAATGTCTCTATGCAGCCAGCAGTGTGAGAGAGATTCAACAAAGTCAGAAAATCTCAATAAAGTGCAAATGAAAATATAAAATCCTTTGTTCTAATCGTATAGCATAGGACGCATTTACCCAGTGCTATACGCTGTGCGTAATATGACAACCATTACAAGAGAAGGATATCGGAAATAAAGAGAATTATATAAAATTATATATTCAGAAAATACGCCATCAACTCTGATACTTCTTGGCATTTTCATATTATTTCTTTGCAGTATAATGTTTTATTTAATTTTTTTTCATATAGAATACATTAAGTAAGAGGAGAAAATTAGACAATGTGAGAAGTAAATCCTCAGTAATTTAATTTAAAAAAAGACTCTCCAATAGAGAGATAAAGGTGCCAGGTATAACGCGATCCCTAATGGAGCACACAGCCCCGGCGAGGCTTACAAAATACTCATCTAAATGGAAAGCAGGCTAGGTAGGTGAAGCAAATAGGTAGGTGGACTGGAGAGAAAGCAGTGAAGAATAAAGAATTATCTGTGATATATGTATACGGGTCAGGTCCTGTCCTTCCCATCTCTCTGAGACCAAAATGGGAAGGACAGGTTGGGGTTCCAACCTCAGAGACCAAATGCCACGTGTCATTTTGGAGAGGTAGGTGTAGTTGGCTGTTATACTGGTGAAGCTAAATCATATTTTGTTTTAAATTTAGAATAGCAGAGACAGCCGTTTTCCATTGTTTTCTCAGTGAAGCAGGGTGTGGATGCCTTTGGAAGCGTCGGGGATAATGACCAAATCTAAGTTGGAATATACCGATTCACTAACCTTTACTACACAATAATCACTTACAGTCAGTCGCCCACTGTACAATGCTGAATAAAACGTGGAACTTCATTAACCTAAAAATAGCTGTAATGTATTAATAACATGATAATATCGATAGCAGGTCTCTTGTCCATTCGCTTCCTTGAAGTCTGACTATATAAAGTATAATAATCGTGTTCCCGTTGATGAAGAGTTGACTCTGAGTTTTACCATGTGTTCCAGGTTTGGTGCTTTGGAAACGAGACGTATCCTCAGTCAGACTGGATTGTGGACGAGGAAACCAAGCGTTTGGAAATCCCTGCGTTGACGTCAGGGGTCCAATACCAGGTTCAAGTGGCAGCGATTAATGATGCAGGGATCGGGATCCCAAGTAAACCCAAATACATCTTTCTAGGTGAGAAGGATTACATATATCAATGAGATTGGAATTTGGGGACATTAAGTAATCGGTTAAAACAAGCTTAAGGCCCTGCTGAGGATAAAGTCACCCATGGACCGTGAGAATGAGATAGCGCTGAAAGAGTTACGTTACGCTGTATAGAGAGCAGTTCTGGGGCAAGTTCGGAAAGTGGAGCAATCATTAACAAAATACGAGAGCTGTTGGCGTAAATAAGTAAATCCACATCAACAAATCAACTGTAGAGCCACGAAACGTGAAAGTTGTGTCGGGTGATGGTGCTGTATTACTGATAGACTTGCTTCTCAATCTGAGACTCTAAAAAGGGATTAACAAAGAATCACCTGTTTGCCTCATTATTTCACTTTAAACATTTTTGCATCTCTTCCGAAGTTGTTTTCAAAGCTGTTGTATACAGCAAACATAAACACCAAGGAATCCATGTTTAATGTGGAATAATGAGGCAAAAAGGTGATTCTTTGTTGAACTCATCTGCATATGTCCACCCAGAATCCCTTGCGGCAGTAATAGCACTGCAAATTTCAGATTTCTGTAGGAAAAGCGTCTTATGACTTGACTTTTGTGTGCAGATCTGTGTTTAAAGGACCACTCTAGGCACCCAGACCACTTCAGCTTAATGAAGTGGTCTGGGTGCCAGGTCCAGCTAGGCTTAACCCATTCTTTTATAAACATAGCAGTTTCAGGGAAACTGCTATGTTTATGAATGGGTTAAGCCTTCCTCCAAATCCTCTAGTGGCTGTCTCATTGAAAGCCGCTAGAGGCGCTTGCATGATTCTCACTGTGAAAATCACAGTGAGAGCACGCAAGCGTCCATAGGAAAGCATTGATAATGCTTTTCTATGCGACCGGCTGAATGCGCGCGCAACTTCTGCCGCGCGTGCGCATTCAGCCGACAGGGCGGATCGGAGGAGGAGAGGAGGCAGAGAGCGACCCCCTCAGCGTTGGAAAGAGGTAAGTTTTAACCCCTTTCCCCTTTCCAGAGCCGGGCGGGAGGGGTCCCCTGAGGGTGGGGGCACTCTCAGGGCACTATAGTGCCAGGAAAACGAGTATGTTTTCCTGGCATTATAGTGGTCCTTTAACTGTGTGGGAGGGGTTTTTAATCACTTTTTCCCCCACCATAGCTTTGGGTGTGTATATATGTTAATTTTTTTAAAAAATTTTTTGCAGCAGCAGATGGCACAGAAGTGACGAGAGAGAAGGAGGAAGGTGTACTGTATTTGGACTTTGTCCTACAAGTCCTTCGCCACCCGGCTTTTATTGCGACTGCCGGAGCTATTGCCTGGCTCATATTAATGATGGTTACTATTTATATATGCCAACGCCATTCGAAGCGGTACAGCACAAAAAAACGCAGCGATCTGGTGAATGGTAAGAGCCGTTTACAGATTATGCATAGATTTCATTCCATATCTGTCAACCAAACAACAACTATCTCTCTGTTGGGTTATGAAAAAATAACACAGCTTGCTCCAGTTCTAAGCCCCATCTGGCTGACACGTGTTTGCCTTTTGCCTGTATTTAGATGTATAAATACATTTCCCATACACCTCCTGTGAAAGAATACCCATCACTTTCGGCTTCTTTTCGTTGTCTGGATTCGTGCCCCAAGTTTATTTTGTTTATTTTGAGACCATCCCAGAGACCCATTAGAACGCAGAACGTTGAGTATCTTTTGCAAAAACCACAACGGAACTAATTAATTGAATGCTCCACTGGGTGGCCGCCATTTCGTGCGTGCATGTCCAGGACAATGGATGGTGGCCATTTTGACTCCCGAACGCAGGCAGCGGGACTTGGTCGTCGAGTGCTTGGAACTAATTTTGGCCAGGCGCACCCATCATTTGTCATTTGCCCGTTTCCGTTCCCCTTCACCTACACGTACGGCGCTCAGGAGATACATACTACCGAACACAGGGAGCATTCTCCACTGCTTTCGTCTAACTTGTGTGGTTTTCGTACAAAACCCCATGAACACAGACCGGCTCTTGATAAAACTTCCCTGGGACTATTTTGGGCTTCAACCTCGTGGCAGACCGGTCAAAACTTCCCCGCCATGGTGATCCAAAACTACCAAACGAATCTGGGTGATTTTTGGATATTTTGTTCACCCAGATCCAGTTATCCAGGGATGTGACTTTTGTGAGGTTTCCATATATTTTGGGAGTACTTTAGGGGTGTTCAGAAATTGTGATATTTTTCTGTCCCTGGAGATAATTGAGTTTGTACAGTACCTGACTTAATTATTTCTCAGGCACAGGGGAGGAGTTTACTGACTGTATAAATTTGATGCCTGTGTCTCCATTAAACAGTCTTCTCCTAGCATTAAGCCTCGGCTCATGTGTGGGGGTTATGCTACACCAGTTATATTTTACTTGTGGAATTATTTGCTTGTCTATATAGGAAAAGGGATACCCGTGGTGGTGATACCTTGGCAGACCACCACACCTCCCATTGTGATTTACTATTATTACCGAGTACAAATAGCGCCAGATGCAGGATAATGGGAATTGTAGTGTGATCAAGTGATCTGCAAATGTCACGATTGTTTGAATAGTTTTATACAAAGTTCACTCCAGAATCATTCCATGGCATTTTTTGGAAATGTAATCACTTTTTGTGTAATGCCGTCGCTTTTTATGAATTGCAAAACTTTTTTTCCGAGGGAGGTGGAGTCAGCATTCCATGTGCTCAGGCAATCAGAGAACCGCCAGGCAGAAATCTCATCCCTCATTGGATAACAATAGTTACAGTCTAGTGAGATTAGATTCTCTTGTGTCAGGGTTTACGGTTTCCATAGCGCTGAACCCAGATTCTACATTACTAATGAACATTGTAACATTAATTGGAGGTTGTGTTTTCCAGGATGTGGTGTATTGTCAGACTGCCCCCTAGTGGCTATAAATATTATTACACTGGGGGACCAATAGCCTAATTTTTAGTATTGTCTACTAAGTATTGAAAAAATATACTGTAAAATAATAAACTTTTCATTTATAAATATCTTTTTAAAATTTGTCATTAACTACAATGTTATTTTTTTAGGTCTTTATCGATTTGCAAGTGAAGACACTATAATTAAACACAGGTAAGACATTCATATTTGTTTTTATTTATATACAACTTATGCACAGAAATCCATATTTTAAACATTTCCTACCGAAATTCTCCTAAAGGCGTAAAATACAAAATAAACGCAGGGAAAACAAAGCGTTCAACTCAATGTGCATTGAAATGTGATTTATTCTTCATTTTTATTATTTCTTTAACAAGTGTAATTGAACTCTTTCACTAACATTATTCGCTTTTACCATCTCTGCTGGTTGTCACTGCCATGTATTTGCAACTAAAGTGAAAAACTATTTTATAATAATTGCTGTGAATTCCCCGTTGGTGTAGTTATGGGGGGATTCAGTACCCAGAACATGCATATTTTATTAATAGGTTATGACCTAAAACTAAATTATTTACAGATCAAGTAAGGCGTGACCAATAAAGGTGAAAAGCAGGAACAGTAACAGAAGAATCTATATTTACATATTATATATTTAAAGGGTTACTGCTTATAGAAGTGGTGATGGCTGTAGGAATCTGTATGTGCAGTATTTTGGCCTGAGACGCTGCACATACTGTGATATCGGCATTGTGTGTTGGGAGCTAGTTGAACCCCAGCACACTTGAATTAGATGTTCCGGGACACCCCTTTTGTCAGTTTTGTGTGTCGTCCACACGCACTGCACTCTGGGTAATGACGTTCTTGTCGTCTCTCTGACAGCTGGTATATTGATCTCCCCATCCATCAGTTTCCCCTAATGCTAACAGTTATTGCTCATATTTTAAAATAATCTCCCCCCTACCCCCAACACCTCAGAGTGTTTGCACGCGTTCTGAGTCCAAGAAATGGTCCAATCAATTGCTTCGAGCTTGGCCCGGCTCTGGATCTCAGGTAAGTTTAATGCTTATTTTTTAACTCTATAATGGAGGGACCTAATTAGCTAAATGAAAAGTGTAAAGTTAAATGTGTTGGAGTAACCCATTAATAAATATATATAATATATTGTGATCCTTGTTTGCAGGTAGCACGGTCTTCTAGGGTAAACAATAGGCACAGTCCTTGTAATTGCATATACTCCAGGCACTTTATTTGTAAATCCACACAGGATACAGCAGTAAATGAAAACATAAATGTAACACAAAACCTTATAAACAAAAACCTAGGTCGTCTGAGCACTAACTGACATTAGGTTCCCTATCTCTCAGGGTTAAACTAAACAAAACAATAATGGTTTCACCAACCTAGAGTCTTTGTCCACTCTCAGCACTCCAGTATTTAGCCAGCCTGCTGCTTCCAGCCTTTCAGAGAGAAACAAAACATTCTCTCCCTACCTGCCTAGCAGGGAGGGATTTATTCCCACTGCTGCAGCCGATTACCTGAGCAGTAGGTTGGAGACAGTCCAAAACCCTGGGCTGGAACTATGTCTTCCAAGAAAACCGCTAAACTGCGGAGTGGAGCACTGGCCCACCCTGCTCTCCAAATGCTCCACCCCAGGGGCCCATAACTAAATATTCATTCTGGTTACATACACCGAAACATACACTCCCCCTAGGGTTAAAAATCATATGCCTCTCTGAACAATTCTGTTGAGATATAGACTCCCTCAAAGACCACCCCATTCACCTTATCACAATATATACATACATTGTTACTGTTTCTCTGGCATTCACTCCTTTGGTTCCGGTTTCTCACATGATCTGTTCATAAAATGGCGAGAAATGCTCCTACCGGTGAACTGTCAGGTATATACATAATATTTATATTTTGCAGTACACTAATTGTCCAATTTATGTGCAAAAATCACTTTTACTAAAACAATCGCATGAATGAAATTCCACCAAACTGGGTGGACATTGTTTTCCCCAGACAAATTTAGTTGGACAAACCAATTTTGTTCAATGTGCTCTAATGTTTAGTGAAAATACCCCTTATTTTAGCCAAGAATTCATTTTGTCATGATCGAGATCTGGAGTTAGACAACCCGGCTTAGTACCTAGCCCCCCACCCATTAATGCAGTATCATAAAAAGAGTTATGGGCTCATTCTGTAGAGCTGTAATAAAAGACTTTAAGGCTGCAGATAGTAATAAATTGAATATGCATGTCTTATCAACGCAGCCCGGCTGCAATATTTCAACAAATTAAAGAAGTCAAGGAATGAGTTTGCAAAAATGTCTTTTAATGGCCATAAAATATTGTCTGATTTCAGCAATTTCTCACCTCGATGACTCTCCATTCACATTGTCCTTCAAACGGCGGCTATAAATTATAATCGCAGGCTATAAACTGCAAAGAACACTTTTGGTGAATATTCTCCCCAAAGGCATTTTAATTCTCCTGGAAACTGTTCCCATAACATCCAGTATTTCTGGGCTCATGAGATCTTAAAGTGAAAACTTGCTGTTTTCTAATGTATAGGATTCGAATGAGAAAAGAAATGAAAAGATAGACTGCTTTTTTAGCAGACACATCTAATTTCCATCTGGTTTTTCACCTACATTGACTGGTTATGATAAAGTTGAATATACGGGATAGTTACCGAATATTACACCCCAGACCGATATTAATATTGCTATTCACAATAAAGTGTAAATTGAAAAACTCAGACTAGGAAGTTGGAAGAATTCTCAAAAACAGACATTCAGTTATTTTCTTGTTTCTATTTTCTGCCTTTTCATGTAAACGTTGCATGTTGGTTTTTAACACTATTTAGTGAAATATTTGCCAGAAAAATATATATTCAGATTTCACTTGTTGTTAGGTTTGTTCTGTAGACTTTTCTACTCACGTCCTGTACAATGTCTTTTATTTTTAATTAAGAATGTCGCCTACAGATTGTAAGCTCTTGTGATCAGGACTCCTTGCCATAATTCCTGTGTATGTTTTGTTTGCGCTCTGTACTGCGCTGAGGGATATGATGTCGCATTAATGTAAAGAATGTTTCAGTTACTCCGTGGTTTGGTTTATGTGACAGGATGGACACCAGTGACTCGCCTTGGCTCTCGAACACGTGGAAATCCACCTCCTGTTCTAGAAACTACAGCAGCACGACCAGTATGAACAGTCAGTTCCTGTGGTCAGAGACCAAAGACGCGGCAGATTTCCATAAATCTAGTGAGTGCAACCCAAAACTATACAATACTGCACTTCTGTGTCGTTTTCAATAAAATAAAAATGTAGATAAATGACAAGGGAAGGGACACATCCCACCACTAAAGAAATTAACTAATGCTCAGCAGAGAACCAATAGTGCATTAATGCTGCCACCTAGTGTTCATACATGGAAGAGCAAGGGGAATTACAAATGGGCTTATTTTTTAATTAAATAATAAATCTAGAAACATTGCTTGTTTTTTAGAATTGTATTGCACTTCCCCAAAACCAATAAAGTCCCTGCATTGTGCAATCACAATGTGGACAAAGTGTGTTTTGGTTTTAGTTCTTAGGTTTCACAAACATTTTTAATTGTGTGACCTCCAATCAGTGTCATACTGGATGTAAAATAAATAAAATGTGTAAAACATCAAAATCGGCATTGTTTTATCAGAGTATTTTTATAGCGTCATCCAGCTCTATGTACTCCTGGTATCAGAAATGGCAGATTGGGTTTATTCGATATTGCGTATCCGGGGACGCCACTGATGCGCTAATTTCCCTTATGACGCTGAGCTATCGGTGCAAACCCAGCACTATATGTATGATGACTGCGTTCAATATTACTCTTGGCGGCTCATTCCTCCGTGAACAAGGCGCAAATCAGCGTTCTGTATTAATTCTCATATTTATCAGATATAGCGGCACCCATAGCTTTTGCGCAGCACATTTCACTAAAGGGGGGTCTTGAAGGGCTGAGCCAGTGACGTCTCTCAGTAATAAGGAACATGCATTGTGCTGCCTGGGGTCGGTGTATACAGGACACCATGATAATAAATTTAAATAGCGGGACACAGTCCTGAAATGGGGAGGGTCCCATCGAAACTGGGACAGTTGGGGAGTCATGAAGTTCTTACGCATCCACTGGCATGAGATCTGTTAATCCCTGGCTGATGTACTGTTAATGAATGTGTAATAATACGATATAATTAATTATCCCTTCAGCAATCTCTTTTGAGCGGAAAAGTGAAGGAAGTCGCAGCCAAATAATCTCTGTGGTCCCAGACAGCAGCAGTCTATATGGAGCACTTTATGTTGATCTTCCGGGGAGAGATATGACAACGTTTCAGCGCCCTCTGCCTGGGAAGCATGCCGTGACTGGACCATGTGGCAGAGAGAGACCCGTGCCACTGGAAATGCCTGGGAAGCATGACGTGGCTGCACCGAGTGGAAGAGAGAGACCCGTGCCCCTGACAATGTTCGACCAGAGATCTTTCTCACAGTTTTGTACAGCAAACCATAACCATTTTTATGGCGACGCAAGGAACAAACTGCAAAGGAAACCGACGGATTCTCCTAATATCTCACTAAAGGAATCGTGGGTGCATAACTTTAAGAAAGGTAAAATATTTGACGTGTTCCATGCTTCGTGAACAGGGCCCAGTTGTCAACGGTTGTCATGGGCCTGGCGGTCCTGGGGGGCCCGGACTGCTCTGGGAGTCCCGGGCCCCACATTCCATTTGTGCACATATAGATAGCGATTATCGCTATCTATATGTTCACCTGCGGGACCCGGCTACCTGTAGAATGTAGACGGGGACCAGCCAGCACATCTTAACTCTCCAGTTGCTCCTGCCTGTAAGTCTTGCGAGCTCCGTGGCCGGTAGAGCGTTGTCACTGGTTACCATGGCAATGCTCCACGTGGCAAACAGGCACAGCTCGTGAGACTTACAGGCAGGAGGTGATGGAAAGTTAAGATGTGCTGGCCGGTCCCCGTCTACATTCTACAGCAGCTGGCTCCCTCCACCAGACGACCGGACCACCAGGGATGCAATCTCCCCCCTCCCTTGCCAGGTAAGAAGCAGGGAGGGGGGAATAAAATACCACCAAAAAGGCTCCCCTCCCACCCCCCACACCCCCCCAATGCAGCCCCCTATTTTACATACAGCCCCTACATTTACATACACTAAAACCACAACACATTCACACACTAAAACCACAACACAACACAGCACACAGGCCATCCTTGTGGGTGGACTCAGAATGGGCCCTCGGGGGGGGGGGGGGCACACTTTGAACTGTGTCAGGGGCCCCAAAATTTCTGATGGCAGCCCTGTTTGTGAATAGCTTTCCCAGGTATAGCAACATGTCTTGGGGGTATAACAATGCTGTAATAATTTAATATAGTAACTGTCAAGATTGGGTAGCGCCTACACACAAAGTCTAGGGAAACAGTAACCAGAATGAAGGAAATAAAGAGAGAAAGGTAAATATACCAGACCTTAGAGGGGCTAGGTTAATGTGTGCCCTAGATGAAAATACAGAGTCAAAATCGAAAGCCAATGTCAAGGACGCCAGAAGTCAGGGTACCAGAAATACAGAAAAGTCAAATACAAAGCCGGGTCAGTAACAAGAAAAGCCAAACCAACTACACAGTACGCATTCTCGGGCAGAATAAACCACGGCAGGGCAATGATCTCCAGAAAGAGGGACGTTTAAATAGGTAGAACAAAAGTATTACTGGACTGCATCATCACCACGAACCAAATCACACAAAGGGGTGTAATGTGTGAAGGGCAGATGATGTGTCCCAATAATATGACCTGTCACTTTAATATTATAAAAAGTCTACACCTACAGGGTCCTGTGATTTCCAAGGACTCCTGCAGGTAGCGTGAGACTACCATAATGATCCATCAGCCTCGCAAGAAGACAGAGTGTGCACGGGTTGCTCTGCACGAGGAGCAACCGAACGCCACAAGGCGTTCACCGTGGACAGGACAGCATGGGACCGGAAACTTAGTGGCTGCCGCGAAGCACCCCCTGGAAGCCGCATGTGTCATGCGGCAGTCTAAGGTATAACAGTAACTACCCAATTTAATCCATGAGAGAGACCATCATAATAATA
>OW240921.1:116744520-116776943 GCA_933207985.1 Pelobates cultripes
TCCATTCTCTGCCTGATCTCTTCCATTCTCTGCCCACCCTGATCTCTTCCATTCTCTGCCCTGATTTTTTATTCTCTGCCCAACCTGATCTCTTCCATTCTCTGCCCTGATTTTTTATTCTCTGCCCACCCTGATCTCTTCCATTCTCTGCCCTGTTCTCTTCCATTCTCTGCCCACCCTGATCTCTTCCATTCTCTGCCCACCCTGATCTCTTCCATTCTCTGCCCTGATCTCTTCCATTCTCTGCCCACCCTGATCTCTTCCAATCTCTGCCCTGATCTCTTCCATTCTCTGCCCACCCTGATCTCTTCCATTCTCTGCCCACCCTGATCTCTTCCATTCTCTGCCCTGATTTTTTACTCTCTGCCCAACCTGATCTCTTCCATTCTCTGCCCTGATATCTTCCATTCTCTGCCCTGATCTCTTCCATTCTCTGCCCACCCTGATCTCTTCCATTCTCTGCCCTGCTCTCTTCCATTCTCTCCCCCCCCTGATCTCTTCCATTCTCTGCCCACCCTGATCTCTTCCATTCTCTGCCCTGATATCTTCCATTCTCTGCCCTGATCTCTTCCATTCTCTGCCCACCCTGATCTCTTCCATTCTCTGCCCTGATCTCTTCCATTCTCTGCCCTGATTTTTTATTCTCTGCCCATTTTTTATTCTCTGCCCTGATCTCTTCCATTCTCTGCCCACCCTGATCTCTTCCATTCTCTGCCCTGATCTCTTCCATTTTCTGCCCACCCTGATCTCTTCCATTCTCTGACCTGATCTCTTCCATTCTCTGCTTGCCCTTGTCGCTTTCATCCAATAGTGACTATTACTGACTATTCTACTATACTATATGTACAGGAAGCTCGCTCTATATTATAATCTGTACAGGAAACTCTCCCTATATAATAATTATAATCAGTTCAGGGAGCTCTCTCTATATTATAATCAGTAAAAAAAAGCTCTCTCTATATTATAATCAGTACATGGAGCTCTCTCTATATAATAATTATAATCAGTACAGAGAGCTCTCTCTATATTATAATCAGTACAGGAAACTCTCTATATTATAATCAGTAAAGAAAGCTCTCTCTATATTATAATTATAATCAGTACAGGAAGTTCTCTATATTATAATCAGTACAGGGAGCTCTCTCTATATAATAATTATAATCAGTTCAGGGAGCTCTCTCTATATTATAATCAGTACAGAGAGCTCTCTCTATATAATAATTATAATCAGTTCAGGGAGCTCTCTCTTTATTATAATCGGTACAGGAAGCTCTCTATACTATAATCGGTACAGGGAGCTCGCTCTATATAATAATTATAATCAGTTCAGGGAGCTCTCTCTGTATTATAATCGGTACAGATAGCTCTCTATATTATAATCGGTACAGGGAGCTCGCTCTATATAATAATTGTAATCAGTACAGGAAGTTCTCTATAATAAAGCCACCTGGAAGGATACAGAAAATTATCTTGTGTGAAGAGTAAATACGTTTGAAATTTGTAAAAATAAATACATCTTGTAACTGTGTTTGTGTTTAGGAGACTACGCAAAGGTAATGAAAACTTTCAGTTCCCCCAAAATTCTTCAGTATACAACATCTCTTAAAGTGATGGATCTTCTGCCGTTCACCGCTCTCCCACCACCGCCTGTCCCCCCGCCACAGGAAGATTCCTCACGTGACGCTCAGGAAGACATGTAAGGCATCCCTTGACATTGAAACGTAGCACACAGGGTTAACCAAAAACACAAATTCTATTCGTTAGTGAAACCCTTTAACCAGATCCATCTACAGGTTGCTGAGATGTTCACAGGACCTTGGTAGGGTAACCGTGCTGAGTTCTCCATGAGAAGGTCACTTGTGTCCTCATGCAATCTTTAGATGAGAATGGCGGTTCACGTAGGGCTGTAACTGTAAAATGAGACATTTTGACCTACGTGGACCGCAGGCCTGTCTAGGGATTGAGGAGGACTTAGACTGATTCAAAGCTTTGCATTAACTGGTTTGAAAAGAAATCTGAGGCTTTGGTCTATCTCCACAGCTTTTTCTTTAAGGACATGTGGCTGGTTTGGGAGCTCAATTTGGACTAGTTAATTATCAGCATACATGAGCAGTAGTGAGCTCTGGATTTGAGTGAAGAAGATAATTACAGGAAGTTGATGATGAATATAAATGGCACACTTTATTAAACGATGGAGCGATATAACACCACCTGACATTTCATGTAACTGGATTTATTGGGTCTTGTATGATGAGTGTTTAGTGGAATCTCGGAGAAGCAGCATTAATAGTGTAAAATTGGGAAATTAGCGATCTTTCCAAAATTAGTCACCTTTCCAGAAACAATCTGTCCGTTATTGCTGATTTTCCAGGGAATGTGGGGGGTAATTAGCACGCAGACACACAGTGCCCCCTGGTGACAAACGTTGTGTATTAATCTGTATGGAACTAAAGGTTACTGACTATTTAACAGAGAAAATTATAGATTATGCTTACGGAGTGTAATCTTAATTTTAGTAATGACAGGAGGCGAGTATTTGCATATCTTTCTATACTTTCAGAAAACATTAAAAACACAAAAAGCCCAGACACACCAGACTCCTCTATCTTTGTAGCGAACCAAAATTGAAAGTTCCAAACAGAGTTCAAACGGCGAACTATCCAACAGAAATCCAGAAATAATCTTGTAATCCAGACAACGGTAGGGAGAACATCTAAAGTGTCCGTAGAATCCATAAGCGATGTATAACGTGTTGATAACACTGAAAAGAAACAAAGTGAAAGGCATCTGAAATGATAAGTTGTCCATCATCCAACAACTGTCTATCAATTATGTTAAATAGATGCAACAAGAATAATGGTTTACTAAATATAATAATTATCATACAGAACACTAGCCTGATCTAAGCTTCATAGTCGTATAATAACAATATAATAATTAAACATGAAACATGCAACTGCATAGAATGTGAAAAACTTAAGGTTACTAAGAATCCTAAATTAGAAATAGGTCATGGAAAAATGGAAATTACCCAGCACGGGAAACAAGAAAAAAGGTCGGGAAATACTTGCCTTCTGTCATTACTAAAATTAAGATTATAGGTACACTCCGTTAGCATAATCTACAATTGTATCACATGGCAGGAGGCTTCATATTTGCAGTTTTAACGCTCAGAATCACGGAAGGTAAAAGAAGCGTGAGAGGACTGTCTAAAATCAAACACGCGGTACGTAGATTCCTGTGACCAATATGGCATAATATTGTTCAACGATGCGCCCGCCAAAAACGCTCGAGATGTCGCAGCCCTGTGAACCGCATGGGCCCCAAAGCTAGAATCTATACCGGCTAAAGACAGGATCCAGCAAACCTTGATGTAGTGTAAAAGAGCACTAACGACGGAACTGTCTGGAAAAACTGGTAGAAAAAAATCGTAGTCGAATCCGACTTCGTACAACGTGAGACTGAGTATGAGACATACTCCAACGAGAAGGTAAACCGATCTACATTGAACGCATGAATATCTCAGACCTGTTGGCAGGAATGAGGCACAGAAGCATTGTGAGTTTAGCCGAGAGCTGGCGAAGTAACAATCCAGCATTATCTGGCATGTCTCGAAGGACACCCAAAACTAAATCGACGTCCCAGAGATGAGAATACCTAGGAGCGGGTGGTCTAGATAACTTGATCCCGCTCAAAAGTCGACAAACCATAGGGTCCTGACCCACCAGTATGCCCCGGAAAAGGAACGCGAGCTGCCGAAATCTCTGATCGCACCACATTAATGGGGCGATATGAGAAACCCAACCAGAAAAGGTGAGACAAATAGTTCAGAATGGAGGTAGTAGGTGCTGTAAAGGGATCTGCGTCCCTCTCCATGCACCAGCTATTCCAAGCATTCCAGGCAGAGTTGTAACATCGTCTAGTGCCTGGGGCCCAGGAATCCCATAGGAGATCCTTAGCTGCGATACGCCGTGAACCGCCCAGGCCCCCGGGAAAGTGTCCAAGCCACTAGTTCTAGTTTCCGTTCTAATACTAACGGATGTGGTTCCCCCCAAGGTCCTGTCAGGAGGAGGGGAAATGCTGGCAAAAGTCCTGAGACAGTTCCAGTAGATCCGGAAACCATACTTGGCCCCTCCAGAGGGGGGTGAGAAGAAGGAGGGATCCTCCGTGGAGGTGTAAGTGAAATATCACCCTCGTCAGCGTGGCGAATGGAGGGAAGGCATAGGCACCCTTGTCCGGCCAATTCTGTAGGAATGCATCCAACGCCTCGCACTTGGAGTCTCAAAGCTAGCTGAGCATCATGGGAGATGTAGTCCAGAAACAATTTATGGTGTCAAAGTTAGCCATTACTGACCTATAATATTTTACTCCATATTACATTGCTACCTATATTCCATTATTTTATATATTCCATTATTTTATGGTTACCACGTGCCCAACATTGTGTTGGTCCCCCCCATGCTGCCAAAACAGCTCAGATACGTCAAGGCCTGGACTCCACAAGACCTCTGAATGTGTCCTGTGGTATCTGGCACTAAGACATTAGCAGCAAATCCTTTAAGTCCTTCAAGTTGCCAGACGAGGCCTCCATAGATCAGATTTGTTGTTCCCGCACATCCTACAAATGTTCAACTGGATTGAGATCTGGGGAATTTGGAGGCCAAGGAAACGCCTTGAACTCTTTGTCATGCTCCTCAGACCGACTGTATCTATTACTTCATATTACATTACCACCTATATTCTATTACTTCATATTACATCACCACCTATATTATATTACTTCATACTACATCACTACCTATATGCTATCACTTCATATTACATCACCACCTATATTCTATTACTTCATATTAGATCACCACCTATATTCTATTACTTCATATTACATAACCACCTATATTATATTACTTCATACTACATCACTACCTATATGCTATTACTTCATATTACATCACCACCTATATTCTATTACTTCATATTACATCACAACCTATATTCTATTACTTCATATTATCTCACTACCTATATGCTATTTGTGACGAGAGCAATCTCGCCACATTGCATTGGAGAAGCCTGGTTGCTCGCCTGTTGCCTTTGGATTATGGCCCCATGTTAAAAGGCTTGATTTTCCCCTGCAAAGACAAGAAAGCCGGGTCATTTGGTGCTTGCCCTGTTTGAGCAGTGATACCCCAGATAGCTATGCCATGGAGCCCATTCGTATAATGAAAGACTATGGGAAAGACTTTGGCTCCATGGCAATTGAACTGTATGTGTGTGCTCTGAGCGCCATTCAGTAATAATGTGCGCTCAGACCTAAGCTATCTGGGCATATGTTACATGTCTGTATTTTATGTCATAAATGTAACCTTGTGTATTTTATTGTATTTTACTGTCTTTTTGCTGCCATGTGTTCAATGGAGTTTTGCCTCTGTCTTTGGAGATAATTGGATTACTTCTAATTATCTCCAGGATAGAAGACTCTGTGGAACTGGTTTTGAACCACTGGACCAATTTCTATGATTTTGACGTATGTTTGTATTTGGAGTATGCTGATTCTGAAAATGTAAGTTTTATGTGAATCTGATGATGCATACTTTTCAAGTTATGAATAATGTGGAAAAATTGTATTTCTCTGCTTGTGCTAAATTACATTACCCATTGTGTAAGGTAATTGAATCACATGCAGAGGGGAGGTGTAACGGACCGTTTTGCATACAAGGGATAAAAACCGTTTAGGTGATCGGCCCCCTTTCCAGAGATACAGGCACAGCTACTGCAGAACACCAAACTTCCGAACTGGATACAAAATAGCACTCCAACTCCCGAACTGGAACCTCCCAAATAGCTGCTAGCAGACAAACAGGAAAAGCAGACAATCAGCTTACACTCCTGGCAATCAGTCTCTAACAGCATACAGTGAATCCCCCCAAGAACGAGACAAGGCTCCGTGTTGAGGGTCAAGCAGTGGTCTGAGGTGCTGGCACACCCAGCCTGGTTTTTATTACAGTCTTGCAAATACAGGACCGCCCACAGGGAGGTATAAAACAACCAATCACATCACAGTTACATCCCACATATTCCCTCCCCTTATCCTGAGAGGAAACTCAATTACATACAGTTAAAACATACTTTCTACCCAACTTTCATAACTCTAAAACCATACATCACATTCACATAAAATTACATATTCACAATCAATCCATTCAGGGGAACAACATATTAAAAAATGGCATGAATCAGACCAGGGGTTCAAAAGTTAGTAAAAGTATCTTTTGGGCCCTGGCTGGCACATGGATATCTGGCTCAAACAGGTTTTACAGAGCCCTCTATTCTGGAGACAATGGGGAAAGTAATCCAATTATCCAGGGATAGAGGCAGACTCCATTGAGCACATGGGGACACAAAGACAGTAAAACACTTTAAAATACATAAAGTCACATTTATTACATAAAACAGACATGTAACATATCCCCAGATAGCTCAGGTCTGAGCGCACATTATTAAGCGAATGGCGCTCAGACCACACGAATACAGTTTAATCGCCATGGAGCCAAAGTCTTTACAGTCAGTTTCATACGAATGGGCTCCATGGGATTCCTACCTGGGGTATAACACATTCAAACAAATCTACCGAACCCCAGGCAGAAAAGCACGAATGAAGCTTTTCTGCAGGTAAAAAAGATGTCTTTTAACAGGGGGCCATAGTCCAAAGGCAGCAGGCGAGCAACCAGGCTTCTCCAATGCAATGTGAGATTGGACTCGTCACAGGAGGAATTTGTGGGAGTGTCTGAGTGTATTGTATGTGTTTATTGGTTGTGTTCCAAAACCCTGTGGGTGGTACTAATGTGTAAGAATGTGTACATAAGCACAATAAACCCACAGCTCTGTCTGTTCACTGCTTGACCCTCAACACGGAGCCTTGTCTCGTCTTTGGGGGGATTTACTGAATGCTGATAGAGACTGATTGCTAGAAGTGTAAGCCGCTTGGATGCTTTTCCTATTCGTCTGCTAGCAGCGATTCGTATGGTTCCTGTTTGTGTGTTTGGAGTGCTATATTGGATGCCGTTCGGGAGTTTGGAGCATTCACTTATTGGCGGTTCGTGTGTTTGGTGTTCTACAATAGCTGTGCCTGCATCTCTGGAAAGGGGGACGATCGCCTAAACGGTTTTTACCCCTTGTGTGCAAAACGGTGCGTTACACTATTACTTCATATTACATCACTACCTATATTCTATTACTTCATATTATATCACTACCTATATTATATTACTTCATGTTATATCACTACCTATATTCTATTATTATTGCATCACTACCTATATGCTATTACTTCATATTACATCACCACCTATATTCTATTCCTTCATATTACATCACTACCTCTGTTTCATCACTACCTCTGTTACATCGCTACCTCTGTTTCATCACTACTTCTGTTTCATCACTACCTCTGTTACATCGCTACCTCTGTTTCATCACTACTTCTGTTTCATCACTACCTCTGTTACATCACTACCTCTGTTACATCGCTACCTCTGTTTCATCACTACTTCTGTTTCATCACTACTTCTGTTTCATCACTACCTCTGTTTCATCACTACCTCTGTTTCATCACTACCTATGTTACATCACTACTTCTGTTTCATCACTACTTATGTTACATCACTACTTCTGTTTCATCACTACCTCTGTTATATCACTCTATATATTTTGTAATTTGCTGTCACTACTTGTATTGCACCACTACCTCTGTTACATCGCTCAATTTATTATGTCACTCACTATATTACATCACTCTTTATTATATCACACTTATCATTACATCACTTCCTGTATTACAAGAAATCACTCCTAAACTCATCTTGACCATTTCTTGCTAATCTTGCATAAAAGATACCGGAAATGGATTGATGATCATTTAAGGACAACTGTCATCAAATTTCCCTTTCTTATTGTTTTTAAAATATTTGTTATAGTTAATGAAACTTGAGAATGTCACTTTTTCATCTGCTGAGCGGCCATGTTGGGTCAGATTGTAATGTTATCCGACCATCTGCCGCTCACCCTAACTTGCTCCTTGCTTTAGGTTCACACAGAGCAATCACAGCAGCAGCAAGTTAGGTTGAGCAGCAGTTGGTCGGATAACAATGGAGTCTGACCCAACATGGCCACTCAGTCAGAAAAAAAGAAAAGTGAAATTTTCACAAAAATTTTTTTATAAATCATTTAAATAAAAATCATTTAGTTTCATTAAATGTGATAAACCTTTAAAAAATGAGAAGTGAAAATTTTCTGATTTTTGTTCTTTAAATATAGACATAGTAACGCTTATGGTGCGTTGGTGGGAGCGTGGGCGCAAGTCTTGCTGCTATGTCCCGTGGCCCAATTACTGTTCTAGAATCCCTTTTAATTAGTTAAATGTTAATTAGATGTTCAGCTTATGTCGTCTCATATTTATTGTTGAAATAAAAACCCAAACAGATGGCTTTTGTATTTTAAGCAATGCCCGTTCCAGAACTCACTGATCGCCAACACGTTATGTTTCGATAGTTTCCCTAACCTTACTCTTTCTGAATGACTCCATGTTGGATCCAGTATCTGGAATTTACAATCACCGTCTGTCTGTTTGCTAAACCACAAACTATGGCCATTTCCCCAGGAATGACACATTTTACGCCAGGAATACTGTCCATAGCTCGGCCGAAGGATGTTTCCTGCTCAACTAGTTAAGTTTAAAATGTTTAATTCACGCATTGATTCTTCCCAATTCCCAATTTTGTGAATAACTCCCAGGATTTCCATTCTTCGTGAACGTTTCAATCTCACTGTAAATGAAACGTCAAGCCGGGTGTTCAGACCAAATTCATCAGGACGCAGCATGAGCGGAGGAGTCTGGGAAATATCACAATGAAAAAGTAACAATGTCAATGTAAAAAAATAACTTGAAATCATTTGTACAGAATTTAGACAGTTTTGTAGACAAAATCTAATTTAATGGATTTAATTAGCTGGCACACATCCAGCACTCTAACCCATTCTCTGAGCAAATGTCCTAACATGTCAGTAGAGATTCACTAAGCAATGTGAATCCTCTCTCTCTCTACAATATTTACTGTTAATAGGGGGTGTGACACTACCATACGAGATAAACTGTATAACAGTTTGAGAAGCTTAAAGGGACACTATAGTCACCAGAACAACTACAGCTTATTGTATTTGTTCTGGTGAGTATAGTCAGTCCCTTCAAACTTGCAGTAAACACTAGGTTACCAGAGTAAATGCAGTGTTTACATTACAGTCTAGGGATACCTCCACTGGCCACTCCTCAGATAGCTGCTAGAGGTGCTTCCTGGGGCAGTACTGCACAGTGTGACTGACATTCAGTGTCTCCACCCTCTGCATGCAGACACTGAACTTTCCTCACAGAGATGCACTGATTCAACGTATCTCTATGAGGAGATGCTGACTGGCCAGGGCTGTGTTTGGCTTGTGCTGGCTCTGCCCCGATCTACCTCTTTGAAAAATTCATCCAATCTAATGCTTTCCTATGTGAAAGCTTTGCGATTGGCTCAGATCACC
The DNA here is from genome assembly GCA_933207985.1 of Pelobates cultripes. Lineage (NCBI taxonomy): Eukaryota > Metazoa > Chordata > Amphibia > Anura > Pelobatidae > Pelobates > Pelobates cultripes. Next base: position 116,754,100 of record OW240921.1, read on the forward strand.
ACTTCTGATGATATCAGCCAAGAAGGCAGATCAGGGGCAGAGCCAGTCGCAGCATACTGGAATTAAGGTAACATTTTAATATACTTGGGGGGGCGAGGGGGAAGCAGAGGGGCTAGATGGTGGTTTTAACACTATAGGGTCAGAAATACATGTTTGTGTTCCTGACCCTAATTCACCTGGAAATCACTAGAACCAACATTGTAAGAAATGAATATAAAATAAAGAGCAGAATCAGTCTTTTGGAAGTAATAAATAAATGTGAAAAGCGCATAATATTTCTCCAGACGTTAAATTGGAAGTGTGTATTTACTATTATTGTATCATTCTAAGGAACATTGCGCAATCATTTATTTAGAGATTAAACGTAAGTAAATATATAGTAAACTAGTACTTAATTAGTAAATAAAAATACAAATATTTTACTCAAGGTAATCCTAAGTATTGCTGGTGAAAATCATCATGTCGCCTCTGAAATTATAAAATACCAGTGATTAAAATGTGATAATTTCTCCTTCGTAACAGGATCAGGTAAATAAGACAAGGCTATTTTTAAAACCGATAAGTCACTGAATGCGTAAAGTACCGGCTGTGGAATACGTTGATATTCTATAAATAACAGGAATCCTGTTGGTACAGATGGTTTTTATTCATTATTTAACACATTAACATCATACATTTTCCAGATTCTCCAATTCGTCCGCAAATTCTGGTCGCAGCCAAGAAAAAGACCAAAAACGGAACAACATCCATCAAAAACAGACTCCACCCAATACGCTGAATTTTAACCGTGCTTCTGCCGCCTCCCTATCATTCTCAATGAATGGTGATAATGTACTCACACCAGAGGATGTAGAAAAATACTTGGAGCTGGGAGCACCGGAAGACAACAGCGGGTAAGTGGAAAAAAGAAAAAAGAGATAAATGGAAACTACCTTCTTATTAAGAACCATATTACAACACAAAAACATTTTTACATGAGGCTAATAACCAACGTTGACACTAAGCATCTGTTTGGGAGTTGCTCTTATAGATAATGAGAGCCATGCTGATAACAGGCATTGATCACCTCTAGCAAACTACACAGGATACTTTATAAAAAATTCCTTTCTAACCGGATCAGAACCAGAATGCTCACACAATAATGTTAGAGGGAATACAAGTCTGGAAATGGTTTTACTGACTGAGAAACATAGAATGAGACGGCAGATAAGAACCATTCGGCCCATCTTGTCTGCCCAATTTTCTAAATACATTAATTAGTCCCTAGCCTTATCTTATAGTTAGGATAGCCTTATGCCTATCCCATGCATGCTTAAACTCCTTTAATGTGTTAACCTCTACCACTTCAGCTTGAAGGCTATTCCATGCATCCACTACCCTCTCAGTAAAGTAATGCTTCCTGATATTATTTTTAAACCTTTGCCCCTCTAATTTAAGACTGAGTTATACTATTCACAAAGATTTACAGAGAGGCAGATCTCCTGACATCAGGCTGGTTTGAATATGAATGGCACACCTACTGGAATTAGGAACTTGGCAACCAACGTTCAGTGCTCATTGTTAGAATCAAATCAGGAAACAGAAGCAGATTAGGGTGAATGAAATGCTTTGTGCAGCTTTTTTATTCCATCACTCTTCTTATCCACAATTTATTTTTTAGTATTCAAGGGAGGGAATATTTAAAAACCACGTTCGATATTATTATATTAACCAAAAAAGGTAAAGTTACAATATGTAAAATTTGAAGAGACATCTCTACGAGTCTGACTGAGTTGATCGTCAATGTCATTCTTCATTTAACAGTAAATGTTCCCTCTCTAATAATGACTGAGAACAAATGGGAAAAAAACAATAATTTTGCCTTGACGGTCTGAGAGAGTCCACAAGGTATCAACCGGAGGTTAGTGGCTGTTCCTGACATCCGCAGCACTACAAAGAGTAACAGTTAACATATATGGCGGATGGTAAGCCTGGGCACCAACTGGTACACAAAGAATGAATGGCCCTCGTCTTGTGAGCTAACATTCTACATGATGCCCAGTGCAAGAAATAAAGATGTATATTGATTTATAACAAGTTTACTTATAAGAATAAATGGCAAAACACAGTCTCTCTAAAGAAAGACTTTAGAACTAATGAGCTACTTTGGAGAAAGTTTAAAAATGTATGCACATTTTTTTAAATGAGACATTTTGATTAATTGACTCCATTCATCATGGTTTTCAAGTCTGCTAAGAAAATTTTTCCAGTTTCCGTCCTCTATCAATTCACCTTCTCATTTCTCTTTGATTCATCACCATTTTCAGTTGACAGAAAATGTACACAAATAAAATCCCTTTCTCCTTCTCTGCTGTGATAAACACTCCGCGGCTGACAAAAGCCATGATATATTGATTTACAAATTAAAAGGCTTCAGCAATCTGTTTCCTTAAACGTTTCTTAGATTTACGCAGCGGAAGACACATTGCAATCACTATTAATTGGTCGCTGTCAGATATAATGTATACTGATAATCTGGTGCTCCGTGTAAGGAGACGAGGATTCGTTCTCAGAGACTTCTTGTCCTTTAATCACATTATATTCAGAAACGCCCAAACTTTGCACAAACTATGCCAAACACCATTACCGTTTGGCAAACAGCTGGGTAATTGAAGAAAGTATTTCATTAACTTGCCATATTAACAAAGAATAAAGTAAGGATGGGAAATCATCACATTTGGCAATTAACCATCGTCATGCTGCCGCTGCACTTTACAAACATTTTCAGCTCAGACTTTTTTCATCTTAATCAATTAAGATGGGAAGGCCGAGATCATACATTTACTGGAAACATTTCGATAAAACAGAAATTGCTACATTCTCACTCAAACCAACTCTCCAACCCTTCATTAGATCTCTGGCGAGGGAGGGGGACATTTGTATTTTAGACGCATTATTTTTCTGTGGCCAAAATCGATCTGTGATGTAAATGCTTTGCAGGTAAAAGGCAGTTAATGTTGATGGTAAAAGCTAGAAAGGTGGAAGGTTTGATTAACAGATCATGGTAATAGTTACAGTTAGATTAGTGATTAGTATTACAGAAGTGTTAAAGGGACACTATAGTCACTGAAACCACTTTAGCTTAATGAAGCCATTTTGGTATGTAGATCATGCTCCTGTAGTGTCACTGTTCAATTCTCTGCCATTTAGGAATTAAATCAGTGTTTATGCAGCCCAAGTCACACCTCCCTGCATGTGACTTACACAGTCTTCCTAAACACTTCCTGTTAATAGTCATCTAATGTTTACACTTAATTTATTGCAAATTCTGTTTAATTTAGAATTTCTTATCTCCTGTGTGAAGAAATCACTAAAGTATTTGGTTTATTTTATGTTATTCCATTCGGTTGCTGTAAACTACCGAACGGAGACCACCCCCTGGCTCATTGACTTCAAAGCATACCATCGTTTAAACCTTCTCCCTGTGCGGCCGCCGTTCGTATTGTCGAACACCACGTGGCTGAGAAAACGGTGGCCATCTTGTTTGTGCGAACAAAGGCAGCAGGACTTGGTCGTCGAGTGTCTGGAACTAAAATCGGACACTCGACTTCCCTAACACTGGTCCCAACGTACAAAAGCTGGATATTCGTTTCCCGAACCGCTATGAGAGTGCTGCTAGGAGCCAGGGGGAACCGTTCGTGAATTTATTCGGTTTTTGAGACTTTTCGAACTAGACCGGCAAAACCACCCAAACTTGTAGAACTGTTTTCGACAGGAGCCTCATGGTTAGCTGGTCACGTAAGAACTCCATGAAATTTGAAAACCCCGGAAATGATTTGGGTGATTTTTGGATATGTTGGTCACCCAGATCAGGGATATCAGGGAATATGACTATTGTGGGGATACCTTATGTTTTAAGGGGTATTTTAAAAGTTGGGTAAAATTGAGATAAGTAAGTTATTACTTTATCAGCCTCAATTATCTCCAGGTAGAGAGGAGGGGATTAGATGTGTCAGGTTTCAAAACTGACATGTAAGACTTTTTCGTTTATTACTGGCCCTTTAAGTGAACGTCATGATTTTCTCCTCTAGTGGCCTCCCTAGCCACTAATCTATTCACTCACCTTAATAACCTCACCTGGATTAACTAATTAGGAGGCTTGATAAGTCTACTCCCGGCACACAACAGGGCCTTAACATTGAAGTCTATGCTCTGATAAAGAATCTCTGTTCCTGGTAATATCCTGTATTTTATCTACATTGTTTCATTCTGTACTCATCTGCATTTCCTCATACTGTAAGGCACTAACCTGCATTACTTCATCCTGAACTTGCCTGAATTACATCTTACCGAAAGACTTTCCTTATCAGCTTCCAAGAATCCTGATTTGTGGCGTATTGCCTTCATTGAAGAATCTTAACTGCTTCAATTGCTGCATCACTGCATGATTTTGTAAGCAACCTGCATTATATTATTTTGCAATATACCTACCTGTTTCAGCCTCTGCAACTCTGCATGATCCTGTATTGCCTTATCCTAAAAGGCATTTACCTATAACTAGCTGCATTGCAAAGTATCCTGGAAATCATTAACTACTTGGTATAACTTCAAGCCTGCTTGTATACAAAAGACTTTATTCATTTACTTTCTAAAGATCTTGTTTGGGGCATATCGCCTAAACCCTGTTTTTCTCACAAAGTATCCTGTTTGTGGCAGACTGCCCTTTATTCTTTATTTTCAGTAAATTTGTTATGTCTAATATGACAAATAACGTTTTTGCCAAGAACCGTTGCAATCGTCTCCTCTCTGACCTGCTCAGGAGCATGACTTTTACTGGGAGCGTTTAAGTATTTCTCTGTTTATGATTATCTGCATAATTTATGTTCCTGTGTGAGGTCCCCTTGCATGGGGACTTGCATAAAAGCCAGTGTGGCATCGTTAAACTTGAGTTCTGTTATACCCTTCATCTAGACTTCGGCTGATGTTTGGGTACCTGTCTGCTTTACTAAGGGACTCTACTTGGGAAGCTGTTATTCGTATGGAAATCGCTTATTTTATTTTGTTGAACGGAGAGTTATAATTTACTGCTACTCTGGCCATTCGGGAGGAAACTACTGAATGGGTATTGGATATAATAGGTTTCCTTACATCCTGCTCTGTTAATAGTTTGCTAGACCCTGAAGGAGCAGGGGATAAAAGCTTTTAGAGTAAGTAACATCTGATTGAAAATTAAACCATTTTGTTTTCATGCAGGCTGTGTCAGTCACATTGAGGAAAGGTGTGGCTAGGACTGCATAACCAGTAATAAAAGTAACTTAACTCCTAAATGGCAATGATTTGAGCAGTGAGACTTTAGAGACATAATCTATACAACCAAACTGCTTCATTAAGCTACATTTGTTTTGGTGACTATAGTGACCCTTTAAATATAATATACATACACTGTATACCTACTGCACTTACTGTACCTCCCTCTACTGTAATGTAACCTGTAAAGTGCTGAGTACACCTGTTAGCGCTATATAAATACAATATACATACACTATATACCTACTGCACTGTACCTCCCTCTACTGTAATGTAACCTGTAAAGTGCTAAGTACACCTGTTAGTGCTATATAAATAAAATATAAATACACTGTATACCTACTGCACTTACTGTACCTCCCTCTACTGTAATGTAACCTGTAAAGTGCTGAGTACACCTGTTACTGCTATATAAATATAATATACATACACTGTATACTTACTGTACCTCCCTCTACTGTAATGTAACCTGTAAAGTGCTGAGTACACCTGTTAGCGCTATATAAATACAATATACATACACTGTATACCTACTGCACTGTACCTCCCTCTACTGTAATGTAACCTGTAAAGTGCTAAGTACATCTGTTAGTGCTATATACATAAAATATACATACACTGTATACCTACTGCACTTACTGTACCTCCCTCTACTGTAATGTAACCTGTAAAGTGCTGAGTACACCTGTTAGCGCTATATAAATAAAATATACATACACTGTATACCTTCTGCACTTACTGTACCTCCCTCTACTGTAATAGAATGTGACGGCAGATAAGAACCATTCAGCCCATCTAGTCTGCCCAATTTTCTAAATACTTTTATTAGTCCCTAGTCTTATCTTATAGTTAGGATAGCCTTATGCCTATCCCACGCATGCTTAAACTCCTTTACTGTGTTAACCTCTACCACTTCAGCTGGAAGGCTATTCCATGCATCCACTACCCTCTCAGTAAAGTAATACTTCCTGATATTATTTTTAAACCTTTGTCCCTCTAATTTAAGACTATGTCCTCTTGTTGTGGTAGTTTTTCTTCTTATAAATATAGTCTCCTCCTTTACTGTGTTGATTCCCTATAGAAACATAGAATGTAACCTGTAAAGCGCTGAGTACACCTGTTAGTGCTATATAAATAAAATATACATACACTGTATACCTACTGCACTTACTGTACCTCCCTCTACTGTAATGTAACCTGTAACTAGCTGAGTACACCTGTTAGCGCTATATAAATACAATATGCATACACTGTATACCTACTGCACTGTACCTCCCTCTACTGTAATGTAACCTGTAAAGTGCTGAGTGTACTAGTTAAAAAAAGAATGCATTCTGCGTTTGATAAGACCAGTATGTGTATTATACAGACTTTTATCCCAATGTTGCCCTGAACACGTTTTATGACAGATGTCAGAGAGTACTTATTATCCACCTCAGTACCAAACACAAACAGAATGAATTTTGAGCTGAGCCAAGGTATTTGGATTTGAGCCATTGTTTCTTCCAAAGGTAACAGTGGACGTAGCCAGGTTCTGATGGACTGAGCCAAGGTGAGAGGAAGATATTACCGAGAAATCCTTAGACTAATTCAGTAATAAAAAGCTCAATGCGTTTGGCTATCCATAACATTAAACAGGAGTCTGTGCCAGGAGCTGATAGCCATGGCTATTAAACTTGGCAAATCCTTCTTGTGTTGCACTGGCCAACTCTGCATTCTTAGCATGTTAATGGAGGATTGATGGCTCTTGGCGTCTCTGTGTTGGCAGACAAGTGTCATTCAAGCCCACGTTCTGCTGTTCTGCCGGTATTTTCTCCTGGCAATCTGCTGACAGACTAAATGCAGACATTATGCGACAGATACTCCCCAAATGTATGTTTTCTAAATAAATATTAACATTTATTGTGTGCGGAACACTGAGATTTCAAAGTGAAGGTTCTATCTAAGTAATGACGTAATAATGGGGAGGAATGAATAGGGTATGGGGAGGGGGCAGGAGAGGGTAAATGATGCTAGATTAGTTAGGAGTGATGGTAGAGAGGAACACATACAGTAATCATAAAATAAAACAGAATTTTGTCTGTTTTTTGCCCATCAGTATAAGTCAGTATAAATCCGGTGTAATTGTCCCTATAAGGGCACCTTAGCAGGTGAGTGAAGTCCAAAGCAGTATGTCGGCAGGTAAAATGTGTGAGGGATGACATAGAGTAATGTAAAATGCTGGATAATTAACATTTAAGTATATATACAATATTATCAATTTATATTCAAAATAACTTAAAATATAAAAATATTAGAATGTCAGAGCAAAAAAATGTCTTTTTTTTTTTATTATTTATTTTTTTTTTTTAAATAAGGACCTTTTAGAAATAGTGCTTTTTTGGAGGTCAGTCTGTTATCCTCCTTGATGTTCAAGTAGACAAAACGTTAGTGAAGGTGAGGAATTCTGTTGTTGGTGTCTCATATGAAATAAAGCACAAAACAAAGAAACCACCAATAGTGTAGTAGTGTTTCCTCTGCATTTTTCCTTGTTCGTCCTGGATCATTAGGGTATCCAAGTAACAGATCCTGTTCTGCTGCCTTTGGAGTTACTGCTGTTACTGCCCCCTTTTTGTTTTAATGTAAAATGCATTGGGAGTTTGTGTTGGTTTAACCTGGGTTCAAGGCTGCACTACTCGGGTAGTGCACACTCTGTGTTTCAGCTGTTCCAGAGTAAAGACTATGTTAATGTGAAGACTGTCTCCATATTGTCATTGTACACAGAATATGTTAAATGATTTTGCTGTAGTTAATGTGCCCTCAGTGATCGAGTGAAGTTTTATTGTCACTGTAACAAGGCTGGCACCTCACCCTCATTGTGTGTAGTGAGTGGTATTTTCTTTGAAGGCAATGATTGGATAACTTAGAAATGATCGCTGATGTCATACTAAGGGGTTCTTTTCTTGTTTTCTTAAGGCGTAACTCAGTGATTGACTCTACCCTCCCGCAGCCAATCCGCTCTGCACACACCTACGGCTACATCTGCAGCCCATTATCTTCTGAATTGGTGGAGTCGGTGCAGATGGATGAAGATGATGACCTCGAGATGGATGATGTAAATTCGCTAAAGTCTTATCGCAAGTATTGCGAAACTCCAACATCCAGCATCAGCGAATACGAGAGCTCCATAGCTGGCTCCCTGGTAAATGGCTGGGGCTCCGTATCCGAGGATAATTACACTAGCGCTCGCTGCAGTATGGTCAGCTCCACTGATGGATCCTTTTTAATGGATGCAAACTTTGCCAAGGCCCTGGCGGTGGCGGTTGACAGTTTTTGCTTTGGAGAAGATGGTGGGACAGACAGAGTTTACACAGGTAAGTTACATTCTTCATTTGAGCATATTAAAGGGAGATGGTTTCCTAACTATTGTCAATTATAAGTAGTTTCATGGGAAATAAGATCTATTATGAGACGATTGTGCATGTGTTTGGAGGCTGCTTGTGAAGTTGTGTGTGTGTGTGTGTGTGTGTGTGTGAAGAGTGATCAGGTTTTAGATGTGTTGTGTTTGGGGTATAGCATGTGTGGCTAAGGCTGTAGTGTGTGTCTAAGGACTGTAGTAAGAGAGAGAGTGTGTATAAGGGGCATTCTGTTTGTACTGGAGATGTAACTAGTGTGTGCATAGGGGCTGTAGTATGTACACAGGGGCTGTAGTATGTACACAGGGGATGTAGTGTATGTGTGTTTTACGGATTGCTGTGTGTGTGCATCTTTGAGTAAGGGTTGTGAAGTGTGTGTGTGTGTGTGTGTTAAAAGTGTTGTGTGTGTCTTCAGGGGACCCAGAGTGTTTATAGGAGTTTGAATGTGTGCTTAGGGAATCCAGTGTTTATAGAAGATGTAGTGTGTGTAGGTGGTGCAGTGTGTCTCCTGAGTATCCAGTGTGGGGGGTGTAGTGTGGGTGCGTGAGAGAGATGGGTGTATAGGGAGCAATTTATTATATAAATATCTAAAAAATATATTAAATTATTATTAATTTTTATTACAATTATTATTATTTTTTTTTCATTACTTTATTTCCCCCAATCCCGTCTTCTTACCTTTGGCAAGGGAGGGGGACATTAAAAACATTGGTGGTCCGGTGGTAGTGAGCTCCACGTTGTATCAGAGCATTGTCATGGTAACCCGCCGCAACACACTGAACAGCTTGACATAGCGCAGATTTCTAGCACATTCTGTGGATAACAGAAATAGTAAAATTACATTCTTTCCAATAAAATATAGAACATTCTGTTTGTTATTTCTTAAAATATTTATATTTTATCCCTGTTAGTTTTGTAATTTTTATACATTGGTTTTCCCTTAACATACAGTTTCTCCTCACGTGTCAGATTGTTTCTAGTGGATTTTATTTTTGTGCATTCAGTAAAATCATTTCAATAATTGTCATAGCAACAGCAGCTTTTTTAAAAAATATTTTTTTTAAGTTTGTTAAAAAAAAAATCTCAATTCTACAATGCCATGAGTTGGCTGGAAATCAGAATCTGGGTTACAATGTGTGCGTCATGGCCATTCTGAACCATCAGGAATTTCTTTAGATACAATTTGATGAAGACTCGTAAATGCATAATGGAAAGATAACGCAGGAATGAATCGTACATTATGGAGCAAATAAAACTCATTTTAACCCCTTAAGGACCAAACTTCTGGAATAAAAGGGAATCATGACATGTCACATGTCATGTGTCCTTAAGGGGTTAAAGACACATTACTGGGAGTATTATTACATTGGAGCAGTATTAAAAGTAAATAAAAGTCATTATTGCATGGGAGCAGGGGGAGCCAGGCGGCCGGCACAGCTCACACATGGCCGGCCGGGATCATTAAAAAAATAAAATAAAAATGCGGTGAGGGCGGAGCCTATCATGCAGCAGGGGCAGGTCTTAGCGTGCGGCCCTGGTAACTGCTGCATGGGAAGCAGGAAGGAGTCCCTGCTTCCCCAACAACCAGCCTCCAGGAGCTCCAAGGGATGTGGAGGTAAGAAGCAGGACAGTGTGACTGCCTTGGAGTGTGTGTGTGTGACTGTGTGTGTGTGGCTGTCTGCCTGTGTGTGTGGCTGCCTGTGTGTGTGTGATTGTCTGCCTGTGTGTGTGTGTGGCTGTCTGCCTGTCTCTGTGTGTGTGCATCTGCTAGTGAGAGAGCGAGCGAGCTTCTGTGTGTGTGTGTGCGCGCATCTGCTAGTGAGGGAGCCTCTGTGTGTGCGCGCCTGCTAGTGAGCTTGTATGTGTGTCAGTGAGCTTGTCTGTAGGGATCATATGTGTGTGTGCGTGTTAGTGAGCTTGTCTGTAAGGAGCATGGGTGTGTCTGAGCCTGTCTGTGGTCAGCATGTGTGTACAGTGAGCTTGTCTGTAGTAAGCATATGTGTGATCGTGAGCTTGTCTGTAGTGACCATATGTGTGTCAGTGAGCTTGTCTGTAGTGAATCTGTGTGTTAGTGAGCTCTTCTGTAGGGAGCATGTGTGTGTCAATGGGCTTGTCTGTAGGGAGAGTCTGTGCGCATCAGTGAGCTTGTCTCTAGTGAGCGTGTGTGTGAAAGTGAGCTTGTCTGTAGTAAGCTTGTGTATGTATCAGAGTTTGTCTGTACTAAATTTGTGTGTGTGCCAGTAACATTGTCTGTCAATGAGCCTATTTGTGTGCATCAGTAAGATTGTCTGTGTCTGTGTGTGAGTATTCTTTACTGTATAATTTAATTACCCTGAAAGGACTAATATTTTGAATTAGAAGAAGAAATGTATCAATAATATATATATATATATATATACATACATAGCAGAAATGACCGCACTCCAAGGACTTTATAGAGATTTTCAAATAAAATTTAACTTTTATTCAATCCATTTAAAAAGTCAACGTTTCAGCTCCCACATGGAGCTTTCATCAGGACAAAACATGGAGTGCGGTCATTTCTGCTATGTCTACATGATCCTTGCCAGACCAGCACCGGGCACCACAGGATTACACATGGAGTGCAAGCCCTCGATATATATATATATATAAACACCCTACATAGCACAATGATTTATGGGGCTGGCATAGATTTTTTTTCCAGGGCTGCTTTGTATCCCCAGTCCGGCCCTGATTATATCCCATTATAATGTATTATATCTCGTTATATCCCATTCTATTTTATTATATCCCATTATATTCCTTTATTTTCCATTATATTGTATTAAATACCTTATATAACATTATATTTTAATATAATGTTTTATATTGTTATTTATCCCATTATATTTTATTATATCCCATTATATTATGTTGTATTTTATTAGATCCCATTATGTCCCATTATATTCTGTTATATCCCATTATGTTTTATTATATTTCTATATGTTATTTTATGTAGCATTATATCACATTATGTTTCAGGGATTCTGGTTTTATTCAATTCTTCCATGGATCTGTGTGAGTTAGAAAACTACAAACGAGCGGCCGCTTCCTCTGACTAACTACTTTGACATATTTTGCCATTGCTACAGACCCACCCCTTCCAATGAGTCATAACCCATATTTAGAAACCCACGATAACGAGCCAATGAATAATTAGCCAACGTGTGACCCTCGCTGTATTTAAGCCTGAACAACAAATGTGTAGCATTATTACAGTCGGTAACAAACCACAATCTGACTATTATTACAGTCTGTAACAGACCGAGATCTGAATATTATTACAGCCAGAAACAGAGCACGATCTGACTATTTTTACAGCCAGAAACGGAGCACGATCTGACTATTATTACAGTCGGAAACAGACCACGATCTGAATATTATTACAGTCGGAAACAGACCGAGATCTGACTATTATTACAGTCGGTAACAGAGCATGATCTGACTATTATTACAGTCGGAAACAGACCACGATCTGACTATTATTACAGTCAGTAACAGACCACGATCTGACTATTATTACAGTCGGAAACAGACCACGATCTGACTATTATTACAGTCTGTAACACACCGAGATCTGAATATTATTACAGCCAGAAACGGAGCACGATCTGACTATTATTACAGTCGGTAACAGACCATGATCTGACTATTATTACAGTAGGTAACAGACCACGATCTGAATATTATTACAGTCGGAAACAGACCGAGATCTGACTATTATTACAGCCAGTTACAGACCACAATCTGACTATCATTACAGCCAGTTACAGACCACAATCTGATTATTGTTACAGACCACGATCTGACTATTATTACAGCCGGTAATAGACCACGATCTGACTATTATTACAGTCGGTAATAGACCACGATTTGACTATTATTACAGACAGAAATAGACCACGATCTGACGATTATTATAGCCGGTAATAGACCACGATCTGACTATTATTACAGCCTGTTACAGATCACGATCTGACTATTATTACAGCCGGTAACCGACTATGATCTGAATATTATTACAGTGGGCTTCCTCCAAGAAATCCAGATCACAAAAACATGTAAACCTGCCTCAGGGATGTTTGGAATGGATTAAACAAACCCCCTATGAAATATTAATATAATGTATTACTGAGGCAAGATAAAACTGCAATTCCTTCTACTTTGTATGCAGAATGAGAGTTGACTATTATTACAGTCGGTAACAGACCACGATCTGAATATTATTACAGTCGGAAACAGACCGAGATCTGACTATTATTACAGTCGGTAACAGACCATGATCTGACTATTATTACCGTCGGTAACAGACCACGATCTGACTATTATTACAGCCAGTTACAGACCACGATCTGACTATTATTACAGCCAGTTACAGACCACGATCTGACTATTATTACAGTCGGTAATAGACCATGATCTGACGATTATTACAGTCGGTAATAGACCACGATTTGACTATTATTACAGACAGAAATAGACCACGATCTGACGAATATTATAGCCGGTAATAGACCACGATCTGACTATTATTACAGCCTGTTACAGACCACGATCTGACTATTATTACAGCCGGTAACCGACTATGATCTGAATATTATTACAGTGGGCTTCCTCCAAGAAATCCAGATCACAAAAACAAGTAAACCTGCCTCAGGGATGTTTGGAATGGATTAAACAATCCCCCTATGAAATATTAATATAATGTATTACTGAGGCAAGATAAAACTGCAATTCCTTCTACTTTGTATGCAGAATGAGAGTTGTGGTTCTGACCTACCACTGATGTATTGTTTGTACATTCTATTAAATGCGTCCAAACAAGAAGAGATCACAGTGTTCTGGTTAAAATTAATTTTGCTTCTTTCTAATTATTTTTTATGGTCATTCTACGGTCCCTGCTTTTGTTGCTGAACATATTATTGAAGATTTAGGAATTAGAAATAGTTTCTGATTGTTTATCAGACTTTTGTGTGATTTTGACTCTGTTAAAGTGACACTGTTTAAACACGATAATTTTGACACTGTTAAAGTAGAAAGCAATCTAGTTTTAATATAATTTATTGACAAAAGGGATGTTATGGGAATGTAGGATGCTGGTTTCCATGGCGACTTCCTTTTGTGCCCTGTACCAACTGGCAATAGTGGGGGCAGGAATTTTTATCCATAATAACCCCATCCGTGACAGATAACGCACATTCCATGATAAATGATCCCGTAATTCGGCAATCAGCCTAAATCTGTCAGGATTTCGTGACAATTAGAAACTATTTACCTTGTGCACTCTTGCAATGAAAGGGTTAATCAGACTGACAGGTAGGTTGAATTTATAGAACGTGTTACCTGGTGACGAATACAATAAGTTGTCTTCCCATTCACACTGACAATTTAACCTTAACCTGACAAGGAACGAGCACAATGAACCTTTTTCACGCCCCACAGTTGGCCAGAGCTGATCCCACATGGAGATCCCTGACCCCATGTTCGTGAAAGATTTAATAAACTAAAATACATCCCTTTTCGTAAAATGTGCAGAGTGTTCTCCCAATTCTGAACACGTTTCTCTCAGATCAAATGAGGCCACACATCCCATCTGTCTGATTATTCACACTCAACCCGTTTTATATCTTACGGTAATGTGTGACATTTACTAAAGCGATAAAACTATAGAGAATAAGAATTAATAAAATTCTGTAAAAGCAGATAATATTCAGAAAGAGAAGTGATAAAAATTATTAGCTATTCTGGGTCTGACTAGACCAGTTGTTTTTAATTTGTTTCCCCCAGGAAAAACCTATTTGTACAACAGATCGAGAGGATGCGGCCGCTGGCTATGAACAGGCGGCTTGTTGGCTCGAGGTCACATACATGCATCCAGTGACTCGCAGGTTGCCAACACAGAGTTGGTACACACATGCAGTGTATTTTAACCCATTAACAATCGGTTCTTTAAGGATATTATTCCGATAAATAATACCCCTCTCATCCAGTGAGTTAATATGGTACAGAAGATGCCTGTTACCAGCTATTCTCTGTTTTGTTTTTAATTTAGTTTCAGTAATTTAGACAGTAAAGATCTTTTTAAACCAATTCCGCACAAGCAAAGCCGGAAGCTATGTGCACGTCGTGATGCTGTGTGTGAGGAGATAAAAGGCTCCTGCTGAGCGATATTGACATTAAAATCCAACTTCAATCAGGTGAAAATAAGATATTGTGAATAAGATGCTTTGTTGAACTTTTGTCATGACGCTACACACAATCTATTCATTGGATGATTGAAGTGGAAAAAATGTATCCTGTTTCCTTACCAATACGTTTCATGAGGTGTTAATTAGACGTTATTTTTAATTGAGTGCAAAGAACCATTCAGACAGATAAAGGCCACAAAGCAAAACTGCTGCTTCAACTTGAAGTTACAAAAATACCAAAAAAAAAAACAAAAAACACCCACACAACTTTATATTATCTGATATTTATAATGCTTAAAGTATGGCTTTTCCTGTTTGCATTCAATTCATTCCTTATGTCGGATTTTTTGCTTCAATTCACAATATTTTCCCTTTCTAGGTCTTCACTAATTACAGTTAATGGTCGATTTTCAAGTAAAATTCTTATCCGGGTGAAAGGGAATCCTTGGCACTATAAGTGCGATTTTCCAAATCATAGAAATCTGATTCAGAATAGGGAGCCCCCCAAATTCCTGCTTTCCAAACTGTGTTTTTATTGATTATTTTTATTGATTTATTTTAATTTTGTGCCGGTAGGTACATGTCATTGTCAGATGCTACAACAGCGTACATAGAGATTCATACAGGCTTAGCATTGGCATGAGTGTGTGTACATGTTTAAATATAAACAAGCTCAATAAAAACAGGCTTTACAGAAATGACGAGTTACTGCTATGTAGTTTAGTATGCATGTGGATTGGGGTTACGTTGCAATAGATTACTGCAGTATAGTAAATGCTTGAACATACATGTCTGCATGAGAGACAAGGCAGGAGATTAAAAAATAAGCGACATCAGACATGAAGATTATTAAATAAAATAATTAAGTAAGTAAATGAACAAGCTAGAGTAGGTCTGACGCTTGGTAGCCAATCGGGACTTAGGTTTACGGCAACTGGGGATAGACCTCATGAGACTGGGGACAAACAGTGCGAAATAACATGGTATATTATACGTTTATGTAGGCTGGCTGGCTTAAAGGCTAATTGCCAGTTCCAGTGGGTATCTCTGGGTAATGGGTCAAGCAAACAGATTATTAGGAGTAAGCTGTGCATTAAATGGCCTGTAGCCATAGCCTGAGGTGGCTTAACCAATGCCCACTAATGGCAGCCTGCCAAACCCGGGAAACCGGGACAGTACTATAGACAAGGAGATGGGTATAATCCATAGTGGCCCACTCGATGAACACATCCATGGACAATAAAATGAGTATAATCTGGAGCATCCCACTTGATGTACAGTACTATGGACAAGGAGATGTTAACAATCTAGAGTGGCCCACTTGATCTAAAGTACCATGGGTATAATCTGGAGCTCAAAGGACAGTACCACGGACAAGAAGACTGGAATAATCTGGAGAGGTCAACTCAATGGATAGTACCATGGACAAAGAGATGGGTATAAAATATAATCCGGAGTGGCCCACTTGATGGACAGTACTATGGACAAGGAGATGTTAATAATCCAGAGCGACCCACTCAATCTACAGTACTGTGTACAAGGAGATGGGTTTAATCCAGAGTGGCTCGCTCGATGGATAGTACTATGGACAAGGAGATGTTAATAATCCAGAGCGACCCACTCGATCTACAGTACTGTGTACAAGGAGATGGGTTTAATCCAGAGTGGCTCGCTCGATGGACAGTACTATGGACAAGGAGATGTTAATAATTCGAAACGGCCCACTTAAGGGACAGGACTATGGAGAAGGATATAATCTGGTGCGGCCCAATTAAGAGGAGGTAAGTGCTTGTCCATACAGTAGCTGGGTTAAGTGTAATCCAGCATTTTCTGCATTGGTGCATTATAATTACAGAAGAACGTTGCCTCCAGCAGAGCAAGGAGAGTACTCCACTTTGTCTGTTTAAGCACAGACAGAAGAGAAGCAGGAATTCAGAATATCATTGCTCTAGAACTCATGAAACGTACATCTTCCCAAGATTGGAGCCGAGCTCCACTCACTTCACAGACGTTCTAAGATCCATTGTCTGTTACATATTGTGTATGAAATTCATCAATGCCTACTGATAACCATTTATGGAACTGCAAATGTAACATATAATAAGGTCAAAGTATCTAGGATGGAAATAAGGACTGTCCCTACTTATTAGGGGCACTTGGGAGGGATGGTCTCCTTCTGTGCCAGCTGCAAACCTTTTTCCCAAGGATTGCACCAGGCAATTAAAGCTCTGAGACCCGGGATATGGTATACAAACCCAGATCTATCTGGAACTAATTCATGGCTGGTTGGAATTCACCCATAATTTAAAATTATTGTATGTTTTATATTGTTGTTCTGCTTGGTGTATTTCTAAGTTTTATTTATTGCTGTTATTTTAATACCTGACATATAACTGGAGATGTTATATAAAATAATCCTATTTTCTTTCACTTTAGATTACGCCCCCTTTCCAGCCCCCTTGGATGGCGTGACTCCTGGGAACACTATGGCTGAAAATGGAGAAATGACTAAAAAGAAAGGGAAGCGCAGCGCGCTGCCCGTCCTGGACTGGAACATTGACTGGATGGACGAAATGGAGACAAAATACAGCGCCAAAAATCACTTCCCTTTTAATAAGAAGGTAATGCTTCCTAAAGCGGGAAATAAAATGTTTAGATTGTTTTTCATGCCGGACATTGTTCTGCTGTGTCACAAGAAAACGGATACATAGCGGCTTCTCAGTAACAGTAACCGTCAAACCGGCGGATTTGGGATAAGTCGTGAACTTGGAAAAAACTGCCCAAAAAAGAAAGACGTGTTTTCCAGTTAATTCTTTTTCCTGAAAATTTCTGATCTAATTTCCCTAAGTTACTAATTAGCAAGTAAGTCTCCTGAGGTCAGTCAAACAAGGCACCAAGATGTTTGTGACTACATTTCACATGATGCTGAGCTACATTATCCAGACTCAGAGCCTTCGTAAGATTTCTTAAATATTATTTTTCTTTTTTTTTTAAATCTAATGCAAGTCCCTACTAGAATTATTGCATTTCTTAAAATACGTTTCCAGCTCGGTGGCTTTCAGTAATGTTTAGAGAGGTCCATGGTAATTGTGCCAATCGAGTTCTTCTCCTGCCAAAGCCAATTTCTATCACACAATCATCATCTGACCTCTCGGCGAGACCCACAGGATCTTTTGCTATTACTTCCATCTCTCTGACTCTCTCGCTTGTCTTTATATCACGGACACCTGCACGGCCCAGAGCGAGCTGCATGTGAGATAGAAATCAGGCAATATATGTCACTAAACACGTCACAGACAGCATGGGAAAATGCCCTGTTAATCAATAATCACTACTTTAGGTCCCCGAGAGGCCTGTATGAATCACACGTTCAGTGCGGCCTTTGGAAAAAAGTATGTGGATATTTCTAAAAGAAAATAGAAAATGCGCGTATTGTATCACAGCATGGGTTAAGATCTACACGCTACAATGTTTGTTTTACTGTATTATTATCCTGAATATCGGGGAGCATTAATGTTAGTTATAATAGAGAACCTATAATCATAATAGAGTAAGACTTTACTGCAAAGAAGTCAATTCTGTAATCCGCATATAAACAATCCTTTTATAAAATAGTCTACTCTCCTGCTTCCTACTCTACGGCCCTGCTGCAGGAATATTATTAGTATTATTATTATTATTTTATTATTTATATAGCACCGGCAAATTCCGTAGCGCTGTACAATGGGTGGACGAACAGACATGTAATTGTAACCAGACAAGTTTGACGCACAGGAACAGAGAGGTTGAGGGCCCTGCTCAATGAGCTTACATGCTAGATGGAGCGGGGTAAAGTGACACAAAGCGTATAAGTAGGGGTAACGAAATAAATCGCTAGAAAAGTTTAGGTTGTTTTTTAATGTTGCTGGAGAGGAGTCATGGAGGAGGGGGGGGGGGATGCAAACCCGCTAACAGTATGATATGCTTTCCTGAAGTGTGTTTTCAAAGATTTTTTGAAGGAGTGGAGACTGAGGGAAAGTCTAACGGAGAAGGGAAGGGAATATGTTATCCTAGTATAAGCTCAACACGAACAAAACCCAGGTCCTAACAACCCTCATTCCCAGGGCCTTACTTCGATCTCTGGAGTCACAATTTCCCCTAGACTGGAGTAAAGAGAACTCGGACAATTTCAATCCCCTCGACCTATAGTGCTCAAGTTCGGAATCTATTGGCGTCCTTTATTTGGAAACACAAACAACCAAGAAAACATTTTCTTTGCTTTTGGGATTAGTGGAAATGGGGGATGCATGGGCTGTCCAATATTATAAACTATTATAAGGTGGCCACCCTTACACAGCTTCAGAAGTTTCATTATTATGATGTTTGTTGGTGTGCGTTTTAAATTTATGTATTAAGACAGGAGTGTTAAAGTGATTATCTTAATTTACATATTGTGTGTTTATTCTTATCACATTTCAGATCAATCCTTTTAATTAACATGAGCAAATCTCCGTGAAGCGGACCGCCAGTTGGAAGACACACGTCTATAGAGCGGTGGGAGTCATGCGCGGGCCTGCCATTCCCAATCAATCCTAGTGATACGACCATAGGAAATGCTAGTAAATAAGTCGGTGATCAGAGAGACTGGACTCCCAGAAAACATTTCCGTTTATTCTGTTTAACCAGGAGATTAAACTTTGTCCCAGCAATACATATACTGGTGTCATGTTATATCCTTGTTACTGTAATAAGTACACAGGAATCTCTTTTAAAAGCAATGCCGGGGCAGCAGTGTAGGACTTATTGATTACATTAAAATAGATTCTATTTCAAGAGATAAATATATTCAAGTATATATAAAGGAATCCTTCTATTTTCTCCTCTAGCTACAATTAATGACGAATATTCGTTATTTTCCATAAAAAAAGTTTTAAGATTAAAGATAGCGCTTTGTGAATGTGTTAGGAAAAAAAATTAAACCTTGAAAAAAATACATATAGATTAATCCACTATTAATATAAAACATTATAACTGTAGCAAAGTATCTAAAATAGAAAAGTTAAGTGGACGGAAATATTTATACAACTAAGTCAAAGCCTTGAGTAGTAATATGTCCTAATATAACTAATATTCTGTCATTAATATCATTAATAATCTGTGCAACGTCCTCTAGAGTGGGTAGCAGCGGTTTATAGCAACTAAATGATAAATTAGCGTAATCTGACAAATGCTACGTCTGCTGTTTTTCCAGATTAACATCCAATTCAATTCTCCATAATACTTGGTTTGCTGAAATCACTCGAGAGATCTAGAAGAATTAATATTATAATAATCTTAACTTTCTATGAATTTCTATGCAATTCCTCTGAAACTCGGGTCCGATTTGCATCACGTAAGACGGGATGAATTTTTCTCCTCGTAGCCCAGTTTTGATCTTGCTGACGTCACATTGATATAAAGCAGGGAACCTAATGGAACATTAATTACTAACAAATATGAAGTAAATTGTAGAAATTCTACACTTGATTTTTATACTTTAGCGGATTTTGCTGTAGAATAAACAGTAAGGAATGAGCTGTAAATAAAATGTTTAAATGTTTCTTTTGCTGTTGTCGGAAGATTATGGCAAATAAACGCCAGATATACACAGATGTTTTTTTTAACCTTTATTCCAGATGTACAATTACATTTCCTTCTGAGATTCTAGATGTTAAAAATGTAGTTTATTTAAATAAACCTTTTAAACCTGTACTTCCTGGTGTTTTAATGAACAGAAAACAAGGTGGGTGGGAGACGTCTTTTACTCTCGTGAATAATAAATCATGGTGGCCAAGTTTGGAGTTTTTTCCTCTAAAAAGCCTAACTGTGTCTCCCCGCACACAATGTATTGTAACTGCAGCTATAAGGTTATGGGGAAAGGAGGTCCCCTGTCTCCCCGCACACAGTGTATTATAACTGCAGCTATAAGGTTATGGTGTAAGGAGGTCCCCTGTCTCCCCGCACACAGTGTATTATACCTGCAGCTATGAGGTTATGGTGTAAGGAGGTCCCCTGTCTCCCCGCACACAGTGTATTATAACTGCAGCTATAAGGTTATGGTGTAAGAATGTCCCCTGTCTCCTCGCACACAGTGTATTATAACTGCAGCTATAAGGTTATGGTGTAAGGAGGTCCCCTGTCTCCCCGCACACAGTGTATTATAACCGCAGCTATAAGGCTAAGTGGTGTAAGGAGGTCCCCTGTCTCCCTCAAGACACAGTGTATTATAACTTCTGCATATAAGGCTATGTGTAAGGGAGGTCTCCTGTCTCCTCGCTACATTAATAGTGCAATATAACCGCAGCTATAAGGTTAAGGGTGCAAGGAGGTCCCCCTGTCTCCTCAAGCATTAAAGTGTATTATAACTGCAGCTATAAGGTTATGGTGTAAGGAGGTCCCCTGTCTCCCTCAAGACATCATTGCGTATTATAACTGCAGCTATAAGGTTATGGTGTAAGTGGGAGGTCCCGGTTCCCCCGCACAGTGTGTATTATAACTGCAGCTATAAGGTTATGGGTGTAAGGAGGTCCCCTGTCTCCCCGCCAAGCACACAAAAGTGTATTATAAACGCAGCCGCGGCGTGGGTGTAAGTGGGGAGGTCCCCTGTCTCCCCGCACACAGTGTATTATAACTGCAGCTATAAGGTTATGGTGTAAGGAGGTCCCCTGTCTCCCTGCACACAGTGTGTTATAACTGCAGCTATAAGGTTATGGTGTAAGGAGACCCCCTGTCTCCCCGCACACAGTGTATTATACCTGCAGCTATAAGGTTATGGTGTAAGGAGACCCCCTGTCTCCCCGCACACAGTGTATTATAACTGCAGCTATAAGGTTATGGTGTAAGGAGGTCCCCTGTCTCCCCGCACACAGTGTATTATAACTACAGCTATAAGGTTATGGTGTAAGGAGGTCCCCTGTCTCCCCGCACACAGTGTATTATAACTACAGCTATAAGGTTATGGTGTAAGGAGGTCCCCTGTCTCCCCGCACACAGTGTATTATAACTCCAGCTATAAGGTTATGGTGTAAGGAGGTCCCCTGTCTCCCCGCACACAGTGTATTATAACTGCAGCTATAAGGTTATGGTGTAAGGAGGTCCCCTGTGTCCCCGTACACAGTGTATTATAACTGCAGCTATAAGGTTATGGTGTAAGGAGGTCCCCTGTCTCCCCGCACACAGTGTATTATAACTGCAGCTATAAGGTTATGGTGTAAGGAGGTCCCCTGTCTCCCCGCACACAGTGTATTATAACTGCAGTTATAAGGTTATGGTGTAAGGAGGTCCTCTGTCTCCCCGCACACAGTGTATTATAACTGCAGCTATAAGGCTATGGTGTAAGGAGGTCCCCTGACTCCCTGCACACAGTGTATTATAACTGCAGCTATAAGGTTATGGTGTAAGGAGGTCCCCTGTCTCCCCGCACACAGTGTATTATAACTGCAGCTATAAGGTTAGGGTGTAAGGAGGTCCCTCTCTTCCTGCATGCAGTGTATTATAACTGCAGCTATAAGGTTATGGTGTAAGGAGGTCCCCGGTCTCCCCGCACACAGTGTATTATAACTGCAGCTATAATGTTATGGTGTAAGGAGGTCCCCTGTCTCCCTGCACACAGTGTATTATAACTGCAGTTATAAGGTTATGGTGTAAGGAGGTCCCCCTGTTACCCCACACAGAGTGTATTATAACTGCAGCTATAAGGCTATGGTGTAAGGAGGTCCCTCTCTCCCTGCATACAGTGTATTATAACTGCAGCTATAAGGTTATGGTGTAAGGAGATCCCCTGTCTCCCCGCACACAGTGTATTATAACTGCAGCTATAAGGTTATGGTGTAAGGAGGTCCCCTGTCTCCCCGCATACAGTGTATTATAACTGCAGCTATAAGGTTATGGTGTAAGGAGGTCCCCTGTCTCCCCGCACACAGTGTATTATAAC
>OW240921.1:116790141-116811934 GCA_933207985.1 Pelobates cultripes
GGACAAAATACAGTTTTCCTTCAACTGTTGTATATTGCAGTTATTGCTGGGTGAAGTATTCTACCAAAATGTTGATAGAACTGTTTTTGCTTCCTTTCTAATCCAGTAATACAAATGATAAAGAAAGATTTCGGAGCCAGACAAGCCTTTCATGTAAATATCTGGAGCATTTTGTACTTTCCAGGTCTTTGATAAGTTCAGGATGTGTCTGAATAATTCCGTGCATTCTGTACTCACCGTTAGCAATATACTATGTACAAATAATGCAGCACAGAGCGGCAAAATATTCACAACTATTTGGCCGACATTTCAAAAGACATCTGAATTTGGAAAATACGGAAATAAACGCTTTAATCCTATCGCAATCTCAGTGTGTGTTTCGCTGGGAGACACAGGTGTCTGGAGATCAAAGGCAGAGTGATTTAGGATTTTATTCTGGATAAAACATATTCTTCTCTATTTTCTAGATAAATAGTGTCAGCTGTGAACAGCATCAAGTGGTCTGGTTAGACCTTGAGTTCGGAGATCAATTAATAACGATTGAGAAAATTAAAAACCAATAAATAGCAATATGATAAATACACAATTGTGTAGTTTGGTAAGAAAATGTGGGGCAAGACACTCGGTTCATTTTGGTTTGCCTTCAAAGATAACAAAGACCTTTTACACGGGCTTTTCTAACTGTCTTTAATTAATGAGAAAAGAGCATTACTGACATAGAATAGAGGGCTGAGATAGTCTAGGGGTACAGAGGAGACCTAACCAGGGTTCACGATGTACAGTGCACACACGCCCGCACGCTGATGTGTTTTTAATGTGTTCATTTGGCTACCTGAAACATTGACTACATGATGTCAATTTTTTTTCTCTCTTATTGTGTATTACAAATAAAGTCCTGGCCCTTTTCCCCCCACTATTATATACATACATAGTGTGGCGAACAGAACCTCGCCACGGGCTTTTGGAAAATCCTGCTTGCCAGCCTCCTGCTCCAGGACTATGGGCCCTTTAAAAACGTATGTGATTTATGTACTTTTCTACTCCATAGAAGAGAGACTGACCATTAGCCCTAATTCCCTGGAACTGTTTTGGGTTTAGGAGCATGTGCAGGGTCGGTCAAAATTATGACTTCCATGGAAATCTCGAACCCCTGAACCGATCTTGGTGATTTTTGGATATGTTAGTCACCCAGATCGGGGCTATCAGGGGATAGGTCTGTGGGGTTTCCACGTGTTTTAGGGGTACCTTTGGGGTGTTGTTGTATTGCATGATTCTTGTACTGATAGATAATTTAATTATATGTTTGACCTATTTTGTATGGGAGTGTCCTGAACCTGAGAGCCAATGTAATCGTGTGTATGTTTTTACTGTAGTCTACTATCAGGTCCAGTGGGGAGTGCCCCTCGCATGGGGACCTGCATATAAGGCCAGTTGTGGCTGCCAATAAATGAGTTCCTCTTCACCCTCAACATAGATCCTCGTCTCATGTGTGGAGGGGACAGCTATATTCACTCTGGGGATTGCTATACTCCCCTGGGATTATAAACACTTGCTCTTTTAAGAGCATATTGCTACACTCTCTTGGAGGAGAGGTCTACCCACTGGAAGCTGAATCCTGGTCTTAGGTCCAGGGTGGGTTAAGACAGCGAGACCCCAACCAAGCGGTTACCCCGGAAGTGGGGACTACAGTGCTGATGGTGTCTGGTGGAGTGCTTGGAGTACTCGGTGAGCACTAGAAGCATTGATTGGAGGAGGCACCCGGTCGGGGTGCCAAGTGGTCCTCCACATAATACATACAGATATGGAGGTGGGCACTGTGGGCAGACTTTGAGGCAGGCCTGTGGGTGGACTTGGAGTTGGGCCTGTGGGTGGGTTTGAGCTGTGTTAGGGGCCCCAACATTTCTGATGGTGGCCCTGCACACAGACACATTATACACAGTATTTGAGGCTGCCTGTCAGGTGCATTAATGCCAGTGTCATGCCAGATTCTGTGACCCTTATTCTCGGTATTAACTGTAGCACCAGTAGGTGGCGCTGTGTGTATGGAGAGCGACAGGGATAGGAAGTTATAGCATCTCCCTCCCTGCCTCTCTTTATTTACTGTTCTGCGGGGAGCAGCTCTGTACAGAGAGTCCAACCAGAAGCTCAGGTAAGTGAGAGAAGGGGAGAACAAGTGGGAGGACAGGATGCAGGGAGACATGGGGGCACAGACACTAGGGGACACTGGGAGACATATGGGGACACAGACACTAGGGGACACTGGGAGACACTTGGGGACACTGGGGGACACAGACACTAGGGGACACTGGGAGACACATGGGGACACTAAGACACTAGGGGACACTGGGAGACACATGGGGATACTGAGACACTAGGGGACACTGGGAGTCACTAGGAGACAGACACTAGAGGACAGTGGGAGACACATGGGGACACATACACTGGGGGACACCAACACATGGGGACACTGGGAGACATGGGGACACAGACACTAGGGGACACCAACACATGGGGTCACTGAGAGACTTGAGGACACTGAAATATGGGGATACTGAGACACTAGGGGACATCAGACATGGGGACACTGAAATATGGGGACACTGAGGCTAGGGGAAAGCATGGAGACACTGAGAGACAGGAAGAGAGTGGGAGCAATCCCTGTATACAGCAGAATCAATTTTATCTTATGTCACTCCTTGTGATTTAAGTGATATCACGCTTACATAATTAATTATGCAAATTATAATACACAGTGCACATACCCACATTAAACATATTATACACAGTGCTCATACACACAATGCACATTCACACATTATACACAGTGCTCGTACACACAACGCACATTCACACATTATACACTTGGCCGCAGATACATTCAGTTAATATTTGTGAAAACAGACTATGTCAATGGGTAAATTTGGGGGTTCGATTCATTGCTGACTGTAGCGGAATGGGCTTCGTTATAAACAGTGCTCATACACACAACGCACATTCACACATTATACACAGTGCTCATACACACAACGCACTTTCACACATTATACATAGTGCTCATACACATAACGCATATTCACATATTATACACAGTGCTCATACACACAACGCACATTCACACATACACAGTGCTCATACACACAACTCACATTCACACATTATACACAATGCTCATACACACAACTCACATTCACACATTATACACAATGCTCATACACACAACTCACATTCACACATTATACACAATGCTCATACACATAATGCACATTCACATATTATACACAGTGCTCATACACACAACTCACATTCACACATTATACACAGTGCTCATACACACAACTCACATTCACACATTATACACAGTGTTCATACACACAACGCACATTCACACATACACAGTGCTCATACACACAACTCACATTCACACATTATACACAATGCTCATACACACAACTCACATTCACACATTATACACAATGCTCATACACACAACTCACATTCACACATTATACACAATGCTCATACACATAATGCACATTCACATATTATACACAGTGCTCATACACACAACTCACATTCACACGTTATACACAGTGCTCATACACACAACTCACATTCACACATTATACACAGTGTTCATACACACAACGCACATTCACACATACACAGTGCTCATACACACAACTCACATTCACACATTATACACAGTGCTCCTACACGCAACTCCCATTCACACGTTATACAGAGTGCTCATACACACAATTCACATTCACACATTATACACAGTGCTCATACACACAACACACATTCACACGTTATACAGAGTGCTAATACACACAATGCACATTCGCACATTATACACAGTGCTCATACACACAACGCACATTCACACATTATACACAGTGCTCATACACACAACACACATTCACACGTTATACAGAGTGCTAATACACACAATGCACATTCGCACATTATACACAGTGCTCATACACACAACGCACATTCACACATTATACACTTGGCCGCAGATACATTCAGTTAATATTTGTGAAAACAGACTATGTCAATGGGTAAATTTGGGGGTTCGATTCATTGCTGATTGTAGCGGAATGGGTTTCGCCACAGTACCTTCCTTTTGCTAAGGGCTGTCCAACCACCATATTTGTTACTGAATTTAATTTACTTGTCCTGTTGGTTAAATGAAGATACAATTAACACTGTAATATTGACTCTTGTTCGTCTGGTTGTTCGGTAAGAATCTTATTTCAACTATTGTAAATATCATAAATATCATAATAATAATAATAATTGTACACCATACTGTTTGACAAATGAACAAACTACCGAACAACCAGGCCCCCCAGGAGAGGAGCATGGCATTAATTGACCTCCCTAACTGTATTCACACTACTTTAACTGCCAACCGCACGAACTAACTAGGTATTCCCTGGGTGGCCGCCGTTCGGCATACAAACATGTGGCGGCGGCCATCTTTACATACGAATTGCACCAGTGGTGTTTGATTGTTGAGTGTCTGCAACCCAAATCAGACACGCGACGGCATGAACACCGCAGAGACTTCCATCCTCGCATCAGTTCGTGTGAAATCAAGGGAACAGAGTGGCCGGGTTCGGTGACAAGAGTCATACGAATGAGGGGAATCATACGAACAAAGACACAAACCATTCTCTCATATATTTTCATGCATTTCAACCTCACGAATAGAGACCGACCGCACGGCCAAAACTCATGGAACTATCCTCTGCTTACACCCCGTGTGCGGTCGGCAAAACTAACCGAAAAGTGTGAAAAGTGTGATTTTTCTGTTTTTGGATAATTGAGTTGATACAGTAATTAACTCAATTATCCCCTGAGCAGAGGAGAGGGATTG
The DNA here is from genome assembly GCA_933207985.1 of Pelobates cultripes. Taxonomy (NCBI): domain Eukaryota; kingdom Metazoa; phylum Chordata; class Amphibia; order Anura; family Pelobatidae; genus Pelobates; species Pelobates cultripes. Next base: position 116,795,030 of record OW240921.1, read on the forward strand.
CATACAGTCTATGGGAGTGTCTTGTAACTTAACTCTGATTTTACTGGTTGATGTATATTTTTATCGGTGTCCCACAAGGTCAACGTGGGTGGTAACCTTTGGGGCAAAAACTTGCATAAAAGGCCAGTCTGGCCATTAAAGGATCAGTTCTGCTCCTAATACTGAGTGTCACTCCAGTTATTGGGAAGGGTGATGGGATATAGTGTATCATCTTGTATTTATGCCTGCTATCCTGAATATAGCGCTAACAGGTGTACTGCCTGCTATCCTGAAGTCTCCAGCTTGTTCCTGAATAGCTATTGGAGTGACCAGCGGAGAAGAAGCCCTGCTACCACTACTCTCCGCTACACTGACGTAACATGAAAACCGTATAGAAAAAAACAGATAATAATAATAATAATACATAATAATTAAAATTAAACACAGATTCCGCAATAAAATAAAGATTATATTATAACGATATTTGTTACATAAACAATATTCTGTCTACACATCAAATAAACACAGTCGGGCTGCCAGTGACATTGGGGACATTTATTATGATACGAGTGTAAAAACAACGTACATGAAGTCATAAAATAATATAAAATACCATAAAATAACATTAGCTGACAATAGTGAGATAGAACTGAAATGCTCTATGAGAGCAGTTAGAGCATATTTGGAATAACTAATCTCCCAATCAGTACTAATGAGGAGCTGGCTTGTGGCCCCTGTGGACGCTCTGCCAGATGGCCGCTCCCTGTACAGCGCTGAGTGCCCGGGGACTAACCTGCTTTTCATGTCTGACAGACGACACTCCTCTTGCTTCCTTATCCGTCTGAGTATATTCATTTAGATTTCAAGATTCAAGCCTTGTTTTAACCAATCTACACACCTGGCTCAACAATAAAACACATTTTGCTTATATTAATGAAATATAAATGTTGGTTTATGTTAACACAGGTGTACTCAGCACTTTACAGGTTACATTACAGTAGAGGGAGGTACAGTAAGTGCAGTAGGTATACAGTGTATGTATATTTTATTTATATAGCGCTAACAGGTGTACTCAGCACTTTACAGGTTACATTACAGTAGAGGGAGGTACAGTAAGTGCAGTAGGTATACTGTGTATGTATATTATATTTATATAGCACTAACAGGTGTACTCAGCACTTTACAGGTTACATTACAGTAGGGGGAGGTACAGTAAGTGCAGTAGGTATACAGTGTATGTATATTATATTTATATAGCGCTAACAGGTGTACTCAGCACTTTACAGGTTACATTACAGTATAGGGAGGTACAGTAAGTGCAGTAGGTATACAGTGTATGTATATTATATTTATATAGCACTAACAGGTGTACTCAGCACTTTACAGGTTACATTACAGTAGAGGGAGGTACAGTAAGTGCAGTAGGTATACAGTGTATGTATATTATATTTATATAGCACTAACAGGTGTACTCAGCGCTTTACAGGTTACATTACAGTAGAGGGAGGTACAGTAAGTGCAGTAGGTATACAGTGTATGTATATTATATTTATATAGCACTAACAGGTGTACTCAGCACTTTACGGGTTACATTACAGTAGAGGGAGGTACAGTAAGTGCAGTAGGTATACAGTGTGTGTATAGTTTATTTATATAGCGCTAACAGGTGTACTCAGCACTTTACAGGTTACATTACAGTAGAGGGAGGTACAGTAAGTGCAGTAGGTATACAGTGTATGTATATTTTATTTATATAGCGCTAACAGGTGTACTCAGCACTTTACAGGTTACATTACAATAGAGGGAGGTACAGTAAGTGCAGTAGGTATACAGTGTATGTATATTTTATTTATATAGCGCTAACAGGTGTACTCAGCACTTTACAGGTTACATTACAGTATAGGGAGGTACAGTAGGTATACAGTGTATGTATATTATATTTATATAGCGCTAACAGGTGTACTCAGCACTTTACAGGTTACATTACAGTAGAGGGAGGTACAGTAAGTGCAGCAGGTATACAGTGTATGTATATTATATTTATATAGCGCTAACAGGTGTACTCAGAACTTTACAGGTTACATTACAGTAGAGGGAGGTACAGTAAGTGCAGTAGGTATACAGTGTATGTATATTATATTTATATAAGCGCTAACAAGGTGTACTCGGCTTTTTACAGGTTACTACATTACAGTAGGGGAGGTACAGTAGTACGTGGAAGCATACGAAGGTATTACATGTATATTATATTTATATAGCGCTAACAGGTGTACTCAGCACTTTACAGGTTGCATTACAGTAGAGGGAGGTACAGTAAGTGCAGTAGGTATACAGTGTATGTATATTTTATTTATATAGCGCTAACAGGTGTACTCAGCACTTTACAGGTTACATTACAGTAGAGGGAGGTACAGTAAGTGCAGTAGGTATACAGTTTATGTATATTATATTTATATAACGCTAACAGGTGTACTCAGCATTTTACAGGTTACATTACAGTAGAGGGAGGTACAGTAAGTGCAGTAGGTATACAGTGTATGTATATTATATTTATATAGCGCTAACAGGTGTACTCAGAACTTTACAGGTTACATTACAGTAGAGGGAGGTACAGTAAGTGCAGTAGGTATACAGTGTATGTATATTATATTTATATAGCACTAACAGGTGTACTCAGCACTTTACAGGTTACATTACAGTAGGGGGAGGTACAGTAAGTGCAGTAGGTATACAGTGTATGTATATTTTATTTATATAGCGCTAACAGGTGTAATCAGCACTTTACAGGTTACATTACAGTAGAGGAGGTACAGTAAGTACAGTAGGTATACAGTGTATGTATATTTTATTTATATAGCGCTAACAGGTGTACTCAGTACTTTACAGGTTACATTACAGTAGAGGGAGGTACAGTAAGTGCAGTAGGTATACAGTGTATGTATATTTTAGTTATATAGCGCTAAAAAAGTGTACTCAGTACTTTATAGGTGACATTACAGTAGAGGAAGGTACAGTAAGTGCAGTAGGTATACAGTGTATGTATATATTTATATAAGCTAACGGAATTGGCACTCAAGAACTTTTACAGGTTACATTACAGTAGAGGTACAGTAAGTGCAGTAGGTATACAGTGTATGTATATTTTATTTATATAGCGCTAACAGGTGTACTTGGCACTTTACAGGTTACATTACAGTAGAGGGAGGTACAGTAAGTGCAGTAGGTATACAGTGTATGTATATTTTATTTATATAGCACTAACAGGTGTACTCAGCACTTTATAGGTTACATTACAGTAGGGGAGGTACAGTAAGTGCATGTGGTATACAGTGTATGTATATTTTATTTATATAGCGCTAACAGGTGTACTCAGCACTTTACAGGTTCCATTACAGTAGAGGGAGGTACAGTAAGTGCAGTAGGTATACAGTGTATGTATATTTTATTTATATAGCGCTAACAGGTGTACTGAGCATTTTACAGGTTACATTACAGTAGAGGGAGGTACAGTAAGTGCAGCAGGTATACAGTGTATGTATATTATATTTATATAGCGCTAACAGGTGTACTAGGCATTTACAGGTTATATTGCAGTAGGAGGAGGTACAGTAAGTGCAGTAGGTATACAGTGTATGTATATTTTATTTATATAGCGCTAACAGGTGTACTCAACACTTTACCGGTTACATTACAGTAGAGGGAGGTACAGTAAGTGCAGTAGGTATACAGTGTATGTATATTTTATTTATATAGCGCTAATAGGTGTACTCAGCACTTTACAGGTTACATTACAGTAGAGGGAGGTACAGTAAGTGCAGTAGGTATACAGTGTATATATATTATATTTATATAGCGCTAACAGGTGTACTCAGCACTTTACAGGTTACATTACAGTAGAGGGAGGTACAGTAAGTGCAGTAGGTATACAGTGTATATATATTTTATTTATATAGCGCTAACAGGTGTACTTAGCAGTTTACTGATAACATTACAGTAGAGGGAGGTACAGTAAGTGCAGTAGGTATACAGTGTATGTATATTTTATTTATATAGCGCTAACAGGTGTACCCAGCACTTTACAGTTTACATTACAGTAGAGGGAGATACAGTGAGTGCAGTAGGTATACAGTGTATGTATATTTATTTATATAGCGCTAACAGGTGTACTCAGCACTTTACAGGTTACATTACAGTAGAGGGCGGTACAGTAAGTGCAGTAGGTATACAATGTATGTATATTTTATTTATATAGCGCTAACAGGTGTACTCAGCACTTTACAGGTTACATTACAGTAGAGGGAGGTACAGTACGTGCAGTAGGTATACAGTGTATGTATATTATATTTATATAGCACTAACAGGTGTACTCAGCACTTTACAGGTTACATTACAGTAGAGGGAGGTACAGTAAGTGCAGTAGGTATACAGTGTATGTATATTATATTTATATAGCGCTAACAGGTGTACTTGGCACTTTACAGGTTACATTACAGTAGAGGGAGGTACAGTAAGTGCAGTAGGTATACAGTGTATGTATATTCTATTTATATAGCACTAACAGGTGTACTCAGCACTTTACAGGTTACATTACAGTAGGGGGAGGTACAGTAAGTGCAGTAGGTATACAGTGTATGCTTATATTATATTTATATACCGTAGCTAACAGGTGTACTCAGAACTTTTACAGGTTACATTACAGTAGAGAGGAGAGTAGTAAGTGCAGTAGGTATACGTGTATGTATATTTTATTTATATAAGCGCTAACAAAAGATTGTATGAGCATTTACAGGATTTTATTACAGTGAGGAGAGTACAGTAAATTGCAGCGGTATACAGTGTATGTATATTATATTTATATATATAAGCTAACAGGTGTACTGAAGCATTTACAGGTTATATTACAGTAGAGGAATTTTATTAAGTGCAGTAGGTATACAGTGTATGTATATTTTATTTATATAGCAGTAACAGGTGTACTTGGCACTTTACAGATTACATTACAAAAGAGGGAGGTACAGTAAGTGCAGTAGGTATACAGGGTATGTATATTATATAGCTCTAACAGGTGTACTCAGCACTTTACAGGTTACATTACAGTAGAGGGAGGTACAGTAAGTGCAGTAGGTATACAGTGTATGTATATTTTATTTATATAGCACTGACAGGTGTACTCAGCACTTTACAGGTTACATTACAGAAGAGGGAGGTACAGTAAGTGCAGTAGGTATACAGTGTATGTATATTATATTTATATAGCGCTAACAGGTGTACTCAGCACTTTACAGGTTACATTACAGTAGAGGGAGGTACAGTAAGTGCAGTAGGTATACAGTGTATGTATATTTTATTTATATAGCACTACCAGGTATACTCAGCACTTTACAGGTTACATTACAGTAGAGGGAGGTACAGTAAGTGCAGTAGGTATACAGTGTATGTATATTTTATTTATATAGTGCTAACAGGTATACTCAGCATTTTACAGGTTACATTACAGTAGAGGGAGGTACAGTAAGTGCAGTAGGTATACAGTGTATGTATATTTATTTATATACTAACAGGTGTACTCAGCGCATTACAGTAGAGGGAGGTGCAAGTGCAGTGTGGTATATAGTGTATGTATATTTTATTTATATAGCGCTACAGGTGTACTCAGCACTTTACAGGTTACATTACAGTAGAGGGAGGTACAGTAAGTGCAGTAGGTATACAGTGTATGTATATTGTATTTATATAGCGCTAACAGGTGTACTCAGCACTTTACAGGTTACATTACAGTAGAGAGAAGTACAGTAAGTGCAGTAGGTATACAGTGTATGTATATTTTATTTATATAGCACTAACAGGTGTACTTGGCACTTTACAGGTTACATTACAGTAGAGGGAGGTACAGTAAGTGCAGTAGGTATATAGTGTATGTATATTTTATTTATATAGCGCTAACAGGTGTACTCAGCACTTTACAGGTTACATTACAGTAGAGGGAGGTACAGTAAGTGCAGCAGGTATACAGTGTATGTATATTTTATTTATATAGTGCTAACAGGTGTACTCAGCACTTTACAGGTTACATTACAGTAGAGGGAGGTACAGTAAGTGCAGTAGGTATACAGTGTATGTATATTTTATTTATATAGCGCTAACAGGTGTACTCAGCACTTTACAGGTTACATTACAGTAGAGGGAGGTACAGTAAGTGCAGTAGGTATACAGTGTATGTATATTTTATTTATATAGCGCTAACAGGTGTACTCAGCACTTTACAGGTTACATTACAGTAGAGGGAGGTACAGTAAGTGCAGTAGGTATACAATGTATGTATATTTTATTTATATAGCGCTAACAGGTGTACTCAGCACTTTACAGGTTACATTACAGTAGAGGGAGGTACAGTAAGTGCAGTAGGTATACAGTGTATGTATATTTTATTTATATAGCGCTAACAGGTGTACTCAGCACTTTACAGGTTACATTACAGTAGAGGGAGGTACAGTAAGTGCAGTAGGTATACAGTGTATGTATATTTTATTTATATAGCGCTAACAGGTGTACTCAGCACTTTACAGGTTACATTACAGTAGAGGGAGGTACAGTAAGTGCAGTAGGTATACAGTGTATGTATATTTATTTATATAGCGCTAACAGGTGTACTCAGCACTTTACAGGTTACATTACAGTAGAGGGAGGTACAGTAAGTGCAGTAGGTATACAGTGTATGTATATTGTATTTATATAGCGCTAACAGGTGTACTCAGCACTTTACAGGTTACATTACAGTAGAGAGAAGTACAGTGAATGTATATTTTATCATTTTAAGTAACAATATCACTGTTATATGCATTTGTTCCTTATTATACATGAAAACGAGTGAAAAGGACTTTTCTTGGTAAAATGATTTCAAAATAAAGAAATTACCTCATATCACCTGCCCTCTATCTGTCAGGATAATTAAGCTTCCAGTAAGGTTTCTCTTCATATTTGCATTTATTTTCATTTTGAATTATTCTTCAATGGAAATGAGACTTCAGCGGGAGCTATTAAATTGACACTGTAACAATACATGGATAAGGTATGCGATTATGCAGCTATACTTTGGATATAGTGTATTTAATGCAGCGCCAAAAATCGTATCTTGAAACAGAAATCAAAGACATGAGATTTTAAACTTTCTTTTATGAGATTTGAATGGCATATTATACGATAGCTCGGGTTTACTGACATTATTATAGACCGGTTTCATTATTGGGGGTACAGAGGGCCATCATTGCAATTATTCCCACAAATCATGGCTGGCTTCGAGCTGTAGAGTCACAGATTGTGGGGGCTGCAATGATTCCGTACACATTCCTGTCCCAGGCTCGGCATTATATTATATATTGGTATTATAGACCAGTTATCTTATTAGGGAATAATTAATAAATATTAAGGAGCAGATTGTATATGGTATCCAGACATATATTGTCTTCATAGGATGATTATTTATTGTGTTTGGACTAATCGGAGACTATTTGTAGAATATTCATATATCGTGTATTTTGGGATATTTAGGTTTAATTCATGATCGATGACAAAGTAAAATTTGATCTTTTCTGTTTCTGTGGAAGCTGAAACCAGTGGATCCCAGGTAAGAAGATGAATGAACTGACTATTTACACTGGGAGAGCACCACAGTATCGCTAGTACCATAACCACTATAGCCGGCTTGAGTGGTTATTGTTGTAATGTAAATAATACGTTATATATTACTGATGCTCCCATTGGGTCTGTAGGTATAAGATCCAGATATAGACTGCCTATTAATAGTCATTGATCATGTAAAGCATTGCAGTAGGACGTGCTCTCTTTAAATGTGGGATTTTGAGAGTTACGCCACGGTATGATGTCATTGGCACGCAACTCATTCCAGGACAAAACGCAACACATTGCAGATTGAAATCACTAACAGACCCGTGGAGAAACAGAGTAGGTCATGACCAAAGAATGCACACAGCCATCAGCACAGCCGTCAAAGGGTTAAGATGTGATCTAATCTGCAGTCACAGGAGATCAAGAGGGGTAGAGGGGCTCCAATGGGGGTAGATCAGGCCAAATTTAAAAAGACCATGAATTGAGATGATGAACCGAATTCTGAGAATTTACTCACACACAAAAAAAAAACCATCCCCTGTAAACTGTCGGTTCTCCAAATGTGCTTTATTTATACACACACACACGTTTGTTACTCTTTTGTTTCTCCTGATAATTTATTAATGTAACATTTTATAATTTCTCATTTATGTGACGATCTTTATAGCTATGCCACAACTTGCGGTTTGTTGTTAAACCTCTGTGGCTTGTTATGGCTCGCTAGCGCGGTGCAGCCTCCACACTCCCAATCATAGAGTCACCCATGGTTTGTTTTTTTTGTATTGATTTTAAAACTATTTGCTCATTGGCCGACAGAGCTGCTTGTTGGCAAACAGTTTATACTTATTTGGATCCAGAAATGTAGAAAAGTAATGCCCGCATTTGCAGTCTGAATGGCCCCATGCGCAGTCAGATGATTTTGCCCTGTTCAGACAGACCAGACAGGCTTTTCCTTTCATAGTAATTCATGTCCACTATATCTGTATAGGAACACGCATGAGGCAGGTTATTCATTACCCATAATGCTTAGTGTGTGCATTGGATTGTGTGGGTAGACAAATTTAATTCATAGAATTGGTCTAAAGAAGGAATTATGCAGGTTAACAGGGGAATCATACAATTTGGGTCAAAGTAACTGAACTGGAAAAATGCCCCAATTCTGCTATTATTCCAACTAAAAATGAAACTAGTCTTTTCAGTTCTCAGCGGAGGCAATATGACCTTGTGGTTATTTACTAAAAGCCAAATTGCAGTAAATCTAACAGTAACATGGAGGACAGTCACAGCTTCAGTCTTAATAGCGGCTGCACTGCTGGAGGGCTTAAATAAAATGCATACATTTTTCTATTAAGAAGATTAACCCCAGTATTTTGTGCGTTACCTGCACACATTGTAGGATTGCCAACGCATTCCCTGCATGCGACGTAGGATTGTCAGCGCGTTCTCTGCATGCGGCGTGGGATTGTCAGGGCGTTTTCTGCGTGCGGCGTAGGATTGTCAGCGCGTTCCCTGCATGCAGTGTAGGATTGTAAGCGCGTTCTCTACATACAGCGCATGATTGTCAGCGCATTCTCGGTGCACAGTGTAGGATTGTCAGCGCATTCTCTGCATGCTGCCTAGGATTGTCAGGTCGTTCTCTGCATGTGGAGTAGGATTGTCAGCATGTTCCCTGCTTGTGGCGTAGGATTGTCAGCAGGTTCTCTGCGTGCGTCGTAGGGTTGTCAGCGCATTCCCTGCATCCGGCGTAGGATTGCCAGCGTGTTCTCTACATGCAGTGTCGGATTGTCAGCATGTTCTCTGCGCACAGCGTAGGGTAGTCAGCGCGTTCCCTGCATGCGGCGTAGGATTGTCAGCGCGTTCTCTGCTTGCGGCGTAGGATTGTCAGTGCGTTCTCTGCGTGCAGCGTAAGATTGTCAGCACGTTCCCTGCATGCGGTGTAGGATTGTCGGCACATTCCCTGCATGCGGTGTAGGATTGTCAGCATGTTCTCTGCATGCACCGTAGGATTGTAAGTGCGCTCTTTACATACAGCGTAGGATTGTCAGCACGTTTTCTGCGCAGCGTAGGATTGTCAGCACAGTCTCTGCACACAGTGTTAGATTGTCAGCGCGTTCTCTGTGTGCAGCATAGGGTTGTCAGCGCATTCCCTGCGTGCGGCGTAGGATTGCCAGCGGGTTCTCTGCGTGCCGTGCAGGATAGGTGCCGCGTTCTCTGCATGCGGCATAGGATTGTCAACATGTTCTCTGCACCATCCCTTTGTACCCGGCAGCAGTTGGACACAAAAGCGCCATGACATCCTGTGCGTCCAGCGCTGATGTCATCAGACAAAGACAAGTCAAGTGGATCCTGTTACTAATGGTGGTCAGGTAGTTCAAGTGAGAGAGGAAAAAAAATATTTTTATATTTTATATATACGTATATTATTATAGGATTGTCAGCGCGTTCCCTGCTTGTGACGTAGGATTGTCAGTGGGTTCTCTGCGTGCGTCATAGGATTGTCACCGCGTTCTGGATTGTCAGCACGTTCTCTGCATGCAGTGTAGAATTGTCAGCGCGCTCTCTGCATGCAGTGTAGGATTGTCAGCGCGTTCTCTGCGTGCGGCATAGGATTGTCAGCGCGTTCTCTGCGTGCGGCATAGGATTGTCAGCGCGTTTCCTGCGTGTGCTGTAGGATTGTCAGCGTGTTCTCTGCACGTTCTCTGCATGCAGCGTAGGATTGTCAACGTGTTCTCTACATACAGCGTAGGATTGTCAGCGCGTTTTCTGCGCAGCGTATGATTGTCAGCGCATTCTCTGCATGCAACGTTGGATTGTCAGCACGTTCTCTGCGCGCAGCATAGGGTTGTCAGCGAGTTCCCTGCGTGCGGCGTAGGATTGCTAGCGCGTTCTCTGCGTGCCTCGTAGTATTTTGCTGCGTTCTGTGTGCGGCATAGGATTGTCAGCGCGTTTTCTGCATGCAGCGTAGGATTGTCAGTGCGTTCCCTGCATGCGTGTAGGATTATCAGCGTGTTCTCTGTGCGCGTTCTCTGCATGCAGGGTAGGATTGTCCGTGCGTTCTCTACATACAGTGTAGGATTGTCAGCGGAGCGTATGATTGTCAGCGCAGCACTGGATTGTCAGCACGTTCTCTGCGCGCGGCATAGGATTTCCAGTGGGTTCTCTGCGTGCCGTGCAGGATTGTTGCCGCGTTCTCTGCATGCGGCTTGGGATTCTCAGTGCGTTGTCTGAACCATCCCTTTGTACCCTGCAGCAGTTGGACACAAAAGCGCCATGACATGCTGTGCGTCCAGCACTGATGTCATCAGACAAAGACTAGTCAAGTGGATCCTGTTACTAATGGCGGTCAGGTAGTTCACCTGAGAGAAGAAAAATATTTAACCTTTCTGGTCCACTAAACTATGGCAGGACATGAGCTCCTTTGAAAATGGATTCCCTTCTATAGTCTCCCTTTACACGTCACGGCAGTCAGTGATTCTTTAGGGATTAGCAGCTTCGTGTTGATAAATAATTTATTAGCGTCAGCTTCCTGGTTTGTTTTAAATATAAACAGTGTCTGAATGGTGCTTGCTAGGCCACAGCGCAGATGTCTTTTCTCAAGTTTTGAGTAGATTGTGAAAGATTCCCCAGAGCATTATAGATAATGTGAACGTTTAATTGTCGCGAGCCACTTTCAGCGAGGCCACCGCCAATATTTTACAAGTGGAACCAGATGGGATGTCACCAGTATTAATATGTAACAGGTGGATTCCATCAGATTTTCAATAACGTTAATATTTTTTTTTAATTGACTTTGTCCACAAAAAAAAGACAAACATTTCATGCAGTAAATCAAAGGGCTCCTAGCGAGATGAAATTACATTCGAGACGCTTAATGACAGGAAATCTTTACTTACGAATAACATTAAAGAGATATGTTACACCTGCTACGCTGGTAGAATCCTGCAAAACAGACAGAAATGCTGATCCTACAGGTTAGGGAATCGACCGATATTGATTTTTCAGAGCCGATACAGATAATCTGTGAACTTTCAGGCCGACAGCCGATAACTTGCTGTACATTTACCATTTTGAAAAAATAAACTATTTCTAAAGGTAAATGCACAAATTATACATGCCACATGTAGTGGATGCAGTGTGTTTAGACAGGGGAGCTGTGTGTGTTTTTGTTTATGTAGTGTGTGTGTAGTGGATGTAGTGTGTATGTGTGTAGTGTGTATATAATGAATGCAGAGTGTGTTTGTGTTGTGTGTGAATATATAATGAATGCAGTGTGTGTGTGTTTGTGTAGTGTGTGCGTATATAATGCAGAGTGTGGGTGTGTTTGTGTAGTGTGTGTGTGTGTGTATATAATGCAGTGTGTGTGTGTGTTTGTGTAGTGTGTGTGCATATAATGCAGAGTGTGTGTGTATATAATGCAGAGAGTGTGTGTGTGTAGGGATGTTATTTGTGTAAAATGGGTGGGTTGGGGGGGTATTTAATTTTTTTAATATTTAAATGTTTTATTTATTTTTTAGTCCGCCCTCCCTGCTTCAAAGTGGCATGGAAAGTACATAGGTGGCCCAGCAGCAATTGCTTACTTACCTTCCTAGCAGTTCTCTGTCTAAATCTTGCGGCCTGCGCGCTGTGGGACTCGTGAGATTTACACAGGAAGCGGAAGGGAGCTGCTGGAAAGGTAAGTATGCACTTGCTGCACCTCCCCCCCCAGGACCACCGGGCTTGTAATGGGCCCGGTGGTCCTGGTCAGTATTATCGGCAATATCGGTATCTCTATTGGCCGATACCGATATTGCCAAAAATACCGAATATTGGCCGATAATATCGACCAGACCAATAATTGGTTGATCCCTATTACAGGTCACAAACGAACAGCCATGCTGTGTCACACGGGGTACGAGGATGGGCTGCGCTGTGTCACACGGGGTACAAGGATGGGCTGCGCTGTGTCACACAGGGTACGAGGATGGGCTGCGCTGTGTCACACGGGGTACGAGGATGGGCTTCGCTGTGTCACACGTGGTACGAGGATGGGCTGCGCTGTGTCACACAGGGTACAAGGATGGGCTGCGCTGTGTCACACAGGGTACAAGAATGGGCTGCGCTGTGTCACACTGGGTACAAGGATGGGCTGCGCTGTGTCACACGGGGTACAAGGATGGGCGGCGCTGTGTCACACGGGGTACTAGGATGGGCCTCGCTGTGTCACACGGGGTACGAAGATGGGCTGCGCTGTGTCACACAGGGTACAAGGATGGGCTGCGCTGTGTCACACAGGGTACAAGGATGGGCTGCGCTGTGTCACATGGGGTACAAGGATGGGCTGTGCTGTGTCACACAGGGTACAAGGATGGCAACTAGTTTTGGCTTTAAATTTGAAATTCATAAGGATTCTCACTGAAACCCTGTTAATGCATTTTTATAAACTGGCGAATTCCGTTGTTATATAAATGGGGGAAAAACATTGAAAGAAAACATATTTAAATACATAAAATGAAACCTTTTTATGCAGATTTTTTGTAGATATTGTAAATAAATAATCATCATTCATTGAGGTGAAATTTGTTACGGGTACCTAGAATACCAGCAAGTATAGTGAGATAGGAACATGTTCTAATGTTTCCATTTAAATTACTAGTACATCGCTGACAATGAATTAACATATCGTCCGATCCACGTCCAAAACAGAATTCCGTTAATGCTACAGAGCTAAATATTACAACCCATTATATTCACCATCTTCAAATTACCTTCAGATTCCCTATTAACCTGAGTAGTTCATGTAAATAATGAGAATCTCCAGAATGTTATTCAGAATGAGAAATTAATTGAAAAGGATAGTAAACATTAAACAAGAGATATCAAACTTCATGGTGTTAAATGTTGACTCTCACTGTGATTGCAAAACACACAGATTAGGGCAATAAAATGAAAGAAACCGTTTAAAAGGTTTAGCAAAAATCTTTATTCGAAGCATACAAAATTATTCCCTGATCCCCATGAAAGTATTCATTTTCTGTTATAAAAGCCAACACAGGGGGCTCATGGCAGACTAAGGTCAAACAAAACACCGGTAACTTCTTACCAAGACCGGCTGTGTCACATAGCGTCCGCTAACAACCACTGTTAAAAGTTACACTCCGAACCTTTTTTAGTGAAATTTCCCTCCATTCTATTTTCCCAGCTCTAACATCAGCAGAAATAATCTCTTAATCAAGATTTTTGAAGGATCACCGTGACCTTTTTCTTCAAGCCGCGCACAGAAGCCTTGAGGTGGAAGACCCAATGCCTAGGGTGCATAGATTGACTTGTAGCCCTGCTTTTTATAGTCACTCCTACACCCTGTCGTGGTCTTTATCAGTCAGACAGCAACGGGCAAGCTATCAGGTTTGTGTGTCGGCACATATTGCGTGGATTCACTTGTAACCATACTGTAAGTTGCCACGATTTTCCAAACCGCCTGGCTCTGTGTAAGTGTCGAGGTTTGTCTGTACGGGAGATCTTGATCCAGGTGTGAGTGTGTCCGCTTGTTGGCAACCTGAAACCTTCCATGCGTGAAGAGACCGCATGCAACACAACTTTGTGCTTATTTTCAGTCACTTTTTTTTTCTCTTGAGTGCAAATGTATCGTACTTGCTATAAAACTTGGCACATTCGAAACAGTAACATTTTAATGTACAACCTTGCGTTTTTAGTTTATAAATATAGTACATTTCTTGGGTTCCGCTGAAAGATCATCTGACTCCAAGAAACAGGCGTATTTACATGGAAAACTGGAGAACCAAAACGTCCAGAAAAAAATGTGTCATAAATAACGAACAAATTGAAAATACTTGAAAACCACTAAAGTGTCTTTTCTCGAATGTTTTTCATGTAGAATATCTTAACAGACCCAGAGTTTAATCAACGAAGTTCACTGTTGGGGCAGGTTTCATCTTTTGTCCTGTAGAAAGAGAAATAAAGATTACTATTTCTTAAAAGTCCTCCAAACCAGTTTATCTTATTAAAGTGCTTTGTGTGTGAAGAGTGTGTCCCCTTTTTAATTTTACAAAAAGTGCAGATTTCAATAGAAATTGATACTTCTATAAAAGAACATTGTTACACCCCCTGGCCCTCGATCGCACTACTGGTCCTGTTCGCTCAGGGGAGCTAAACTCAAGAGGCAGCAATTGCCCAGAGCACCTGCCTTGTCAAGACTTCTCATTGAGCTGCATTGGGAAGTCTGTGATTGGACAGCTACAGAGAGACTGAGCACGGTTAGAGGGGGAAGGCTTGCAAAGGCTACAGACAAGGGATCTGCAGCTTCTCCAAGCTGTTTTTATATACAACCCCAATGAAAACATTGCATAATTAAATAAATGTACATTTTCCTTTGTGGTATATCTACTAAACAGTGATTTTATTTAATGATCTGCACTGCGTAGGTGCTTTGAGTTTCTTTTATTTGGTTGTTTCACTCATACTTCATCTTTCCAGCCTTGTGTTTAAGAGCTTTTCTGGGAAGAATGCTCTCCCTGGCTGTTCCCACCTCCTACAACCGCCGATCCAGTACCAGCACTTTACTTAGTCTACCTAAATACAAAAAGAAAGTGGCTCGATCCTCCCTTTCCTACAGAGCACCTCAATTATAAAACGACCTTCCGCACACTTTCAAATCTTCCCCAAGCCTAAAATCCTTTAAGAGATCCCTCTCTACATATCTCAAAACAGAATGCACCGGTTATGGTTGATTATATATTTCCTACCTGTTCTATGTTAAATTTTGTATTTATTGTGTATTAATATTGTTTTTGTATTTTATTGTACCCTAATTGTATCAATGCAATGTTTTGTGGACCCAGGGCATACTCGAAAATGAGAGAAATCTCAATGCATAAAATATTTGATAAATAAATAATATAAAATATATTGTACTTTAAAGCTATTGCATTTCTTTACTTTATTCTTGTGTTTTGTGGTTGGATGACTAACCGATAGAATGACTGGTGTTCGCTTCCTTGCTCTTAAAAATCATAACTTGATCTCACTTAATATCTCTCGTTTCCGCAGACGTTTTAGGCAGAGGACACAATGAGGGCAATTCAAATAACTCCAAATTTGTAATGAAATGAAACTTGAATTTTAGAGCGGAGGATAAAATCGCTGATCTGAAGAAAGTCCCCAGTGTAGACTCAATTCTGCCATTCTGATTTCAAATTGAATATTTAGTGAATAAGTCAGAGGTTATCAGTAAAGTTACAGTGATTTATCATTTACAGCAAGCAGGTAAGAGCAGAATGGCTCTTCTTGCGAAACGCTCCCTTAATTCGGACTGCTTTGACTTTTGGCGATACCCACACATTTACCAAGTTTCGTATTTTGACAGTAGCCAGCAGACACAATAATTGCATTGTAATTAATCCATGACATAAAAACAGAACGCCACTGACAAGTAAAGCCATCTGGTGCCCATTGCCACAGACATTGGGCAAAATAGAATCCATTTATAGGACTGATTTTATGTATCAGTAATCATTGATGGCTAATCAGACTAAGCGACGGAATTTGTGGGATCTCCAAAGATAAACCAGTTTAGACCAATTCCATGCTGAATAGGACAGCCGGATAAATATGACACAAACAAAATGGTGTCTGTTCGGAGGGCAGGTACATCGCAGCGGCAGCCGGATAATTGGTACCAAATAGTTAATGCAAAGAAAGTCTTGTCAAATGCTTTATCTACACATCACAAAATAATTAAAAACTGTCCAAAACAAAATGGAGATTGAACTATCTGAATGGGGGAAAAAGAGAGACCCCCCTTTACAAAGAGCAAAGTTTACAAAATTCTTATCAATGAGACATTTCTCTATCACATAATCCAGACGCAGTCTAAAAATAAAGCCTTCCAGTCATATTGTAAAAGGGATGAGCAGACAGGAACATATCAATAATCTCTGACATAAAGAGATTGACACTGCGGGGCTTGAATGGATCCATCACACTTCCTGTCACCTACAGCCAAGACACGCACAAAAGCAAATATTTCTCCTGGGAACGAGAGCGAGCGGTCAGCTCACAGTGTTTGTTGTGTGATCAGATTTCGCTGTGCTGATATTTGATTCATTTCTCCTCCTGAAGCTCCGTGCGCAGGGAGATGGCCATCTCTCACTACTTTGAAGCTCATTTTCGGAGATTTTAATGAAGATGTAAAAGCCATTTAGTGTCTGGAAAAGCCCTCAGAAATCTGAGAACACGCAGCTTTCCCCCAGGTGAGCGATGTGGGCTGTGAAACACGATCTGATCTGCGAAGGGCATTGCTTCATC
>OW240921.1:116812034-116953493 GCA_933207985.1 Pelobates cultripes
ATATAAAATCGTGAATATGAACAGAACAAACAAAAAGTCCAGGATAAAATATAGTAATATAAATTAAGTCTGTGAGGGTTTGCCTGTATTTTCAGGTTAGAATACCGTCCAAGTGTTCAGAATCCAGGAACATAAAAAAGAAGAAAAAAAACTCCAATAGTGCGATATGTATAAAATAAGATAAAAGCTTGAATAAAAAGAAATCCAAATGGCCCACTCACATGGGATAGAGCTAAAACCAGCTCTAGTATAAAGAGCTTGCAGGGGATTTGATCCCCCACTTCAGGAATATTGGTGGAAGATATTGACCAGCACCTGTCTTATCAGCAGGGTATATATATAGTGCTAACAGGTGTACTCAGCACTTTACAGGTTACATTACAGTAGAGGGAGGTACAGTAAGTGCAGTAGGTATACAGTGTATGTGTATTGTATTTATATAGCGCTAACAGGTGTACTCAGCACATTACAGGTTACATTACAGTAGAGGGAGGTACAGTAAGTGCAGTAGGTATACAGTGTATGTATATTGTATTTATATAGCGCTAACAGGTGTACTCAGCACATTACAGGTTACATTACAGTAGAGGGAGGTACAGTAAGTGCAGTAGGTATACAGTGTATGTATATTATATTTATATAGTGTTAACAGGTGTACTCAGCACATTACAGGTTACATTACTGTAGAGGGAGGTACAGTAAGTGCAGTAGGTATACAGTGTATGTATATTATATTTATATAGCGCTAACAGGTGTACTCAGCACTTTACAGGTTACATTACAGTAGAGGGAGGTACAGTAAGTGCAGTAGGTATACAGTGTGTGTATATTATATTTATATAGCACTAACAGGTGTACTCAGCACTTTACAGGTTACATTACAGTAGAGGGAGGTACAGTAAGTGCAGTAGGTATACAGTGTATGTATATTTTATTTATATAGTGCTAACAGGTATACTCAGCACTTTACAGGTTACATTACAGTAGAGGGAGGTACAGTAAGTGCAGTAGGTATACAGTGTATGTATATTTTATTTATATAGCGCTAACAGGTGCACTCAGCACTTTACAGGTTACATTACAGCAGAGGGAGGTACAGTAAGTGCAGTAGGTATACAGTGTATGTATATTTTATTTATATAGCGCTAACAGGTGTACTCAGCACTTTACAGGTTACATTACAGTAGAGGGAGGTACAATAAGTGCAGTAGGTATACAGTGTATGTATATTATATTTATATAGCGCTAACAGGTGTACTCAGCACTTTACAGGTTACATTACAGTAGAGGGAGGTACAGTAAGTGCAGTAGGTATACAGTGTATGTATATTATGGTTATATAGCGCTAACAGGTGTACTCAGCACATTACAGGTTACATTACAGTAGAGGGAGGTACAGTAAGTGCAGTCGGTATACAGTGTATGTATATTATATTTATATAGTGCTAACAGGTGTACTCAGCACTTTACAGGTTACATTACAGTAGAGGGAGGTACAGTAAGTGCAGTAGGTATACAGTGTATGTATATTTGGCATAGTGTTACCAGGTGTACCAGCATTGGTAAGCTGGCATTACTGTAGAGGAGGTACAGTAAGTGCAGTAGGTATGGGCTGAAAGTGTATGTATATTATATTTATATAGTGCTACCAGGTGTACTGGCACTTTACAGGTTGGCATTATGTGCAGAGGGAGGTACAGTAAGTGCAGTAGGTATACAGTGTGTATATTATATTTATATACGCCAGGGTGCAATTAGCACTTTGCTGGTGTTGGCATTATTGTGCAGAGGGAGGTACAGTAAGTGCAGTAGGTGCTACAGTGTATGTATACTATATTTATATAGTGCTAACAGGTATCAGTGCATTTTACAGGTTACATTACAGTAGAGGGAGGTACAGTAAGTGCAGTAGGTATACAGTGTGTGTATATTATATTTATATAGCGCTAACAGGTGTGTAACAGTACTTGGCAGGCATTACAGTAGAGGGAGGTACAGTAAGTGCAGCAGGTATACAGTGTATGTATATTTTATTTATATAGCGCTAACAGGTGTACTCAGCACTTTACATGTTACATTACAGTAGAGGGAGGTACAGTAAGTGCAGCAGGTATACAGTGTATGTATATTTTATTTATATAGCGCTAACAGGTGTACTCAGTACTTTACAGGTTACATTGCAGTAGAGGGAGGTACAGTAAGTGCAGTAGGTATACAGTGTATGTATATTATATTTATATAACGCTAACAGGTGTACTCAGCACTTTACAGGTTACATTACAGTAGAGGGAGGTACAGTAAGTGCAGTAGGTATACAGTGTATGTATATTTTATTTATATAGCGCTAACAGGTGCACTCAGCACTTTACAGGTTACATTACAGCAGAGGGAAGTACAGTAAGTGCAGTAGGTATACAGTGTATGTATATTTTATTTATATAGCGCTAACAGGTGTACTCAGCACTTTACAGGTTACATTACAGCAGAGGGAGGTACAGTAAGTGCAGTAGGTATACAGTGTATGTATATTTTATTTATATAGCACAAACAGGTGTACTCAGAACTTTACAGGTTACATTACAGTAGAGGAGGTACAGTAAGTGCAGTAGGTATACAGTGTATGCATATTATATTTATATAGTGCTAACAGGTGTACTTTTGGGGCATTTTACAAGGTTACATTACAGTAGAGGGGAGGTACAGTAAGTGGTATATACAGTGTATGTATATTATATTTATATAGCTAACAGGTGTACTCAGCAATTTTACAGGTTACATTAAGGTGCAGAGGGAGGTACAGTAAGTGCAGTAGGTATACAGTGTATGTATATTGTATTTATATAGCGCTAACAGGTGTAATTTCAGCATTTTACAGGTTACATTACAGTAGAGGGGAGGTACAGTAAGTGCAGTAGGTATACAGTGTATGTATTATATTTTATGTAGTGCCAACAGGTGTACTCAGCACTTTACAGGTTACATTACAGTAGAGGGAGGTACAGTAAGTGCAGTAGGTATACAGTGTATGTATATTATATTTATATAGCGCTAACAGGTGTACTCAGCATTTTACAGGTTACATTACAGTAGAGGGAGGTACAGTAAGTGCAGTAGGTATACAGTGTATGTATATTATATTTATATAGCGCTAACAGGTGTACTCAGCACTTTACAGGTTACATTACAGTAGAGGGAGGCACAGTAAGTGCAGTAGGTATACAGTGTATGTATATTTTATTTATATAGCGCTAACAGGTGTACTCAGCACTTTACAGGTTACATTACGGAAGAGGGAGGTACAGTAAGTTCAGTCGGTATACAGTGTATGTATATTTTATTTATATAGCGCTAACAGGTGTACTCAGCACTTTACAGGTTACATTACAGTAGGGGGAGGTACAGTAAGTGCAGTAGGTATACAGTGTATGTATATTTTATTTATATAGCGCTAACAGGTGTACTCAGCACTTTACAGGTTACATTACAGTAGAGGGAGGTTCAGTAACTGCAGTAGGTATACAGTGTATGTATATTTATTTTATAGAGTGCTAACAGGTGTACTCAGCACTTTACAGGTTACATTACAGTAGAGGGAGGTACAGTAAGTGCAGTAGGTATACAGTGTATGTATATTATATTTATATAGCGCTAACAGGTGTACTTGGCACTTTACAGGTTACATTACAGTAGAGGGAGGTACAGTAAGTGCAGTAGGTATACAGTGTATGTATATTCTATTTATATAGCACTAACAGGTGTACTCAGCACTTTACAGGTTACATTACAGTAGGGGGAGGTACAGTAAGTGCAGTAGGTATACAGTGTATGTATATTTATATTTTATATAGCGCTAACAGGTGTACTCAGAATCCCTACAGGTTACATTGGCTGTGCAGAGGGAGGCAGCTGCATGGGTAGGTATACAGTGTGTATATTTTATTTATATAGCGCTACCAGGTGTAATTGAGATTTTACAGGTTACATTACAGCAGAGGGAGGCATGCAGTGCAGCAGGTGGCTACAGCGTATGTATATTATATTTATATACGCTACCAGGTGTAAAATGGAGTATTTTATTAAGCAGGTTATATTACAGTAGAGGGAGGTAGCTGTGGGTAGGGGGGTATTGGTGGGCGTATATTTTATATATATAGCGCTTAACAGGTGTACTTTTGGCACTTTACAGGCTGGCATTGTTGTAGAGGGAGGTACAGTAAGTGCAGTAGGTATACAGTGTATGTATATATTTATATAAGTAATTAACAGGTGTACTCAGCACTTTACAGGTTACATTACAGTAGAGGGAGGTACAGTAAGTGCAGTAGGTATACAGTGTATGTATATTTTATTTATATAGTGCTACCAGGTGTACTCAGCACTTTACAGGTTACATTACAGTAGAGGGAGGTACAGTAAGTGCAGTAGGTATACAGTGTATGTATATTTTATTTATATAGCGCTAACAGGTGTACTGAGCATTTTACAGGTTATATTACAGTAGAGGGAGGTACAGTAAGTGCAGTAGGTATACAGTGTATGTATATTATATTTATATAGCGCTAACAGGTGTACTCAGCACTTTACAGGTTACATTACAGTAGAGGGAGGTACTGTAAGTGCAGTAGGTATACAGTGTATGTATATTTTATTTATATAGTGCTAACAGGTGTACTCAGCACTTTACAGGTTACATTACAGTAGAGGGAGGTACAGTTAATGCAGTAGGTATACAGTGTATGTATATTTTATTTATATAGCGCTAACAGGTGTACTCAGCACTTTACAGGTTACATTACAGTAGAGGAAGGTACAGTAAGTGCAGTAGGTATACAGTGTATGTATATTTTATTTATATAGTGCTAATAGGTGTACTCAGCACTTTACAGGTTACATTACAGTAGAGGGAGGTACAGTAAGTGCAGTAGGTATACGGTGTATGTATATTTTATTTATATAGCGCTAACAGGTATACTCAGCACTTTACAGGTTACATTACAGTAGAGGGAGGTACAGTAAGTGCAGTAGGTATACAGTGTATGTATATTATATTTATATAGTGCTAACAGGTGTACTCAACACTTTACAGGTTACATTACTGTAGAGGGAGGTACAGTAAGTGCAGTAGGTATACAGTGTATGTATATTATATTTATATAGCGCTAACAGGTGTACTCAGCACTTTACAGGTTACATTACAGTAGAGGGAGGTACAGTAAGTGCAGTGGGTATACAGTGTATGTATATTTTGTTTATATAGTGCTAACAGCTGTACTCAGTACTTTACAGGTTACATTATAGTAGAGGGAGGTACAGTAAGTGCAGTAGGTATACAGTGTATGTATATTTTATTTATATAGTGCTAACAGGTGTACTCAGCACTTTACAGGTTACATTACAGTAGAGGGAGGTACAGTAAGTGCAGTAGGTATACAGTGTATGTATATTGTATTTATATAGCGCTAACAGGTGTTCTCAGCACTTTACAGGTTACATTACAGTAGAGGGAGGTACAGTAAGGGCAGTAGGTATACAGTGTATGTATATTTTATTTATATAGCGCTAACAGGTGTACTTGGCACTTTACAGGTTACATTACAGTAGAGGGAGGTACAGTAAGTGCAGTAGGTATACAGTGTATATATATTATATTTATATAGCGCTAACAGGTGTACTCAGCACTTTACAGGTTACATTACAGTAGAGGGAGGTACAGTAAGTGCAGTAGGTATACAGTGTGTGTATATTGTATTTATATAGCGCTAACAGGTGTACTCAGCACTTTACAGGTTACATTACAGTAGAGGGAGGTACAGTAAGTGCAGTAGGTATACAGTGTATGTATATTTTATTTATATAGCGCTAACAGGTGTACTCAGCACTTTACAGGTTACATTACAGTAGAGGGAGGTACAGTAAGTGCAGTAGGTATACAGTGTATGTATATTTATTTATATAGCGCTAACAGGTGTACTCAGCACTTTACAGGTTACATTACAGTAGAGAGAAGTACAGTGAATGTATATTTTATCATTTTAAGTAACAATATCACTGTTATATGCATTTGTTCCTTATTATACATGAAAACGAGTGAAAAGGACTTTTCTTGGTAAAATGATTTCAAAATAAAGAAATTACCTCATATCACCTGCCCTCTATCTGTCAGGATAATTAAGCTTCCAGTAAGGTTTCTCTTCATATTTGCATTTATTTTCATTTTGAATTATTCTTCAATGGAAATGAGACTTCAGCGGGAGCTATTAAATTGACACTGTAACAATACATGGATAAGGTATGCGATTATGCAGCTATACTTTGGATATAGTGTATTTAATGCAGCGCCAAAAATCGTATCTTGAAACAGAAATCAAAGACATGAGATTTTAAACTTTCTTTTATGAGATTTGAATGGCATATTATACGATAGCTCGGGTTTACTGACATTATTATAGACCGGTTTCATTATTGGGGGTACAGAGGGCCATCATTGCAATTATTCCCACAAATCATGGCTGGCTTCGAGCTGTAGAGTCACAGATTGTGGGGGCTGCAATGATTCCGTACACATTCCTGTCCCAGGCTCGGCATTATATTATATATTGGTATTATAGACCAGTTATCTTATTAGGGAATAATTAATAAATATTAAGGAGCAGATTGTATATGGTATCCAGACATATATTGTCTTCATAGGATGATTATTTATTGTGTTTGGACTAATCGGAGACTATTTGTAGAATATTCATATATCGTGTATTTTGGGATATTTAGGTTTAATTCATGATCGATGACAAAGTAAAATTTGATCTTTTCTGTTTCTGTGGAAGCTGAAACCAGTGGATCCCAGGTAAGAAGATGAATGAACTGACTATTTACACTGGGAGAGCACCACAGTATCGCTAGTACCATAACCACTATAGCCGGCTTGAGTGGTTATTGTTGTAATGTAAATAATACGTTATATATTACTGATGCTCCCATTGGGTCTGTAGGTATAAGATCCAGATATAGACTGCCTATTAATAGTCATTGATCATGTAAAGCATTGCAGTAGGACGTGCTCTCTTTAAATGTGGGATTTTGAGAGTTACGCCACGGTATGATGTCATTGGCACGCAACTCATTCCAGGACAAAACGCAACACATTGCAGATTGAAATCACTAACAGACCCGTGGAGAAACAGAGTAGGTCATGACCAAAGAATGCACACAGCCATCAGCACAGCCGTCAAAGGGTTAAGATGTGATCTAATCTGCAGTCACAGGAGATCAAGAGGGGTAGAGGGGCTCCAATGGGGGTAGATCAGGCCAAATTTAAAAAGACCATGAATTGAGATGATGAACCGAATTCTGAGAATTTACTCACACACAAAAAAAAAACCATCCCCTGTAAACTGTCGGTTCTCCAAATGTGCTTTATTTATACACACACACACGTTTGTTACTCTTTTGTTTCTCCTGATAATTTATTAATGTAACATTTTATAATTTCTCATTTATGTGACGATCTTTATAGCTATGCCACAACTTGCGGTTTGTTGTTAAACCTCTGTGGCTTGTTATGGCTCGCTAGCGCGGTGCAGCCTCCACACTCCCAATCATAGAGTCACCCATGGTTTGTTTTTTTTGTATTGATTTTAAAACTATTTGCTCATTGGCCGACAGAGCTGCTTGTTGGCAAACAGTTTATACTTATTTGGATCCAGAAATGTAGAAAAGTAATGCCCGCATTTGCAGTCTGAATGGCCCCATGCGCAGTCAGATGATTTTGCCCTGTTCAGACAGACCAGACAGGCTTTTCCTTTCATAGTAATTCATGTCCACTATATCTGTATAGGAACACGCATGAGGCAGGTTATTCATTACCCATAATGCTTAGTGTGTGCATTGGATTGTGTGGGTAGACAAATTTAATTCATAGAATTGGTCTAAAGAAGGAATTATGCAGGTTAACAGGGGAATCATACAATTTGGGTCAAAGTAACTGAACTGGAAAAATGCCCCAATTCTGCTATTATTCCAACTAAAAATGAAACTAGTCTTTTCAGTTCTCAGCGGAGGCAATATGACCTTGTGGTTATTTACTAAAAGCCAAATTGCAGTAAATCTAACAGTAACATGGAGGACAGTCACAGCTTCAGTCTTAATAGCGGCTGCACTGCTGGAGGGCTTAAATAAAATGCATACATTTTTCTATTAAGAAGATTAACCCCAGTATTTTGTGCGTTACCTGCACACATTGTAGGATTGCCAACGCATTCCCTGCATGCGACGTAGGATTGTCAGCGCGTTCTCTGCATGCGGCGTGGGATTGTCAGGGCGTTTTCTGCGTGCGGCGTAGGATTGTCAGCGCGTTCCCTGCATGCAGTGTAGGATTGTAAGCGCGTTCTCTACATACAGCGCATGATTGTCAGCGCATTCTCGGTGCACAGTGTAGGATTGTCAGCGCATTCTCTGCATGCTGCCTAGGATTGTCAGGTCGTTCTCTGCATGTGGAGTAGGATTGTCAGCATGTTCCCTGCTTGTGGCGTAGGATTGTCAGCAGGTTCTCTGCGTGCGTCGTAGGGTTGTCAGCGCATTCCCTGCATCCGGCGTAGGATTGCCAGCGTGTTCTCTACATGCAGTGTCGGATTGTCAGCATGTTCTCTGCGCACAGCGTAGGGTAGTCAGCGCGTTCCCTGCATGCGGCGTAGGATTGTCAGCGCGTTCTCTGCTTGCGGCGTAGGATTGTCAGTGCGTTCTCTGCGTGCAGCGTAAGATTGTCAGCACGTTCCCTGCATGCGGTGTAGGATTGTCGGCACATTCCCTGCATGCGGTGTAGGATTGTCAGCATGTTCTCTGCATGCACCGTAGGATTGTAAGTGCGCTCTTTACATACAGCGTAGGATTGTCAGCACGTTTTCTGCGCAGCGTAGGATTGTCAGCACAGTCTCTGCACACAGTGTTAGATTGTCAGCGCGTTCTCTGTGTGCAGCATAGGGTTGTCAGCGCATTCCCTGCGTGCGGCGTAGGATTGCCAGCGGGTTCTCTGCGTGCCGTGCAGGATAGGTGCCGCGTTCTCTGCATGCGGCATAGGATTGTCAACATGTTCTCTGCACCATCCCTTTGTACCCGGCAGCAGTTGGACACAAAAGCGCCATGACATCCTGTGCGTCCAGCGCTGATGTCATCAGACAAAGACAAGTCAAGTGGATCCTGTTACTAATGGTGGTCAGGTAGTTCAAGTGAGAGAGGAAAAAAAATATTTTTATATTTTATATATACGTATATTATTATAGGATTGTCAGCGCGTTCCCTGCTTGTGACGTAGGATTGTCAGTGGGTTCTCTGCGTGCGTCATAGGATTGTCACCGCGTTCTGGATTGTCAGCACGTTCTCTGCATGCAGTGTAGAATTGTCAGCGCGCTCTCTGCATGCAGTGTAGGATTGTCAGCGCGTTCTCTGCGTGCGGCATAGGATTGTCAGCGCGTTCTCTGCGTGCGGCATAGGATTGTCAGCGCGTTTCCTGCGTGTGCTGTAGGATTGTCAGCGTGTTCTCTGCACGTTCTCTGCATGCAGCGTAGGATTGTCAACGTGTTCTCTACATACAGCGTAGGATTGTCAGCGCGTTTTCTGCGCAGCGTATGATTGTCAGCGCATTCTCTGCATGCAACGTTGGATTGTCAGCACGTTCTCTGCGCGCAGCATAGGGTTGTCAGCGAGTTCCCTGCGTGCGGCGTAGGATTGCTAGCGCGTTCTCTGCGTGCCTCGTAGTATTTTGCTGCGTTCTGTGTGCGGCATAGGATTGTCAGCGCGTTTTCTGCATGCAGCGTAGGATTGTCAGTGCGTTCCCTGCATGCGTGTAGGATTATCAGCGTGTTCTCTGTGCGCGTTCTCTGCATGCAGGGTAGGATTGTCCGTGCGTTCTCTACATACAGTGTAGGATTGTCAGCGGAGCGTATGATTGTCAGTGCAGCACTGGATTGTCAGCACGTTCTCTGCGCGCGGCATAGGATTTCCAGTGGGTTCTCTGCGTGCCGTGCAGGATTGTTGCCGCGTTCTCTGCATGCGGCTTGGGATTCTCAGTGCGTTGTCTGAACCATCCCTTTGTACCCTGCAGCAGTTGGACACAAAAGCGCCATGACATGCTGTGCGTCCAGCACTGATGTCATCAGACAAAGACTAGTCAAGTGGATCCTGTTACTAATGGCGGTCAGGTAGTTCACCTGAGAGAAGAAAAATATTTAACCTTTCTGGTCCACTAAACTATGGCAGGACATGAGCTCCTTTGAAAATGGATTCCCTTCTATAGTCTCCCTTTACACGTCACGGCAGTCAGTGATTCTTTAGGGATTAGCAGCTTCGTGTTGATAAATAATTTATTAGCGTCAGCTTCCTGGTTTGTTTTAAATATAAACAGTGTCTGAATGGTGCTTGCTAGGCCACAGCGCAGATGTCTTTTCTCAAGTTTTGAGTAGATTGTGAAAGATTCCCCAGAGCATTATAGATAATGTGAACGTTTAATTGTCGCGAGCCACTTTCAGCGAGGCCACCGCCAATATTTTACAAGTGGAACCAGATGGGATGTCACCAGTATTAATATGTAACAGGTGGATTCCATCAGATTTTCAATAACGTTAATATTTTTTTTTAATTGACTTTGTCCACAAAAAAAAGACAAACATTTCATGCAGTAAATCAAAGGGCTCCTAGCGAGATGAAATTACATTCGAGACGCTTAATGACAGGAAATCTTTACTTACGAATAACATTAAAGAGATATGTTACACCTGCTACGCTGGTAGAATCCTGCAAAACAGACAGAAATGCTGATCCTACAGGTTAGGGAATCGACCGATATTGATTTTTCAGAGCCGATACAGATAATCTGTGAACTTTCAGGCCGACAGCCGATAACTTGCTGTACATTTACCATTTTGAAAAAATAAACTATTTCTAAAGGTAAATGCACAAATTATACATGCCACATGTAGTGGATGCAGTGTGTTTAGACAGGGGAGCTGTGTGTGTTTTTGTTTATGTAGTGTGTGTGTAGTGGATGTAGTGTGTATGTGTGTAGTGTGTATATAATGAATGCAGAGTGTGTTTGTGTTGTGTGTGAATATATAATGAATGCAGTGTGTGTGTGTTTGTGTAGTGTGTGCGTATATAATGCAGAGTGTGGGTGTGTTTGTGTAGTGTGTGTGTGTGTGTATATAATGCAGTGTGTGTGTGTGTTTGTGTAGTGTGTGTGCATATAATGCAGAGTGTGTGTGTATATAATGCAGAGAGTGTGTGTGTGTAGGGATGTTATTTGTGTAAAATGGGTGGGTTGGGGGGGTATTTAATTTTTTTAATATTTAAATGTTTTATTTATTTTTTAGTCCGCCCTCCCTGCTTCAAAGTGGCATGGAAAGTACATAGGTGGCCCAGCAGCAATTGCTTACTTACCTTCCTAGCAGTTCTCTGTCTAAATCTTGCGGCCTGCGCGCTGTGGGACTCGTGAGATTTACACAGGAAGCGGAAGGGAGCTGCTGGAAAGGTAAGTATGCACTTGCTGCACCTCCCCCCCCAGGACCACCGGGCTTGTAATGGGCCCGGTGGTCCTGGTCAGTATTATCGGCAATATCGGTATCTCTATTGGCCGATACCGATATTGCCAAAAATACCGAATATTGGCCGATAATATCGACCAGACCAATAATTGGTTGATCCCTATTACAGGTCACAAACGAACAGCCATGCTGTGTCACACGGGGTACGAGGATGGGCTGCGCTGTGTCACACGGGGTACAAGGATGGGCTGCGCTGTGTCACACAGGGTACGAGGATGGGCTGCGCTGTGTCACACGGGGTACGAGGATGGGCTTCGCTGTGTCACACGTGGTACGAGGATGGGCTGCGCTGTGTCACACAGGGTACAAGGATGGGCTGCGCTGTGTCACACAGGGTACAAGAATGGGCTGCGCTGTGTCACACTGGGTACAAGGATGGGCTGCGCTGTGTCACACGGGGTACAAGGATGGGCGGCGCTGTGTCACACGGGGTACTAGGATGGGCCTCGCTGTGTCACACGGGGTACGAAGATGGGCTGCGCTGTGTCACACAGGGTACAAGGATGGGCTGCGCTGTGTCACACAGGGTACAAGGATGGGCTGCGCTGTGTCACATGGGGTACAAGGATGGGCTGTGCTGTGTCACACAGGGTACAAGGATGGCAACTAGTTTTGGCTTTAAATTTGAAATTCATAAGGATTCTCACTGAAACCCTGTTAATGCATTTTTATAAACTGGCGAATTCCGTTGTTATATAAATGGGGGAAAAACATTGAAAGAAAACATATTTAAATACATAAAATGAAACCTTTTTATGCAGATTTTTTGTAGATATTGTAAATAAATAATCATCATTCATTGAGGTGAAATTTGTTACGGGTACCTAGAATACCAGCAAGTATAGTGAGATAGGAACATGTTCTAATGTTTCCATTTAAATTACTAGTACATCGCTGACAATGAATTAACATATCGTCCGATCCACGTCCAAAACAGAATTCCGTTAATGCTACAGAGCTAAATATTACAACCCATTATATTCACCATCTTCAAATTACCTTCAGATTCCCTATTAACCTGAGTAGTTCATGTAAATAATGAGAATCTCCAGAATGTTATTCAGAATGAGAAATTAATTGAAAAGGATAGTAAACATTAAACAAGAGATATCAAACTTCATGGTGTTAAATGTTGACTCTCACTGTGATTGCAAAACACACAGATTAGGGCAATAAAATGAAAGAAACCGTTTAAAAGGTTTAGCAAAAATCTTTATTCGAAGCATACAAAATTATTCCCTGATCCCCATGAAAGTATTCATTTTCTGTTATAAAAGCCAACACAGGGGGCTCATGGCAGACTAAGGTCAAACAAAACACCGGTAACTTCTTACCAAGACCGGCTGTGTCACATAGCGTCCGCTAACAACCACTGTTAAAAGTTACACTCCGAACCTTTTTTAGTGAAATTTCCCTCCATTCTATTTTCCCAGCTCTAACATCAGCAGAAATAATCTCTTAATCAAGATTTTTGAAGGATCACCGTGACCTTTTTCTTCAAGCCGCGCACAGAAGCCTTGAGGTGGAAGACCCAATGCCTAGGGTGCATAGATTGACTTGTAGCCCTGCTTTTTATAGTCACTCCTACACCCTGTCGTGGTCTTTATCAGTCAGACAGCAACGGGCAAGCTATCAGGTTTGTGTGTCGGCACATATTGCGTGGATTCACTTGTAACCATACTGTAAGTTGCCACGATTTTCCAAACCGCCTGGCTCTGTGTAAGTGTCGAGGTTTGTCTGTACGGGAGATCTTGATCCAGGTGTGAGTGTGTCCGCTTGTTGGCAACCTGAAACCTTCCATGCGTGAAGAGACCGCATGCAACACAACTTTGTGCTTATTTTCAGTCACTTTTTTTTTCTCTTGAGTGCAAATGTATCGTACTTGCTATAAAACTTGGCACATTCGAAACAGTAACATTTTAATGTACAACCTTGCGTTTTTAGTTTATAAATATAGTACATTTCTTGGGTTCCGCTGAAAGATCATCTGACTCCAAGAAACAGGCGTATTTACATGGAAAACTGGAGAACCAAAACGTCCAGAAAAAAATGTGTCATAAATAACGAACAAATTGAAAATACTTGAAAACCACTAAAGTGTCTTTTCTCGAATGTTTTTCATGTAGAATATCTTAACAGACCCAGAGTTTAATCAACGAAGTTCACTGTTGGGGCAGGTTTCATCTTTTGTCCTGTAGAAAGAGAAATAAAGATTACTATTTCTTAAAAGTCCTCCAAACCAGTTTATCTTATTAAAGTGCTTTGTGTGTGAAGAGTGTGTCCCCTTTTTAATTTTACAAAAAGTGCAGATTTCAATAGAAATTGATACTTCTATAAAAGAACATTGTTACACCCCCTGGCCCTCGATCGCACTACTGGTCCTGTTCGCTCAGGGGAGCTAAACTCAAGAGGCAGCAATTGCCCAGAGCACCTGCCTTGTCAAGACTTCTCATTGAGCTGCATTGGGAAGTCTGTGATTGGACAGCCACAGAGAGACTGAGCACGGTTAGAGGGGGAAGGCTTGCAAAGGCTACAGACAAGGGATCTGCAGCTTCTCCAAGCTGTTTTTATATACAACCCCAATGAAAACATTGCATAATTAAATAAATGTACATTTTCCTTTGTGGTATATCTACTAAACAGTGATTTTATTTAATGATCTGCACTGCGTAGGTGCTTTGAGTTTCTTTTATTTGGTTGTTTCACTCATACTTCATCTTTCCAGCCTTGTGTTTAAGAGCTTTTCTGGGAAGAATGCTCTCCCTGGCTGTTCCCACCTCCTACAACCGCCGATCCAGTACCAGCACTTTACTTAGTCTACCTAAATACAAAAAGAAAGTGGCTCGATCCTCCCTTTCCTACAGAGCACCTCAATTATAAAACGACCTTCCGCACACTTTCAAATCTTCCCCAAGCCTAAAATCCTTTAAGAGATCCCTCTCTACATATCTCAAAACAGAATGCACCGGTTATGGTTGATTATATATTTCCTACCTGTTCTATGTTAAATTTTGTATTTATTGTGTATTAATATTGTTTTTGTATTTTATTGTACCCTAATTGTATCAATGCAATGTTTTGTGGACCCAGGGCATACTCGAAAATGAGAGAAATCTCAATGCATAAAATATTTGATAAATAAATAATATAAAATATATTGTACTTTAAAGCTATTGCATTTCTTTACTTTATTCTTGTGTTTTGTGGTTGGATGACTAACCGATAGAATGACTGGTGTTCGCTTCCTTGCTCTTAAAAATCATAACTTGATCTCACTTAATATCTCTCGTTTCCGCAGACGTTTTAGGCAGAGGACACAATGAGGGCAATTCAAATAACTCCAAATTTGTAATGAAATGAAACTTGAATTTTAGAGCGGAGGATAAAATCGCTGATCTGAAGAAAGTCCCCAGTGTAGACTCAATTCTGCCATTCTGATTTCAAATTGAATATTTAGTGAATAAGTCAGAGGTTATCAGTAAAGTTACAGTGATTTATCATTTACAGCAAGCAGGTAAGAGCAGAATGGCTCTTCTTGCGAAACGCTCCCTTAATTCGGACTGCTTTGACTTTTGGCGATACCCACACATTTACCAAGTTTCGTATTTTGACAGTAGCCAGCAGACACAATAATTGCATTGTAATTAATCCATGACATAAAAACAGAACGCCACTGACAAGTAAAGCCATCTGGTGCCCATTGCCACAGACATTGGGCAAAATAGAATCCATTTATAGGACTGATTTTATGTATCAGTAATCATTGATGGCTAATCAGACTAAGCGACGGAATTTGTGGGATCTCCAAAGATAAACCAGTTTAGACCAATTCCATGCTGAATAGGACAGCCGGATAAATATGACACAAACAAAATGGTGTCTGTTCGGAGGGCAGGTACATCGCAGCGGCAGCCGGATAATTGGTACCAAATAGTTAATGCAAAGAAAGTCTTGTCAAATGCTTTATCTACACATCACAAAATAATTAAAAACTGTCCAAAACAAAATGGAGATTGAACTATCTGAATGGGGGAAAAAGAGAGACCCCCCTTTACAAAGAGCAAAGTTTACAAAATTCTTATCAATGAGACATTTCTCTATCACATAATCCAGACGCAGTCTAAAAATAAAGCCTTCCAGTCATATTGTAAAAGGGATGAGCAGACAGGAACATATCAATAATCTCTGACATAAAGAGATTGACACTGCGGGGCTTGAATGGATCCATCACACTTCCTGTCACCTACAGCCAAGACACGCACAAAAGCAAATATTTCTCCTGGGAACGAGAGCGAGCGGTCAGCTCACAGTGTTTGTTGTGTGATCAGATTTCGCTGTGCTGATATTTGATTCATTTCTCCTCCTGAAGCTCCGTGCGCAGGGAGATGGCCATCTCTCACTACTTTGAAGCTCATTTTCGGAGATTTTAATGAAGATGTAAAAGCCATTTAGTGTCTGGAAAAGCCCTCAGAAATCTGAGAACACGCAGCTTTCCCCCAGGTGAGCGATGTGGGCTGTGAAACACGATCTGATCTGCGAAGGGCATTGCTTCATCTACAGGTAACAGCATTCCGGCAATAATACTGACCAAAGAGTCCACAGAGCCACTGCACGGGGACAATGCTGACTCAAAAAGCATATATATATATATATATATATATATATATATATATATATATATATATATACATATAACAGTGATGCAATGTCCGTTGTATGAGTCACTCAAACACCTCATATTTTTAGGATCTCTAGGTAACATTTCAAAAACAAACATTAGACTCTCTCCACACCTTTTAAATTATAAATAAATTGCAATGATCTGGTAATTCATGGGTTAAATTAAGGTGGCCTTATTTGATTATAAGAGATCTTCATGTTACTTTTTATATTGAATAAGCCAATCTGGGCAACGTATGAGCAGATTTCTTTCGATTAAACTTTAATAATATCCAGCACTGAAAATCAAATTATAGATTATACTCGGCGATCGATTTTCTCCATCACCGCGTCACAGCTAAAAGCGGCTGAATGCGTCCTGATATCCTACTGTGAGTTACTCATCACTTCTCAAAGACTAACAGCGATAAAAAACAATCCACACAAAGCTGTAAAAGGAAACCGTAACTTTAGAGCGAAGTCAGAGAGCCCTAATATGATTTACTGTTCGTTGTTAAAAGACAAAACTCCGGGAAATGGTCTCATATTAAAAAAAAAAAGAACAGGACAGCCTTTCACTGCGGAATCACTTGCTAAGTAATATATCATTAAACGCAGGGAACAGACATTCTATGTTCAGATTGCCAGCTGCAGGGTATCCCTCATCATTAGGGATTTATTAACTAAATAGCGACATGATGTGGGCAGGCAATAACTTTCTCAATTCTCTATTGACCTGACTCCATGACTAATGTATATATTTAACAGTTAGCGATTTACAAATGGAAAAAGATCAGTTTATAAAATGCGATAAGAAAAAGATTAAAATATAGTACTAACAGTGTTGTAATTTCATGATAAAAGTGTGAAAACTCCTTAGATAAAATGATCACAATTATTATAGCCATTCACACAGGAGCAGATGGATTCACTCTACAAATTGCTACTCCGCTTTAATGCGATCAAATTACATTTATATTTTCACCTCACCCTGTTATAAATGCAATGCCTGTAATCATTAACCAACAGCTTTGCGAAAAACTAAACCGAAAAGAAATGAGTGAAAGCGGACACTTTGTACATTTAGAAGCAGAGCTGCCTTGTGTCTGCATTCTGTTAATTTTCATCAAAACCAGATAAAAGTCCACCCAATGAATGTTTAGAAACCGACAAACATTATCTTGTTGATGTGATTGTGTGGAGTGTGCATCCTACAAGCCGTGTACGTGGGATTCCCAGAGCCGAAGAGACAGGAATCCATTGTATACAGTATAGAGATATATAGCGCCCAGACTGCTGGCTCCGCATGCTGATCAATAAATGATATTGGTTACTGAAGAGCTGCCATCGGTAAATGGTCAGTCACTCCAAGGTCATCCACAAACCATAAGGCATCGATCCTCCTGTCTGTCTGCAGTGGGAATAATCTCTATCCATGCTAGTTAAAATACCGCTTCCAACCAATCAGAAATGAGCAAGGCAGAGAGGGGATCTCCCAAGTAACAAAAGAGGAAAAGAAACATGCGTCCATCAAGTTCAGCCTTCCTCACATTTGATTTATGTTGCTGATCCAAAAGAAGGCAAAAAACCCAGTCTGAAGCACTTCCGATTGTGCAACAAATTAGGAAAAGAAACCTTCTTGTCCCCAGAATGGCAGTCAGATTTATTATGGGATCAAGAAGCTATTACACCACTAATAAAAATGTATATACCATTGGCTATTGAAGTAATCTCAGCAACTTTAACCTCCCACATTGCATGTTAATCTGATCCGGAGTGACTCAAGACTTGTGACTGTGTTTTTTCCCCATTTTTTTCCCATTAAATCCTTCTATCATAGATCCAACATCTTCCGATCACTTTAACTGGACGCCGACAATACTCTGGGACACTACTAAAGGGACAACAGCAATACTCTGGGACACTAGTAAAGGAACAACAGCAATACTCGGGGACACTAGTAAAGGAACAATAGCAATACTCTGGGACACTAGTAAAGGAACAACAGCAATACTCGTGGACACTAGCAAAGGAACAATAGCAATACTCTGGGACACTAGTAAAGGGACAATAGCAATACTCGGGGACACTACTAAAGGGAGAATAGCAATACTCGGGGACACTACTAAAGGGAGAATAGCAATACTCGGGGACACTAGTAAAGGTACAATAGCAATACTCGAGGACACTAGTAGAGGGACAATAGCAATACTCTGGGACACTAGTAAAGGGACAATAGCAATACTCGGGGACACTAGTAAAGGTACAATAGCAATACTCGGGGACACTACTAAAGGGACAATAGCAATACTCTGGGACACTAGTAAAGGGACAATAGCAATACTCGGGGACACTACTAAAGGGACAATAGCAATACTCGGGGACACTACTAAAGGGACAATAGCAATACTCGGGGACACTACTAAAGGGAGAATAGCAATACTCGGGGACACTAGTAAAGGTACAATAGCAATACTCTGGGACACTAGTAAAGGGACAATAGCAATACTCGGGGACACTACTAAAGGGACAATAGCAATACTCGGGGACACTAGTAAAGGGACAAAAGCAATACTCGGGGACACATAAAGGGACAATAGCAATACTCAGGAATGCTAAAAAAGGAATAATGATAATATTAGGGGATGCTATAAGGGAATAATGATAATACTTGTGGTTACTAATAAAGGAATAATGATAATACGCGTGGTTACTAATAAAGGGATAATGATAATACTTGTGGTTACTAATAAAAGAATAATGAAAATACTAGGGGACACTAATAAAGGAATAACCAGAATATTAGGGGATGCTATAAAGGGATAATGACAATACTAGGGGACACTAATAAAGGAATAATGATATCACTCGGGGCACTAATAAAGGAATAATATTAGGAGATGCTATAAAGTGATAATGACAATACTCGTGAACGCTAATAAAGGAATAATGATAATACTCAGGGTCACTAGTGAAAGAATGCCGAAAATAGTGTTTCTCGTTACTTTCTCCAGTAATGAGAAGCAGTAATAGTGTGTATTAGTGCATGTTGTATGTTGTATGTATCGTAACATGTAAGCATATGTACAGCATTTCTACTGAAATCAGTGACAGAACCAGGATTGATCTCAGCCACCTCCTGGTTTTTTAAAATCGCTGCAAATGTAGCCGATCCTGGGAATCTGCTGCATATAAGGGGAGTGCAAAAGTACTTTTTGAATAATATTGAAATGCACTGCTGAAATGAATTATTACAGGATAAGAAATGACTCTGGTCATAGCACTTTATAAATTGGTGTAAAGGGGAATGGCGCCTCTGAAGTATCCGTTACCTCTTTCCGATCTCCTTTTTTGCTTCGCCCAGATGGGTGACCCCTCGATCCAGCGGATCCCCGGGATGAACTGCTTCCTGCTGTGGAACAATTGCTGGACATCTGACTCCGGCACAGGAAGGTCGGTTTATTGTATGGAATGATTTCTTCATCTGAAAAGAAGAATCAAGAGAAACCAGGATTCATTTAACACTTTGTGCACCAGGAGTCACAATGTTCACACATTCTCACAAAAAGGAAGCCATATACAATTTGGCAAACTGTGCACTGATGGGGATTTAGATCTGCAAATATAAATCTCCTGAAATGTTAGCATGTTAACATAGAAAGAAACCGAAAACTATTTTAAAGTGTGTAATAGTTTATAAAATGCCGTGCCGAAGTGGGACTTTTAAACATACAACATGCTCATGCATGTGCTTCGTATTGTACCCCAAACTGCTGTCAGCTATTTGGGGTACTCCTACAAACACCTCCCGTTCCAACTCTTTTTAGGTCTTTTGATGGTTATTTTCACACTGATTAGCGATAACGGTCTAAATTCATTAGTGCTGAGCATTGAAAGCCTCAAATATAGAACGTGTTAGTATGTTAAACTCCAGTTAGCACCATTGAACGGTTAAGTAGGAGACACCGAAAATGTCTCATCCATCCCCAATGTAATGGTATAAGATATCATTAGGATAAAATAAAAGTGGTTTAAGGGTTACCTTCTCGGTGAGAGAGTGGGTGACTGGCACCTCCCCGGTGATGCAGCCCCCCGTTTCTTCTCTCTACTGAAGAGGTAGCACTTGTTTCTCTTTCCAAAGAGGATGCAGAGCACTCCATGCGAGGCCCATTATTGTGGGGGGATGCTGGCTCGCCGTCTGCTGGGGGAGGCTCTGGAGGCGGAGGGAGATCTGTGACGAGGGAGGAAAGTGGTCACACTTTCGGAATAAAATTGTAATATTTTATCCTTAACCCCATTAAAATTACGAAAATGGAAGTAATTAAATAAATAAAATAAATATTTTATCCAGAATGGCATGTCTTTCCAAATCACCAAAAGGATAATAATCTATAAACTGAGAGCTGTCCAACGCACTAATTACATCTCACGTATAACACAACTGATTTTTAATTGTAGTTTTTCTTCCTTCGGGGGTAAAAAGCTGTTAAACCCAGCAATTCGCTTTTCTGTGAAACTATATCACCCAGTCCGATTAATTTGTTTCTTATGGGAAGGGCAGGTGGATAGGTGGAAATTAAAATAAATGTAATGCTTTGAGTTAATGACGTTAAATTAGCGTGAGATTTAAGGAAATATTACACACTTTCTGACAGACACTATACCGAAGGTTTATTACCCTTGATGCAAAGTGATACATGTTATACTATTTATTCCATATGAATTTAAAAAAAGGCTCAGTATTCATTAAAGAAACACTATAGGATCAGAAACAAAAACATTTATTTCGGTCCTATAGTGTTAAAACCACCATCTAGCCCCCACCTCCATAAATCTAGCAACATCTTACCTTTACACCAGTCTGCTGTTGTTGGCTCTGCCCCTGATCTGCCTGCTTGGCTGACATAATCAGAAGTGATGCTCTCAGCCAATCACAATGCTTTCACATAGGATTGGCTGAGACGGCAGATCAGGGGCAGAGCCGAACACAGCCCTGGCCAATAAGCATCTCCTCATAGAGATGCATTGTGCATCTCTATGATGAAAGTTCAGTGTCTCCATGCAGAGGGTGGAGATACTGAATGGCAGTGCTGTACAGTGTGCAGCACTGCCCCAAGAAGCACCTCTAGTAGCCATCTGAGGAGTGGCCAGAGGAGGTATCCCTTGGCTGTAAAAACTACATTTTCTCTGAAAAGACAGTGTTTACTGCAAAAAAAGGAATAATTATACTACAACAAAGACAATAAGCTGTAGTTGCTCTGGTGACTATAGTGTCCCTTTAAACCAAGGGCTATCTGACGCCCTGTTATCAGCAATCAGCTTGGGGCAGAGAGAGGACCTCCTATCAGCAATCAGCCCAGGGCAGAGAGAGGACCTCCTATCAGCAATCAGCCCAGGGCAGAGAGAGGACCTCCTATCAGCAATCAGTCTGGGGCAGAGAGAGGACCTCCTATCAGCAATCAGCCCAGGGCAGAGAGAGGACCTCCTATCAGCAATCAGCCTGGGGCAGAGAGAGGACCTCCTATCAGCAATCAGCCCAGGGCAGAGAGAGGACCTCCTATCAGCAATCAGCCCAGGGCAGAGAGAGGACCTACTATCAGCAATCAGTCTGGGGCAGAGAGAGGACCTCCTATCGGCAATCAGTCTGGGGCAGAGAGAGGACCTCCTATCAGCAATCAGCCCAGGGCAGAGAGAGGACCTCCTATCAGCAATCAGTCCAGGGCAGAGAGAGGACCTCCTATCAGCAATCAGTCTGGGGCAGAGAGAGGACCTCCTATCAGCAAGCAGACCAGGGCAGAGAGAGGACCTCCTATCAGCAATCAGTCTGGGGCAGAGAGAGGACCTCCTATCAGCAATCAGTATGGGGCAGAGAGGGACCTCCTATCAGCAATCAGTCTGGGGCAGAGAGAGGACCTCCTATCAGCAATCAGTCTGGGGCTGAGAGAAGACCTCCTATCAGCAATCAGCCCAGGGCAGAGAGAGGACCTCCTATCAGCAATCAGTCTGGGGCAGAGAGAGGACCTCCTATCAGCAATCAGTCTGGGGCAGAGAGAGGACCTCCTATCAGCAATCAGAGGGCAGAGAGAGGACCTCCTATCAGCAATCAGTCTGGGGCAGAGAGAGGACCTCCTATCAGCAATCAGCCCAGGGCAGAGAGAGGACCTCCTATCAGCAATCAGTCTGGGGCAGAGAGAGGACCTCCTATCAGCAATCAGCCCAGGGCAGAGAGAGGACCTCCTATCAGCAATCTGGGGCAGAGAGAGGACCTCCTATCAGCAATCAGTCCAGGGCAGAGAGAGGACCTCCTATCAGCAATCTGTCTGGGGCAGAGAGAGGACCTCCTATCAGCAATCAGTCTGGGGCCCTCCTATCAGCAGATCCTATCAGCAATCAGTCTGGGGCAGAGAGAGGACCTCCTATCAGCAATCAGTCTGGGGCAGAGACCTCCTATCAGCAATCAGTCTGACCTCCTCATCCTATCAGCAATCAGCCCAGGGCAGAGAGAGGACCTCCTATCAGCAATCTGTCTGGGGCAGAGAGAGGACCTCCTATCAGCAATCAGCCCAGGGCAGAGAGAGGACCTCCTATCAGCAATCTGTCTGGGGCAGAGAGAGGACCTCCTATCAGCAATCAGTCCAGGGCAGAGAGAGGACCTCCTATCAGCAATCTGTCTGGGGCAGAGAGAGGACCTCCTATCAGCAATCAGTCTGGGGCAGAGAGAGGACCTCCTATCAGCAATCAGTCTGGGGCAGAGAGAGGACCTCCTATCAGCAATCAGCCCGGGGCAGAGAGAGGACCTCCTATCAGCAATCAGCCCAGGGCAGAGAGAGAACCTCCTATCAGCAATCAGCCCAGGGCAGAGAGAGGACCTCCTATCAGCAATCAGCCCAGGGCAGAGAAAGGACCTCCTATCAGCAATCAGCCCAGGGCAGAGAGAGGACCTCCTATCAGCAATCAGTCTGGGGCAGAGAGAGGACCTCCTATCAGCAATCAGCCCAGGGCAGAGAGAGGACCTCCTATCAGCAATCAGTCTGGGGCAGAGAGAGGACCTCCTATCAGCAATCAGTCTAGGGCAGAGAGAGGACCTCCTATCAGCAATCAGTCTGGGGCAGAGAGAGGACCTCCTATCAGCAATCAGCCCAGGGCAGAGAGAGGACCTCCTATCAGCAATCAGTCTGGGGCAGAGAGAGGACCTTCTATCAGCAATCAGTCTAGGGCAGAGAGAGGACCTCCTATCAACAATCAGTTTGGGGCAGAGAGAGGACCTCCTATCAGCAATCAGCCCGGGGCAGAGAGAGGACCTTCTATCAGCAATCAGTCTGGGGCAGAGAGAGGACCTTCTATCAGCAATCAGTCTAGGGCAGAGAGAGGACCTTCTATCAGCAATCAGTCTAGGGCAGAGAGAGGACCTCCTATCAACAATCAGTCTGGGGCAGAGAGAGGACCTCCTATCAGCAATCAGTCTGGGGCAGAGAGAGGACCTCCTATCAGCAATCAGTCTGGGGCAGAGAGAGGACCTTCTATCAGCAATCAGTCTAGGGCAGAGAGAGGACCTCCTATCAACAATCAGTTTGGGGCAGAGAGAGGACCTCCTATCAGCAATCAGCCCGGGGCAGAGAGAGGACCTTCTATCAGCAATCAGTCTGGGGCAGAGAGAGGACCTTCTATCAGCAATCAGTCTAGGGCAGAGAGAGGACCTTCTATCAGCAATCAGTCTAGGGCAGAGAGAGGACCTCCTATCAACAATCAGTCAGTGGGAGCAGAGAGAGGTCCTCCTATCAGCAAAACCTGGCCACATGCTATGGCAGCGGCACACAGTAATATTAACCATCTGTCAGTTTCATGTGGTTGCATTGAGTGGGTCTGGACATCCAGCTCTAACAGTAGCTATGTTAACAAAAGGGTCTCCTTCATAAAGCCACTTATGTAGGTCACTAAATCTGTACCAGCTCGGACTGATTCAGATTTTCCATTCTCTAGGCCATATTCAAGGTTTATGGAAATTTGGGATTTTTGTGGATATTTCCCACATACCTCCTTGCTTTGCTTCCCGACGATAGTGGCCAGATTTGGACTTCTTCTTTCCACGGGATTTCAGGCCAGGCGGAGTGCTAACGTTATCCCCCACAGAGGCTTGCGGCTTTCCTGTAAATACAAAATGAACATGTGAGCAAACCATTTAAAAAGAATCATTAATGTGAAGAAAGTTGGGCAAATTAAAAAATACATCACACTGTACAAAATATAGATATCAGACAATAATGTTATTAAAAGGCATTTCATCTAAGTATGAATGGACCCTGTCTATCTTTTATCTATCTATCTCGTCCTCCCTCTCTAACTCTTTCTCCCTCCCTCTCTACCTAACTTGTTCTCTTTCTGTCTATCCATCTATCTATC
Source organism: Pelobates cultripes (assembly GCA_933207985.1). NCBI lineage: Eukaryota > Metazoa > Chordata > Amphibia > Anura > Pelobatidae > Pelobates > Pelobates cultripes. The sequence continues at coordinate 116,836,685 of OW240921.1, forward strand.
TTGTTCTATCCATCTGTCGATCTGTCTAGATAAGTCTTTTTATCTATCTCGCTCTATCTAAATAATCCAGACTAGAGCAGCCCAGCTCTGACTGCGCTAATTTGCCATTGTTTTGCCATTCTGTTTTTACTTTTCTCCAGTTTGCGTTTTAGTGAAGAAATGCCACAGATTCGGGGTATAAACAGGCCATTTCTATCCACATTAGCCATTTTATGTATGAATATCCCATTATCAACAGACAACAGATGGGCCCATGTAAAGATGGCACAGTGGGCACTACTGACACGCCTTGTGCGTCAAATAGCATCAATGCAACCTTTCACCCAAAACAGGTAATATGACAGAATTATTATTCTGATCTCATGCGTCAGACACACCTGAATTGGGAAAGTTGACATTGTCGGAGCTGAGAGCTGGATTCTGACTTAGATTTCGTCGGTGTCCCAGCCGCTGGGGCTCCCCATTTTCTGCTGAAGTATTGAGACTCGGATTCGACTGTGTGAGAGGGGGACTAGGGACCCTGGGTACAGGTACAGAGCCTCCCGGTATTCGCCTGAGGAGCAAAACAATGGTTTAATCTTGAGTGGAATTAACAGCATTATACTTATTCTCCAAGTAATCGGACAATAAAACTGGCACCAGGAAGCAGTCAATTTAAATTCAGTGATCTTTTCTGTGTTAATTTATTTCAGAAACTGATAAACTAGTGACTTCCATTCTTGCTGCTTACCACACAACAATGGGAAAATCTGGGTTTTATTTCTGGATTTCTCACCTGGGCTGATGGGAGAGTTCGTACTGATGTAGCCGCGGGATATCTTCTGACATGTCGGTCTCGTCTCGGGGAGATGGGGTCAGGGTAGCTGTGGACTGTTGGCCATAAGAATGAGCCGGTGATGACGCTTCACATCTCGGTGGAGGGTCAGGGATGTTTTCCATTAGGTACGTTCTTTCAGGTAATGGAGGGCACCATTCGTCAGTGTCTGAGCTAAAGAACCATATAAACAGTCAATCATTGCATTACGGTTTAAGGCAAGATAAAAAATAAAAAGAAGAATTGAGACGTTGGGAGCCTTAATGAGATTCATTCTTGGTGAAGAATGGAAAGCAGAGACCATCAGGTATTCACTAAAACGTAACATGGATTCACAAAGGAACCTCACACCTCAAAAAATGTAAACTAAAATCCTAGAGAAATAATTATATTTAAATAAATAAGTTATTTGTGCCGACTTGACCATCAGTTTCCGGAGTGACTTCAAAACTGTTATAATGTGAAAAGATATCTCTATTTTCCAACAATTCACTTGTCACTTTTAAGATACAAGAATGTAACAACACTTTTCCTAATTACTAAACAGCCTTTGTAGTGACTAGGAACCTCCAGAAAATTTACTAAAGGGCTTTATTATGTGCCAACCTGCAATGTCACAAAAGACAACACTTATCAAATTTTCATTTATTTTCTAAAAGTTTGTCACATTTAATAAAACTTAATGATTTATTTTTATTTTATATTGAACTTTTCTTTTTTTACAAAAAATTTAATTTTATATCTGCCTGAGCGGCCATGTTGGGTCAGACTCCGTTTTTATCCGACCAACCGGCTGTGATTGGTCTGTGTGAACCTGCAGCAGCGGACAAGACAGGGTGAGCAACAACCTAAAAAGAACCCTCAATATTCATCATTTAAAAAAATATGTTTTATTAAATGTAATAAACTTGTGATAATTCAAGGACAGTTGTTCTTTAATGCAGAAGGAAAATCTATCTATGAGCACAATACTCTGATATCCCATTAAACGTTAAAAGCAAGATTCACACTACGTGTTTCAGGGTTAAGACTTTTCTCAATTTGAATTTGCCCATTATACTGCCCTACAGACTATGTTGGTGCCTTATTAAAATAGATTAACAAGAGCATTCTTCAGGTCCTGAAAAATGTGCTGAAACATTGCCTAGATTAGAATAATAACGCTGAACAGGTTTATATGGCGTTTAACATGCGTAGTAGATGCCGCAACATATGACGGGTTTGGAAATAAAGAAAGGGAATATTTGTTCATACGTCATTTCGACATCTGTGTCTTCTTCGTGATATTGGCTGAGCTCGTTGGCAGGCGGCGGAGGCGGCAGGATCTCAGTCCAGTTTAGCGAAGGCGTTTTCACAGGTTTTCCCATAGATTTCTGTTTTACGGACTTGGCAGCTAAAAAAATAAATAAAGGTACATTTTGTCAAATAATAGCAAATGTTTACAAGCTATAGACTAGAAGAGGAAACAGAGATTGCTCCAGCAAATAAGATCCATCAATCCACCTTGACAGTCCGTACTGAAACATTGCACAGATTTTATTTATATCTTCTTATTTCAACAAGCAATCTGCAATCCATTTACTGTGGTACCCGGAGTAGCAGAGTTTTATCTACCAGCCTTTCTATATCTACTATAGGTTCCACTGGAAGGCTATTCTAGGTATCTACTACCCTTTCTATATCACAGTTACTGCTCCCACTGGAAGGCTATTTCAGGTATCTACTATCCTTTCTATATTACTGTTACTGCTCCCACTGGTATTCCAGGTATCTGCTACCCTTTCTATATCACTATTACTGCTCCCTCTGGAAGGCTATTCCAGGTATCTACTACCCTTTCTATATCACTGTTACTGCTCCCACTGGAAAGCTATTCCAGGTATCTACTACCCTTTCTATATCACTGTTAGCCTTTACTGCTCCCACTGGAAGGCTATTCTGGGTATCTACTACCCTTTCTATATCACTGTTACTGCTCCCACTGGAAGGCTATTCCAGGTATCTACTACCCTTTCTATATCACTGTTACTGCTCCCACTGGAAGGCTATTCCAGGTATCTACTACCCTTTCTATATCACTGTTACTGCTCCCACTGGAAGGTATTTCCTGGTATCTACTACCCTTTCTATATCACTGTTACTGCTTCCACTGGAAGGCTATTCCAGGTATCTACTACCTTTGTATATAACTGTTAGCCTTTACAGCTTCCATTGGAAGGCTATTTCAGGTATTAACGACCATTTTTATATATCACAGTTAGCCTTTACTACTCCCACTGGAAGGCTATTCCAGGTATCTACTACCCTTTCTATATCACTGTTACTGCTGCTACTGGAAGGCTATTCCAGGTATCTACTACCCTTTCTATATCGCTGTTACTGCTCCCACTGGAAGGCTATTCCAGGTATATACTACCCTTTCTATATTACTGTTACTGCTCCCACTGGAAGGCTATTCCAGGTATCTACTACCCTTTCTATATCGCTGTTACTGCTCCCACTGGAAGGCTATTCCAGGTATATACTACCCTTTCTATATCACTGTTACTACTCCCACTGGAAGGCTATTCCAGACACTGAAGAAGATATTGAAGACATTCAATCTTTTCACAGCTAACCTCTCCAGATGAATAAATAAAGCATGTACCGTTATGGTCTGCCTTGTTCCGATCTGGTTGGGCATAGAGAACGCCAGACGTGCCCGCCTGAACTACCCATTGGTTGTCTTCCATCTCTGGTGAGTGAAGATTCTGTCCACCATAGGGTACAATCGGCGTGGTGGCGTATGGGGTGGTATGTTGGGAAAAGGCACTGTTAAAAGTTCTCATATCATCGCTGGTGGGATCAATCGTACTGTAAATGGGACCATCGGACACCCCCGTTCCAAACTTTTCTGTCTGGGCAATATAGTTTGAAATTCCCGCCTCTACAATGCAAAAATATATAAATAATTGAATTAATTACACACCATTGCCAATGGCAATAGGCCATTATAATGTAGTTATATTACGAATACCACGATTTAATATTAAATATTTCTCCTTCTGGATGGTTTCCGTAACTGTAAAACATTATTGTGATATACACAATGCTGGTCCCTTTAATTATGGATTTTACAGCTAACATTCTTGTCCAATTGATTCAAAATGTCAATATAAAGTTATAGTTAAAAACATATACCGAGAACATGGTACATCAGATACACAGAATATGGTATATTAGATACACAGTATCAGTAAATACACAGAACATGGTGTCTTAGATACACAGTATCAGTATATACCCAGAATATGGTATATTAGATACACAGTATTAGTGTATACCCAGAACATGGTGTATTAGATACATAGTATCAGTGTACACCCAGAACATGGTGTATTAGATACATAGTATCAGTGTACACCCAGAACATGGTGTATTAGATACATAGTATCAGTGTACACCCAGAACATGGTGTATTAGATACACAGTATCAGTGTATACCTAGAATATGGTGTATTAGATACATAGTATCAGTGTATACCTAGAATATGGTATATTAGATATAAAGTAACAGTGTACACCCAGAATATGGTATATTAGATACACAGTATCAGTGTATACCTAGAATATGGTATATTAGATACACAGTATCAGTGTATACCTAGAATATGGTATATTAGATACACAGTATCAGTGTATACCTAGAATATGGTATATTAGATACACAGTATCAGTGTATACCTAGAATATGGTGTATTAGATACATAGTATCAGTGTATACCTAGAATATGGTATATTAGATATAAAGTAACAGTGTACACCCAGAATATGGTATATTAGATACACAGTATCAGTAAATACACAGAACATGGTGTATTAGATACACAGTATCAGCATATACCCAGAACATGGTATATTAGATATAAAGTAACAGTGTACACCCAGAACATGGTATATTAGATATAAAGTAACAGTGTACACCCAGAACATGGTATATTAGATATAAAGTAACAGTGTACACCCAGAACATGGTGTATTAGATACACAGTATCAGTAAATACACAGAACATGGTGTATTAGATACACAGTATCAGTGTATACCCAGAATATGGTGTATTAGATACACAGCATCAGTGTATACCCAGAATATGGTATATTAGATACACAATATCAGTGAATAAGCAGAACATGGTGTATTAGATACACAGTATCAGTGTATACCCAGAACATGGCATATTAGATACACAGTATCAGCATATACCCAGAATATGGCATATTAGATACACAGTATCAGTGTATACCCAGAACATGGTATATTAGATACACAATATCAGTGAATAAGCAGAACATGGTGTATTAGATACACAGTATCAGTGTATACCCAGAACATGGTGTATTAGATACACAGTATCAGCATATACCCAGAATATGGCATATTAGATACACAGTATCAGTGTATACCCAGAATATGGTATATTAGATACACAGTATCAGTGTATACCCAGAATATGGCATATTAGATACACAGCATCAGTGTATACCCAGAATATGGCATATTAGATACACAGTATCAGTGTATACCTAGAATATGGTATATTAGATACACAGTATCAGTGTATACCCAGAATATGGTATATTAGATACACAGTATCAGTAAATACGCAGAACATGGTGTATTAGATACATAGTATCAGTGTATACCCAGAACATGGTATATTAGATACAAAGTAACAGTGTACACCCAGAACATGGTATATTAGATACAAAGTAACAGTGTACACCCAGAACATGGTATATTAGATACACAGTATCAGTGTATACCCAGAACATGGTGTATTAGATACATAGTATCAGTGTATACCCAGAACATGGTATATTAGATACAAAGTAACAGTGTACACCCAGAACATGGTATATTAGATACACAGTATCAGTAAATACGCAGAACATGGTGTATTAGATACATAGTATCAGTGTATACCCAGAACATGGTATATTAGATACAAAGTAACAGTGTACACCCAGAACATGGTATATTAGATACACAGTATCAGTGTATATTTAGAAGAACATGGTTTAATTAGATACACAGTATCACGTTATAACCTTTTATAATCGATACACTGGACTAGCATATATTTACACATCTGCTATGGCTTCAACACACAGGGCAGCGCTGTACAATGTTATAAAGTACTCACCGTTGTAGTATCTCTCGGAGGGATTGTGATTTCCAGTGCAGCAATTCATGGCTGGGTCTTTGGGCTTTCCGTTTCTCAACAAATTGGTGGCCGGCCAGGAATCTGCGAGCCAGGGGTAATTTGAAGCACTTGTCGCCAACATGGCCGGTCTAAGGGGGTGAAAGATACATTTTATCACCATTCTGCCTTTTTGTGGCAAAAAAAAATAAATAAATCGGGACAGTGCTTTGCAGAAATTCCCAACTCAGCAGCTTCTCCAAAAAGCTGAGTCAGCGACACACAAGCAATACATTTATCTGACAAAATTGTATCGATCCTGAACACTTAATGTTAAATTCATGTCGGAAAAACACATGGGTTAATTGATTGCAATAATGCCAATAACATCAGTTCTGCAGGGTCTGCTTAATGAATTGGAGAGATTGAGGAAATGCCAGACTGTGTATTTTAGCCACTCTTGGAACTCATTGTGCCGTCACCGGCGTTTTACTATAAATACTTTACAGACGTCTCAAGTCATTCCGTGATTAAACCAAATCAGGAATGCAATTCTTCTTTATTGCCTTCCGTGATACCTAGCGTTACCCCTTCATCAACAAGCAGTCAGCGCTGCAGTAATGTCACAGCAGGGCCCCAGGTGTTGGATTCTGCCAAGAGATTTACTGTATGTAAAAGGCTTATTGCACTCACCTTGCAGTAATATGAGCCGTGCCCTCCGTGTGTGGAAAGGAAACTGATAGGAAAACACAGAGAAAATATTCAGATCTAGCGATTACGGCAGTATTAAATCTACTGAGCGGTGAAAAAAAAAATGGTAATATTACCTGCAGGGGTGTAGGCAAACGAAGCTGTCAGAGAAATAAAATCCGTTAGAATGGGAAAATGTACAAAACATAGGATTTATTCACTTTAGGAAATTTATGATCTGACATGCAACTTGTAGATTTTACATCGAGACAGCTGAGTTGGTAAAACAGTGGTTACAATTTATCCTAAAATGAGTAACTCTGTTAAATCCCAGTTTAGTAAATAACTCCGTGCATTTCTCAATGGATAATTCCACTATCGCTGCCGCTCCACAAGTAAAACTCCAGAGAGTGTTCGGTGTTTAAACGTGTTTTGTGCATTTTCCTTAATTTTTTTTCGCTCACCTGTATAGTGACTGAGTTCCTTCCTCTTCTTTCTACGACAATAGATCCAAACGCTAAAGCACATCAGGATTACCCAGCATGCACCACCAATCCCGGCGATAAACGCTGGCTGTTTAACGACATCCGTGATCTGCTCTGTCAGGCTGACCGTTCCCTCACTGTTAGCCGGACTTTGCTCTGACGGTGGCTCTGCAGGGAGTGATATCACACTTTATAATGATGACATCAGCACTATGAATGATATCAGGATAAACTACAACTATACAATTACATGATGGGTGCTTTTACCTCCAGAAGGCTGTAAAGCTATCAATTTGTTTGAATAAATTGCATTAACCGGGTTATTTACTAAAGTGACTGAGAATGACATCACAGGGATGCCATGTTACTGAGTGACAGAGCCTGACCAAGGGGTTACTGGCATGCCACGGGTTAATAATGATAAGCAAACCAGACCAGACTTTACTAAGCTCACTCAGGTTCAATTCAATAGTGGGGATAAGAGAACACCCACTAGAGTGTGTAGCTGCTTTTCTGCACTTAATTATATTTGTAAGCGCACTTTACACAGTAGTCACGAATTTGTTTATTTTAATAATGATGAGTGCACGGCACGGTTAAGGTGTTCTGCCACAGGTCGTACATTTTGTATTAAATTGAGGAAATGGGTCATTCTCGCAAATCACATTCAAAGGTCTTTTTCTGATACATACTTATCTGGACTGTGATTGGCTGACTTTTAACACCAAAACCAGCACTGGTTGCTGCAGCGAGTTCAACATGATAAAGAATTCCTGGAGCGAGTCCTTTTATAACCGTGGAGTGAACTGCCCCATCAATAGTTTGATTGATATGATATCGGGTTTCATTTCCCAAACACCAAATCTAAGATTCGAAGGAACAAGGAGGTTTTATGTTAACCATTCTCCAATAACAACATTTATAAACAGCGCAGCGGTATATGTGGTGTCTCGTACAGTAAGACTGGTAAATATAGCAAATGGAGATATAATAAATGCACATTACCCTGTAATCCTGAATAATTCCATTCTGATGTTCCACAGGAGGCGGTTCCCACGTTATACTAATATTTGTGCTGTTATTACTTCCGACTGTTGCCACGGTAACAGACTGAGGCGGCGCACTGGGAACTGGGGAGAATCATCGCAAGTCGAAGCAATTAGTTATTGATCCCAAATCAGACATTTGTGTAAAACCAGCAAACAGTACAGTAACAAAGGGCAAACATAGCATCGTATTAGCCATTGCCGTCTTCCCATTGTCTCCTATAACAGTCTGTCATGAAGCGCGAGCAAACTCTACATGATTCAGCTCGCTACCAGATTAAGGATTCAGTTTATAATCTCCTAACATTTAAAAAGGTCAATATAAAGCACGTGCTCAGAAAATCTTAAATCAAGATTATTCTTTTTATCTTTCAGTGAAAATATTGACAAGTATTGACAAGACTTTATGCTGTGAAATCTATTTAATCTCAGCCTTTTCCTATTTAATTGTGGCCACAGAACAACTCACAGACACATATTCTCTATTTAAATAAAAATGGAAGATTCCCATATTTAATGTCTGGAAGGGACGAAGAGCTGTCTCTTTAATTTGCCGACGCAACATCTCCTGTTTGGGAATGCAATAATCAAACAGCGTAACAAAATGTTTTAGACATATTATAGATTTAGGTTCTGACATGACGTAGGATTTGATACCATCCCCAGGGTCACAATGTATCACCCAACTGATGGGACTGGGATCAAGAAATCTTTGTGTTGGGGGTTTCGTGTCTGGAGACACTTCAGCAAATCACTGCCTGTCTCATAGAGCGCTTGAAAACTTCTCTCACTCAAACCTGTGAAACTAAGAGCCGTGTTCACAGATTTTCAGTTACAAAAAGGTAAGCACAGAGCGTTTATTACCGTAGAGCTTTATTAAAAATATCACAAACCTATCCAGGAAAAATCCTGTGTGCAACTTAAACAGCAGAGATGATGCCTCTTAGTTAAATTCTATTTTAATTAACACAAGACTGAATTATCTTATAAAGAAAATGAAATAACATACAGCTTTTTATGGAGCAGTTTGGAGATCGGAGACGTCTCTTTATTTGGGGTCTAGCAGGTAGGTGGGAGATCTGAGATCCTTTACTGTGCCCCCCATTTACCTTCTTCTGGTGTTCGTACTAACAGCACATCGCTATCCATTCCCTGGAACTCGTCAAAATACGGTCGGATCTTAATCTCATACTCTGTGCCTTTCTTGAGGTCCACAAGGATGACTCTGCGTTCGGCAGGTGTTTTGACATCCTGCACAACCCAAACACTGGATTTGGGCCGATACATCACTCGGTACCCCTGGATAAACTGCGCCGGGCGATCAACCTAGAGAGAGGCAGACATCAGACTCTGCAATACGTTTTGCTTCCCTGGCAAAACCATTACCTATCCATCTACAGGTAAACGTTAATATACACCACAACAGAATCCACCAAAATAGTATTTATTAATTATCTAAAACATGCAGTGTGAGAGCAATAAACTAAAAACAGCACTTCTATCAACATTAACCTGTTATTTCAGCATCCGGAAAGATAAAAACATTCATTCTCTTTAATTTGCTGACACAATATGTTCAGTTTGGGATTTAATCCCCATTACAGAACGCAATTAGCAAATTGTGGAATAAAATGTTTTATAAATGATACTATAGATTTCGGTTCTGACATGACACAGGATTTTACAATATATCATCCCCAGGGTCACAATGTATCATCCAACTGATGGGACTGGGATCAAGAAACCCCCCCTGTGTGGGGGATTCATGGCTTGTTTGTTCCTGAGTAGGTAGCCCATTATTGGTTGCCAATGGCAACAAAGGAGAGAAGCCAGTTGCCCACAGCAACCTAAAAAGAAAATATGTTATTTCAAGAATCCCATTAAAATATATTTTTTTCCCCTGAAATAGTCTGTGCCTTTTAATGGCCTCAGATTTTGTAGAGAATTGGCTAATTGTTGCCATTTGCCATCCCAAAGGTCAAAAAGGTCAAATCATTCTGTGTATAACGAGGAGACGGTTACTGATTTTAGCAGATTAATAAAAATATGAAAAACTTATCAAAGCAGAAAACCATAAAAACAATACTTTAACCAAAACCGGCATTGTTAATCTAACTTTTACCAAGTTTAAAGAACATTTAACCTTAGCGTGTCCCTTTATTCTTTTATACTAAGGGCCATACTTAAAAATAAAAAAAATAAAACTAAAGAAATGGAATGTCATGAAGTACAAATATTGGCATTATTGGTCATAATCCAGACTAAGACATGTTAATCAACCATGTTTTATATAATACGCAAGATCCAGCGCAGTCACTCTTCCACTAAACAGCAACTTCGAAGCTCACAGATTTTATTAAAAATATTTAATCTAGACACAAATAATGGGGGTTTAGTTACAGAATAGGATGCATAAACCTGCGACAATGTCAATGTACCCCAATCTTTGGCAGGTCCTGCTCTAGCAACTTAATGTCCGCTCTTATGAGATGTACCCACCTATTTGGGGATGTCCCACCTGGGGCTCTCTGCAGTACAAGTCTAAATAGGGCCCTGGAATGAGGCACCTGTGACAGGGAGAAGTGCAGAACCAAGGAGTTGGCCTAGACTCCTGGACAGACAAGACAGATTATAGAGAGAGAGACTCACCGTCCACGTCACTTGGAGAGTTGATGATGTTAGAATGACGGGCTTCTGTAGTTGGACGATGACTTCCCCGAGCTCCCGCTGGACTTGCCGGTGATCCACTCCTTGTCTGGTGGGACTAACATCTACACAACAAGAGGGACATCATTATAGGGGACTGTTATGTAATGTAATTTATCACTATTATCTGTAAGCTATAGCTTCATCATAAATGTTGAATAAACAAAGTGCTACAGAATCTGTTGGCGCTATATAAATGCCAATAATCATAATAAACGCTAAACTTACCTGGTTGGCTGTAAATACATTTTTATTACAAAAAAAAAATAAGAAAACAAAAATAGATTAAGAAAAATGCTGAACTCAAGTGTACATTGCAGAAACAGTTTAAATGACCACTCCACGCTGGAGTAAACTGTTTGTTTGTCTCCTATAGAGAATTTACTAAAAGTAGAAACAAAACCCTAAAAATCTAACATTTTAAAACGTTAGCCCTTTTGCTTTATGGTATTATTACTATAATTTTGTATAGCGCCAACATATTCCGCAGCGCCTTACAATCACAGCATAATAAATAATTCCACACGTAGAAAGGGAGTATTTAGAGATAAAGAATCTCTGCTAAAACCGGCTTCCAATCTACGAGATAAGACCTCTGTTCTGATCCAATAAGCACTGGGAGAAAGGGAACGTTTACTCTTGCCCCCATTAACGGGGATGTGGAACAGGACAAGCGGTTAAAGGGACATTCAGAACGATTCCTTAAATCCATCACCCATGTGCCGTGAGTAAAGGGTTAACAGAGCTCATTCCCACTGACTAAAGCAGTTAAGGACAGGAACGAGCAGGTCACGAGAAAAGAATGAGGGTTATTTGCCATTTTAGTAATTAAAACTAATTCGAGAGCAGCCGAAACATCTGCTTATATTTAACCTTTATGGGGTAATCCAGGAAAATGTATCACCATAAACAGATAGCTTATGTCTATAGCCTCCCCGCAGGAAGCAGTAACATACCGAATACACATTTAGCATTTATTTAAATAAACAAATCAGACACAAAATTATCACAAAAGGTAGCGGAACATGTTTTTGTTTTTTGTTTTTAAGTCATTCCAGCAATAACAGGGAGCTTCCCAAACTCAGATTACGTCTTTGGATTCATAAAGAAAGAATTACAGATCTGTGAGCGATGGACTCACCTTGGGTCCGTACCGGTTCCGATATCGGGCTGGGGTCACTCAGACCGTACACATTCATCGCTCGGATTATAAAGAGATAAATTGTATTTGGGTTCAGTCCGGTTACGGTGTGTTTTTCCATCTTCACATTGTCTGCAACAGTTTGCCATGTGCTGCCTGCTGACTGACTGCAGGAGAGAAAGAGTTAATATTATTTCAGCCACAGGAATTACCCATCTCTGAAACAACATGTCATTTATTAGGTGCATCTTTTGGACACCTAAGGGTTAGTCGGTTCAGGTAGGCACTAGTAGATTTAGATCTAAGGATCTATTGCTTCATTCATTGTTTCCTTTTTCTTGTTTGAGTCTCAGTTGCTTTGTTATAAACTATTTCACAGTATACTTTGCTCGAGGGGCTTATCTGCTTTATTGAGTTTTCATGGGTTTGTGAATTGTCTTTTAGGATCCCCACTCTTTTTAATTTGTAGTTGTTATCCCCCTAGTAGCAACCGGTACTCATTTTATCTATCTTTCATCAGACTCAACCCTGCTGGTTATTGAACCTGTGACCCCTAATTGATGAACAGATTCTATGCATCTATGATACATTAGCCCACTGAGCTATCTCACCAACTTTGTATAGCACACTATGGTAAGGGACTATCATTAGGGGCTGACCAGCACAACAATTTTGGGAATGTATGTCATCCCTTTGAAATCCATTTTATTAATTCTTTACAAGTCATTCTTTTTAAATATTACCCTTAGTTACTAATAAAGCTTAGGGCTTCCTTCATTTTTATAATTGTTCCCCCTTTCTTCAGGTTTCCCTGTTTCCCAATGAGTCCTGTTTAGTGTATTCATAAGACTGTTTATTTGTTTATTAGGGTTATTACCTTACCTTTAGGAGAACAACAATCGGTGACCTTGGTGCTGTTGCCCCTCTGCCCTTGGTTACCGGTCAGGATGGGCAACAACAGCTCCAATTTTGTTCCCTTTGTGTGGGTACTTATGAGAAACTCGTAAATGATCTTTAAGCATATTTAAGGATGGGGAGAAATATCCTAGTGTCCATTTTAAATAAAGTGTTATACAATAAAGTGATTGTAAGATGTTATAGCGAATTATAATGCAGCCTCCCATTCTTTGTGTCCAAAAGCTGTTAATTCTGAGTAAATTATACACCAACCAAGCATCCAATAAACCTTCAGAAACTCCAAGAATAATGGTACCAGCTGGCTCTGTGAGATGTACCCAGACACCAGGCGTGTTCGGACAGAAAGCATTCTAGAAAAGCTAGGAAGCTAATGGTATTCTTATTTCACAATTAAAGTTACTGCACAAAAAGTGTGAGTTCACTACGTGTTTTTGGCATTTTTTTTTTAGCATTTTTAAAGTAATACTTGTTCCACCAACTGGACGTTTCATGGGACATGAACTGGTAGAATAGGAACAGTCAATGATTCGAAATGCCAAAGCAACTAATTACATGGTTGGAATCAGCCGATTTACCTGAATGCTTCAATAATATAGGACGAAACTGGCGTGCTTCCGGACCGAGGGTTTGGCTGCCATGTTAGCGTAACGCTGCTTTTGGTAACGTTGGTCACAAGAGGTTTGGATGGGGATCCAGGAACAAGGTTTGGTTCTGAGAGTTGAACATGTATTACGGAACCTTTTTCTTAACATAAAAGAAAAAAAAGAAAGAAAGAAAGAAACTAATTAAAAGTAAATAGAGAATAAAAAAAATTAAATCAAGCAATCATGAGATATGACAAGTTACATATAGAATATAAATAATATTAATTGGGAGGAGAGGTTCTAGTTTCTGTACTGAATGTTCTTGTTAAAAAGTAACAGATTGTCAATGGAATATTACACCAGGTTTACACAGAGCCCAGCTCTTATTAAACGCTAATTAACCATGTAATTCATGGCGTTCTTTAGACCAGACAGCGTATCCTAAATCCATGTCTGACAATTGTTTTACAGCTGCGGATGGTAATTTAAATAAAGCAATAATGAACCCAGACTAATGGTTATATAGCAATCAGTCACACAGACGAGGCCTTGTGGATCCAGACCAGTGAGTCCGACATGGACAAGTTTAATGAATGAACACTGAGAAGGGGAGTTACCTTGAATCTCCAGGAAACCGCTCCATGTGGTCTCTCCAGCTGAACTAGTGGCCACGCAGGTATACATCCCCGAATCTGTCACCTGGGAACAATATACAGAATCTTTAGTGATCTCATTGGTCTGAGTCTCGAACGACTTATACCTTGGTATCCCACAGTGCTGTACAAACACTGGAGGAGTTAAGAGTCCTTTTCCTTAAGGAACATAGAATCTTGATTACTTAAAATGCCACATTCATAAAGACAAGCAGTGCTATAGGATGTATTTGGGAGATTGTTAGGGGGGATACCCTGCGTGTGGAAAACCTTTGGTAATCAGACCAGTACTTCGGTGGACGCAAGACTGTGTGTGTGTGTGTGTGGGAGGGGACACACAGAATTAGATTCACAGAAATATGTGCATTTCCTTATCTCGGCAGACTTTAAGAAAAGTTGTTTTTCTCATTTTGCGGGCAGTAAGCAAGTCATTTTCATTAAATTCTTCAGTGTCTGCTTGAAAAGGTCTTGGAAAAAATAAAGTCTTTCTTTGTTTTTTTATTCTTACATTAAATAACTATTCAGGTTCAGTTAATATGTGGAGACACATAGTATATAGGTGGATTTTGTTTTATTGGCACCGTGCATTCAACGTGTAGATTAGACTTGGCGCAGTAAGCCTATTCTCCAAACACCTGCTCAGGTGGTCTGATGGGTAACAGTAGATAAATACAGCTCATAATATCTGCCTGACAGGTAAGTTGAAGTATTTGTTTAGTAACAATTTCCTTTCAGTAACAATTTCCTTTCATGTGACACTTGAGTCTAGGACACCACCTGGCCAACATCTCGTTTCCTAGCTCGGCCTGCTCTCTGGAGGGTCTCAGGACACTGGAAGAAGCTCAGGATTTGAGTGCTACGTAACGACTTTTAAAATTTTATTTTATAAAAATGTATTCGTTTCTATATGCACTGGGTTTTGCGCGGTCGGTTTGGTTCCTGATTGAATCTACTTAAGGCTTTACAACTGGCCTCCCATCATCCAGCATTTGCGGCACAGAGGCCATTAACTCATAGGAATCCTACAGTCGACATGGCAGGTCAAATTCTTTCTGGGCAGGAAGCCATGTCTGCCGCGAACTGATGCGATTAGCTGTACAGGGACTCGTTCTCCCATTAACCTCCTCATTCTGACACAACGAAGGAACAAAAATAGCCAAGAACTTCACTCCCTGCTGGCTGCCTGCATCAATATTTTAAGGAAATATTAACGTGAGTGCCATGTTTTATAAGTAATTAATGAGTAACCTGCGCTTTACCCTACACTGCAATGTAATGCCAGGGCAGCGAGAAGCAAGAAACACAAAATGACTGACAAAAAAAAAACCATTTCATTGCCATAAAGCAAACTGCGCACCCATGTGGCAAAGAAAGAGTGAACGAAACCTGTCACTTTACTAGTATTTCATGTGTGATCCTCGCAGCGCTGGGTAGTTTATTCAATGCATGTCTCAATACTGTCTATTTTTACCATATTCCATTATTCCCTAAGCGTGGCTGGGATTATTTTGGACCCACGGTACTCCCAGAGAGGCCGCTATGGGGCCAGGTCAGATCATCGTTACCGTCATCCGTGGGAGGTTTTACATGATTTAACTGCGCTATTACGACAGATAGTTCACCTGTCACTATGAGATCCATCAAACAACCCCTGAAGCCAATAATCCCAGACACCCTCTGTCTTCAGTGAACCGAATTTCCCCAGCATGGCTGTGAAGGGGTTACGTGGCACTGCATGACGTGGCACTATATGGCGTGTACTATAATCCCACTTTATACTATTCTTTTTTGATGTTGTGTGGAACGGGATTCCTGTACACTTGCCACTTGGAGTGTGGCTCGTAACTCTAGTTATAGAAACCTGCTAAACTCCAGGCACTCTGCTTATGGTTTAGGGCCAGATGGGAACTGTTCATAAAAGCAGTCTAACTATATTGCACAAATCTTTGTAAATTGAAGTTTGGTTCAGAGATCACAAAAAATAAACGCTTACACAAAGATGACTAAATCAGAAACTCCGAACGCATAATGACTACGCGTGGGCTTCTGTTTGCACACGTAACGCAAGGCTGCACCTTTACAATATCGCCAATCAGGTACCTGGACCTCTCCTTTCAGGGAATGCCGCCTATTGTTCTTGCAAAATTGTTCGAATTTTCATTGGACCGACATAAATAAAATGTTCCTTGAGTGTCTGTTTGAAATTGTGCTTTGAAGAACAAAAAAAGGCTCCCGTTCAGATGATTCAGACATCAAACAACACTTCAAAGACAACACCATTTCTGCTATTGAATGCCGGAGCCGTACGTTAAGTTTCCACCTTTTCCAGATGGGAAATACACGTTTAAAGAAGCACTGTGTTTTACAGCTGGGAGACACTGCTCTGATCCACTCAAAAGTAGATTCCTGTCTTCCCTTTGGGGCTTCTGATCTCAAGAAACCAGAGGGTACTGAACAGTGAATTAAGATTAACTCAATATATTCAGGAAATTACAAAACAGAACATTTCACCAACCAAAATTCTCAATTTTGTTAAGGTGTACAGAATGGAAGTGGTACCGGATCTCATGAACAGAGAAACACTAACAATCAAATCTCAAAAGCAAGACGTGAACAAAACTATCCCAAACAGCCAAACTCTGCAAACTCCAAACTTGCATCAATTGCTGCACTAATTCCACAGCACAATACCTTCCTTATCTACCAAACACTGACATAACATGTGTGCCCCAACGAATCACTGAGATTGCAAGCTCTTGGGCACAAGACATTCATTTATCTTTTTATCATGCACCGGCTGAATGTGTTGACTTTATTCTATTAGATGCTGTGTTCGTTTTGAGATTTGATTACAAACACACACAGACAAACACGCACACACTTATACAGAACCATAGATCAGGTTCTAAGAGATAGGAGAGACATTTCATATAACTTTGAATCATGAACGAGATGACAAAGAACATTTTTGGATAACTGACACTAAATAATAAACTAAAACAAGTCTGAATGCACAAACAGTTACTCAATAATTTGCAAAGTTTATATAAAGAAAAAGAAATGGTTTTAGGGTAAAACCAATCCGAAATTGTATTAAAAAATGTGCCTCTTTCCCTTTCATTCCCAGCAAGGACCAAGTAGTTCTAAAATATTAACACCACTCTCATCAGATCAGGAACAGAACAGCAAAATACTCGGCAAAAGCAAAATTAAAAATGTATGCATTCTCCAGGGACAGACGGTGCACGAAGAGTTCAGCATTTCACATGCGTAAAAAAAAAAATACAGGTCTTAAATAAATAAAATGCTGGGTTTATTGCAACATCATTATCCACAGAAATCTCTGAAAACCACTAGGATGTTCATAGACAAGAGACCCCCATAAATGGATTTCAGCCCCAAAACATCTCATTATTTCTCAAATGTTTACCTTGTAAAATCAAACAACACACTGAATTAACAAAAAAAAAATTTCTTCCACTTTTTACCAGGATTGAAACGGCTAAATATGTGAGTTTATTATTAACGAATTGTTGTTGCAGATATTACGAACCTGTAAATGGGTGATCTGCAAAGTCCCATTATCCTGAATGCCAAATCGGGGGTCGCTCGCCGCAATTCGTAGGCCATCTTTTAACCAGTGAATGCTGGGGAGGGGGTTACCGGACACGTGGCACTGCATCTGTACAACCGAGTCAATTGTAACTGTTTGGTTGGCGGGACCACGACGAATAATCGGTGGAATTCGGTCAGACGTCACTGAAAAGATCAAAGAAGTTTTATGAGAAATCTTATGAATTATAAATAAATATATATGTATATATTAAGGTTTCGATCAAAACTAAGTGTGGATTAAAATACAATTTGCCCGTTTGAAGTTAGCGTGGAAACAAAGTCTGCTACTTTGCTGAGATATATTTTACAACTATAGTTTAAGATATTATCTAAAATTGTGAAAGACAATTCTGACCCATTTTGAAAAAAACTAAAATTACTAGAAAAGCTACAATTTCTGGGGAAATTGTGTGAAATGTTCTTTCCACCACCAGTAGTCTACAACTGGAGTGGGCGGAGTAACTGGGTGGAGTGGCTGGAGTAACTGTTGTGTGGTTGGAGTGGCTGGAGTAACTGTTGTGTGGTTGGAGTGGCTGGAGTAACTGTGGAAAGGTTGGAGTGTGGTTCACTCACTCTACAGCAAGGGCAGAGAAGAGCTTTCAAATCTTTCAAATCCCTCGAACATTCCACCAACTGCCAACAGGAACTAATAGATTCCAAATAGGGCAGAGAAGAGCGGTTAAAAACAAACTGCTCCAAATTGCTCAATAAGAATAATAATATATATTTGAGATAATAGTAAGTGGTCTTGCCATGTAGGGATATAAATGTACCAATTTATATCAAAACGTTCAGCTATCCCTGCTGCCACTGTGATGTTTTGTACAAATCAGTCAATAATTCCAGTATAACGAAGTGATCACTTTATTGATACATATATAACAGGATCTTCGTATTGCAGCCTTGTTACACAGGGTTTCAAATCCCTCGAACATTCCACCAACTGCCAACAGGAAATAATAGATTTCAAACAGGGCAGAGAAGAGCGGTTAAAAACAAACTGCTCCAAATTGCTCACTTCACTGGCGGTTGCCATCTTCAAACGGTCGTATTTTAAAAACTATAAAACCTACAGCGAAGAGCTTTATATTGTGAGAATCACGACTCAGACTCAGACCTACATTTTTAGCCACAGTTTAGATATTGCCCTTCAAATTTGAGGTGGCTAGAGTGGAGTTTCAATGAATGTCAATGGACGGCGTGAGTTGCAAACAAATGGTCATATTGTGAAAACTATCAGGACTACGGCTTAGCCGTTTACATGTTTAGTGGCAGCAGGGATAGCAGAACATTTTGATATAAGATTTGTGTAGGTAGGCTTGAAAATGAGGGAGTGGCGGCAGTTTAGAAATCATGTCCTGATTTTTCAGCTTTTGCCAGCTCCCATTCTAGTTTTGAACATTTCGCCATTCATTCCTATGGGACCAATTTCGCCACAAAAATGGCGATATTTCGTGAACCACTCGGTGAAACGTTCCGCAAAGTAATAGCACACCAATCGGGAACAATCAGCACGTTTCTGTATATTACTGTCTATGTAGTGTAAAAACTGTGGGAGGAGTTAGGGTGGTAAATTTGGCTATAATAAGAATAATAATATATATGTGAGATAACATTAAGTGGTCTTGCTATGCAAGCACACTTAATTAAACCTCTTAAATGCATACCCATAAAAAAAATATCCTTTATTGTCTGGCTAAACTCAAAGCTAGGATCGAAATTGAATGAACTAGCGAACGCTAGATTGAATGGCTAATGGATGTCGGTGCGCCCTGAACCTCAACGCTGCTATCTGCTGAGCATCCGCAACATACATAACAAATAGCATCCGTAGACAACTCTCCATCTAACGAAAATTAGAAGATAAAATATCTGTATATTGACATTCAAATACAAGCCAAGAAAGTGTCTTCAGAGAGAAGCAATTAATTAAGCACTTTCTGAGATTTCAAATCCACGGCTTCAGAGGACGTCAGCTCCCCTTTTAAGTGGGAAATGGAAAAATGTAGATAATTAAGAAGCAATTCACCAGTTTCTAGATGTATTTGCAGAGTGCCAGTAAGTGATTATAATTGAGATTTGTATTCTAAACGGAAAATTCACAAACTAAACACAATTTAAAATGTTAATAAGGATCAGTGTTTATTGTGACTATTTAATGTTTTATTTCTAACAAACTATACGGGAGGTTTAGCTGGCATATTCCTGGCTCGTACATGGCTTTTCGTGACTTTATAAACAAACAAACCCTGTGAAGTCGAGAATAATAAAGCATTTAAACTTCTGTTTACAACAAACAGCAAACAAAAAAAAGAAAATCAGAAGGGAAACCCACAGTACAGATTTCTGTAAACCTCTGAAAATACCATAGTGAATACAAATGAGAACATAGTCAAAGCTCTCCTGGTCAATAAATACCATGTTAAAAAAACAGGTGAGTATATTGATAATGTGTAGTATGCAATCTACTCATATTGTAACAAATTATTATTAGTCTTAAGGAAGGAAAATCAATTATTTTGCTATTTTCTTGGCAGATTTCTTAGAATGTCCCAGAAAACAAGTTTCTTTACGAACAGGTTAAGAATGAAAAAAAAAAGTGTTTTTTTTTTTTTATGATTTTGCCAGCGGTGATTGCTGGAAACAGTTAAACAATTAGTGTAAAAAAAAACAGCTGTCAGTATCGCCTTGTTTTCCTGCAAAACCTTTTAATCTTTAGCACAAATAGCGTGAGTTAAAAATATATTTCCTAAATAAAATGAATGAAATAAAATTTTCTTCATTGATTAATCCTATATTTTGTTTTACAAAGACTCCCGTAATAACCCTTTAAACATGCAGCACTAAAAGAAAATGTACACTGCCGTTGGCCACCTGGTAATATAATGTCATCACATGAGACCCCTGATCTGGCTCCCACGCCTGGATGGAGGCTACAATTGTGTTTAAATCAGCCAGTTATGTTTAGTAGGACCTGGGGCGGCTCTACCAAAATCAATATAACGAACTGTCTGTAGCTGGGAGGACGATACAGATATTAACAGACAATTCAAAAAGAACACAGTGCAAGTATACACCCCCTTTACCCCCTCCACTCCCCACCCAAAAAAAACCAAACAACACAGAGAGATACACACGTGTAGCACGCGCACAAATACACATATAGCATGCACACACAGAGATACAACATAACACACAAAACACACACATAGCATACACACACATATCAGAGAAACATATACACACACACAACATGCAAACATATAACACACATAGCATACATACACACAAACATACATACAGCGTACACACACAAAAAGATACAAACATATAAAACATAAAACACACACGTAGCATACACACAGATACAAACATAGCAAAAAACACACACATAGCATACACACATGTACCAGAGACACATATACACACACACAACATGCACACACACACAACATGCACACATATAACATACACATAGCATTCACACAAACATACATTCAGCGTACACACACAAAGAAACACACGCAAAAATTTTCATTTCAAAATAATGTTTTCTGAAAGTTTTTTTGCTTGTCTGTTTGCTTGTTTAACATCTCTTGACGATATTTGTACGAAGCCTGGTACATTCTGTGAAAAACATGCATCTATTTCATGGGGTAGCCACAACTAAATCTCACACTGAAAAAAGAAAATCTGGATATTGAAATTTATACTTTTAGAATTTGAAGGAAATCAGCACTCAGGATTTTTCTGCCATTCAAATAGTTGATTTTATAAATATATATAGGATACATTGATGATATAAATCTGCAACTTTAGTTTTTGTTTTCAGTTTACCCATAAATTGATAATATTGTGGAATATGACGCAGGAAACGTCGATCACAGACGTCCAGCCATTACTTGTCCAAAGATTAACTTAAAGCTGATGTACTCAGGGGAGATTTAGAAAAATGTTAATAAAATTAGGGTGATAAACATTGAGCAATCACCATAGAAACCAACAGCATCAAAAGAAACATTCTGTTGGTTTCCATGGTAATAGTTCCACTTTCAGACCTTTGACCACTTTTCTGTTTGCAATATTTTAATTAATCATCCCCTTTAATAATAATAATAAGAAGAAGAATCGGATGATTCAGTCCATTAAACCGTTTAATCAGTAAGTCCGTATTGGATGCCCTCACCATCTTCCACCTCCAGAAGTGCCTTTGCTAGAATGCTTCCCGCCACGCTGATGGCTTGGCACATGTAATAACCGGAGTCGCCCATCTGAACATCGATAATGGTAAGTTCTCCACTTGGTGACACTGAAAAACGTCCAGCGGTCTGGGGCGGCTGGCTCGGGAAAAGCAGTATCTGGTGGAAGTGAGACAATTAAAATGATGAGTTATATATTCTACAAGCATGTATCGATTCATAATCATCTTAATGTGCCGTGTGTGATAGGTCCGTGATGTAACATTTAAACAGCGAGACTCGGGACTCGATGCTGATCGGACGCTGCTTGTAAAACCTTCTAGCTCAGACTATTTTCCTTTTAGGTTATACTTTGTGGGTTTGTTTAAACAGTCAATAACATTTAATTCAATGCTCCATCCAATATAGCAGTCACATTCTGGAAATCAAGAATTCAATTCTGGATTAAAACAAAGACAGGGCCCATTTCTGAACGTGGGGCAATCTCTATGGATCCCAGCAGAATGTTTAGCACTTTATCTCAGAATTGATCCTTTCAAATTAAAAAAAAAAATCATCACAATTACTGGTAAGTAAATATGCTTAAAAACAGCGTATTAACAAATACTTATAAACATTGATTTGGTCCAAACAAACTCATCTTTTATCGCTTAACCTTAAACACCGGTTTAAATCTGGCAGAATTACTGATTATTTACTTTATAACCACCGTGTTATCCTTTTTCCAAGTAGGGGGAAAAAAAACCCAAAAAACTTTAGTGTAGAAATAGTTCCATTAACAAAGAAAAATAAACGCATAAAGCAATGCCTCTGATTTTATTCCTCTAACAGTTAATGTATTTCTCGGTGAAGTTGCAATTAACGGATGATTCACTGGGATTTTTTATTTTTTTTCCAGTTTGTCTAAAGCACTCTGCGGTATCCTTTGTAAAGGTCTCTTTGATAAACTCAGGTGTGATTGTCCGTGTAATGGTTTTCCTGACCCCGATCCTTGTGTTAATATGAAGCACGAACTGATGGAGCATTCATTATAAAGAGGCACAGGATCCGTGGAGAATTTTTAAATCTTACTATTAAACTCGCACTTTAGTTACGAAGACATTCCCAGAGAACAAAAGGCGGCGGAACTCAGGTCAGCTATCCGACAGCAAACAGTGTTTGCAAACAATAAGCCTGTAAAAACAAGTCGATCCCAGCAAAAGGTTCATTACAGCAGGCGGCCAGGACAGCAGGCTCTGCATGATGGGGTCACAAAGCTATTTCTGGAGTAATTGTAGACACTGGATTGCTTTACTCAGAGTTACCGCTATCTCACCAGGTTTAATTAAGAACTCGCCACTGGGCGCAATATCACAGGAGACTAAAATTTATTTATTTGAGGGAATACGGGTATATTAAAGTAAATACCAGCATCTCATTGAGATGCATCCGCAGCTTTAATTAAAAACACTGTTTCACAAACCGTTACAGTTTATCTCATTAGAGGGGAGAAGGTTTATTAATGCCAAAGTGAATAATCTAGATTAAAAGCAGAGACCTAATATTTTAATATTCCTGCTCTGTTTCACACTTATCAAATCGCTGGATATTTTCATTTACTCGGAGCCCGAGCTCAGATAGAAATGTCTGGAATGGTCGATGGCCTCTATTACATCCAGACCAGAAACACTTCTAATGGTCTATCTGTAACCTGGCCAGGCCACAACCTCTGGCTCCAAAATAATAATATTATGATATCCAGAACTGACCCAATATAAATATTACATAATAATATCCAGAACCCACACAATATAAAGATTACATATTAATTTCCACAACTGACCCAAGATTACATGGCAATATCTAAAACTGACCTGCATCATATATATCTTATTTGGGGTACCCTTTTTTAAAAAGTAATTTGAAGTACACAAAGCTTGTATTTTTCATACCAGCCCTAAAATCAAAACATGGTCTGGTAACCATGGAGATTATAGATACAGATTCATGGATTTTATTGTATTTTTTTTATAAAACGACACAAAAGGTTTGGGGCAATGACATTAAATATGGGAAATAAGATGCAATTGGAATCCACATTAGAAATGATCCAAACTCTGTTTAAGAAAACAGTAAGCTATTATGGTTATATATCCTCTGTAATTGGAACGCAGAACGAGAACTGTGTCAGTTATTATGGGGGTTCAGAGGGAATATTTAAAGAAATACTCACACTTAATAAAAATAATAAAAATATGGGGGTTATATAATAAATATACTCAATAGGGAGGTTATATAATAAATATAATCAATATGTGGAGTTATATAATAAATATACTCAATATGGGGGTTTTATAATAAATATAATCAATATGGGGAGTTAGATAATAAATATACTCAATATGTGGGAGTTATATAATAAATATAATCAATATGGAGGTTATATAATAAATATACTCAATATGGAGGTTTTATAATAAATATAATCAATATGGGGAGTTATATAATAAATATACTCAATATGCAGGACAATAGGATCATGTTCACATTTCATGTTTTACTTGTAATTATGTAAAAAGTTTGGCTCCTCCCAAAAAATAAAAAAAAAGAAGCTTATTAAAGAAATGTGTTAGCCCAATTATCCCCTTCATCCCCCAAAACACTCACCTGGCTTCCTTCTTTTTGCCAGAACACAGCAGGTGGAGGATTGCCCTTGGTTTCACACTGAAAGGTCACGGTTCGCCCTTGCACCACTATTTGGTCACGAGGACGTGTCACGAGTTGAGGTGGAACTGCAACCAACAAGCATAAATCATTGGGTTTACATGTGGACTAATAGAACAGAATCTTCTCATTACATATATCTAGTAAACAGGACAGATAAAGGTCGCTCAAAAACAAGAAAAGGACCAGCATCCAGGGCAAAGGAGGAACAGGCAAAAGGAGGGAGAAACGGGAATACCCTGCATGCTGCATCACTAACTAAAAATATCATTAAATCCCACTAGGCATCCAACTATCCCGGGCAAGGCGTGCCACCATCCCGGGCAAGGCGTGCCACCATCCCGGGCAAGGCGTGCCACCATCCCGGGCAAGGCGTGCCACCAGCAGAAATGGCAGGAGACACTGTCCTTCAGGTTAATTATTGCTAAGCGTGTGGATTTTTATATCCAGCTCAAAGGGAATGAAGCACATTAAGATTAAGATAAGAAGGCTCTCAGCTCACTATCTCTGTGTTACGCCCCAAGGCTTTTACCACTTCAAAGGAAGCAGCTGAAAGGGTTTGAAAGTGACCTCTCTCATTCCTGCACAGAAGCCAAGATATCTGACAGAGCAAGAAACTGACCTGTATCATCTGTCTGACAGAACAGGGTAAGGGACACTATGATCTCACACCACAGACACCTGCACGCACTCACACCGCATTCACCTGCAGCACTCACAGCGCATTCACCTGCACGCACTCACAGCGCATTCACCTGCACGCACTCACAGCGCATTCACCTGCACGCACTCACAGCGCATTCACCTGCACGCACTCACACCAGACACCTGCACGCACTCACACCACAGACACCTGCACGCACTCACACCACATTCACCTGTACGCACTCACACCACATTCACCTGTACGCACTCACACCACATTCACCTGCACGCACAGCGCATTCACCTGCACGCACTCACAGCGCATTCACCTGTACGCACTCACAGCGCATTCACCTGCACGCACTCACACCAGACACCTGCACGCACTCACACCACAGACACCTACATGCACTCACACCACATTCACCTGCACGCACTCACACCACATTCACCTGTACGCACTCACACCACATTCACCTGTACGCACTCACACCACATTCACCTGTACGCACTCACTTCAATTCATTTATCACTGACTGGTGTTCCCAGCTCCACTAATGTGGAAACCTGGCTAAATGGACACTATTCTAACCCAGAGTCAGCCGCAGGCAGAGTGTGTAATCTCAGCCAAAGCATGAAATGAGGTCTCTAACATATATATATGACATGTGTTTGGTGACATCCTGTAAAGCAGAACAATGATTATGGGGACCAACCTTTAATGCTACCGACACTCCCAAACCCCATAGTTACCACAGTTTGTCTGTCACTTATAGTGCCTTATCACCAGTACCTTGTCTAGAAACCACATCCTCTCAGATACCCACATCCCCCAGATTCCCACATCCTGCATGGTACCCACATTCCCCAGATTCCCACATCCTGCATGGTACCCACATTTCCCCAGATACCCACATCCTGCATTATACCCACATTCCCCAGATTCCAACATCCTGCATTATACCCACATTCCCCCAGATACCCGCATCCTGCATGGTACCTACAACCCCACATCCCCCCAATTCCCACATCCCCCCGATACCCAGATACCCACATCCTTTATGGTACAAACCCTCCACCCCGATACCCACATTTCCCACCCCCTCCCCCCAAGTACTCACACCGTGCATAGCACTCACACCCCCTGGCATGCGTATGAAATGAGATGAAATGGTTACTTACACAATTTGCCAACTGCAACCAAACGGGAACCGAAATAAAACAAAAGAAGCATGAAATGAGTTTGATTGAATGAATGAGATTAAAGTGATATGAAAACAGTATGTGACGTCTGTGTGACATTACTTTTATATGGACACAAACAGCGGTTTAAATGAATACCAACAAAACAATGACCAGAACGTCTGCCCCCCGGCCCCGGCATAGCCCACAGACTGGGGGTTCGCTCCACATCCATATAATGACGAACAGATCCTGCAGAAATCCCACCTGGTTCTAGTAAAGAGCCTTTTACCAATCATATCCCACCCAGAGTCTATAAATACGGAATATCAGGATAAATAACTCTGCCTTAAAAAACTCCCACTGCAGCACGGTAACATAACTAACATAACTACCAACCTGCAAACTACCAACCTACTAACATAACTACCAACCTGCAAACTACCAACCTACTAACATAACTACCAACCTGCAAACTACCAACCCAGCATGTTCTCCCAGGCACACCATCTTCATGCTATGGGGTGGAACATGAAGAGTGCTGCCAATAATATTTCAATCTTCGTTGCCACGGGAGGTAAATCTGCTAATTAATCAAGGCGGGCTGTATGTGATTAATTCATGATTTCACCATCAGATTTCCTCACAGCAGCATATCTATTCTATGTTATACATGACAGCTCTTTTCACACACTGCCCATCAGCACAAAGACAGCTCAGGTGTCTGAGAAAACATGGTGGATTTGTCATCTCTTTGTGTGAAAATGTAACTGAGCTAAAGAGCTTGCACTCTAGAGTAGGATTCCTTGTCTGTAGCTGTAAGTACCATATAACAAAAAACATAAAATTTACCCAGACAGAATGCTCACATATGTCAGTTATTGGAGTGAAATCAGGTGCAGTTAGGAAATTGTCAAAGTTTGTGCAGAAAATATGACACTTACCGTGAACGCCGAGAGAGCCCGATGCCTCCGATTTGCCCACCCTATTCTCTGCGACACAGGTATACGTCCCCTCATCGTCGGCGTTGACCCTGGAGATTCTCAGTGTACTGTCACTACGTATCTCATACCTGGAGGCCCAGACAAGGAGAGCTTTTAGCTTTCAATGATAATTTAGTTCATTAAAAATGCATTGAGGATCGTCCCTGGACCCTGATCGACCCTAACCCAGATCCCATCTTTAGTCTTTTACCTGCCCCGCGGCAGTTCTCCCTCTTCTTTACGCCATCGAGTAGTGGGCGCAGGATCACCCTGTACCTCGCAGTGGAAGTCCACGATATCATCAGCCAGCACGACCTGGTTTATGGGTCTCCTAATAAACGTGGGGCGCTCTGTGAGGTGACATGCACACGTACAATGACAACGGCTGGTTAGTGTTTACCATGGCGGTGTGGCTTGCTGTAAAATAGTATTATTTAAAATGACAAACAGAGGGGCAGTTACTTGTATTTTCTAAAACCTGACTAGCCGTAATCGATATGGAGCATCCCTGTTGGTTAAAACATATTTATCACCCAAAGTTGATGGGCACAATAAGTTTACAGCAACACTGCAGAGCCCACTGGTTTGGGAAGAGGCCAATGGAGGGGTTTTGTAAAATATATTGTAACAAAAATTAATAGAAATTAGTGCCCACACCATGGGTCACTGTGTGTATTTTACCATTAAAGAACGGGGAGTCAGGCTAATGTATTATATGGAGTTTGGGTCCCAGTCAAGAAAAGGTTAAGAATGCTGGAATATGCAAACATGTCAAGCTGGAAAATGGACTTTTCATTATTACACATTTCCCAAACACGGTGAGGCATGTGGTGTCATGTGGCTGGGAAATTTAGGGGGCACACTTATTGATTGGGTTGGTAAATTTGGACGTTAGAAGATATGTTGATTATGTCCCTTCGATTCACATATAACCAGAGGAGGTGCCTACATCCTCTGAAGACCCTCTGTTTATAGCTAGTCTGTGTTTAAGAACTACGCACAGCGTTCTCCCAGATTACTGAGTAGTCTGTATCAGCAGAAAAGTAACTGGAACCCCAAGACTCACAGAATAATATTGGGGCTGAAATGGAAAGGACGCTGAGATAAAAGGACATCAGCTGACCAGGAAAATTCTGCAACATTGATTTAAACTCCAACTTCCATGACCACTTAGGGTTTTAGAAGTGGTTGTGGTGGTAGGAGTCTGTAGGTACATTGGTTTCTGTAGATGATAGATGTGGTTGAGGTAGAAACACATTCATTGTGTATAACAATTATACCAAACGGACAGATATTTCCAGGATGGATTTATTTTTACATTTATTACGCTCATGGTAAACCTGATTAAACGTCTGCTGAAGTTCTAATGAATCCCCCGTAACCAAGGTAACTTTCCTGGTGTAACGTACCGAAGACTATAAGCTGCGCGTGTTCACTATCGCGCTCTCCCACCATGTTTGTGGCCACACAGATGTACATTCCAGCATCACTCTTCCGCGTGTTGGAAATCATTAGTTTTCCTCCTCGAATCTAAAAAAATAAATGAAAGAATTAACCCATTCACTGCCGACTCTGAATGCTGGACATAGAAAGACAGTGTGTGTTGCACTCTACAAAGAATTAACCCATTCACCGCTGACACTGAATGAGGGACATAGGAAGTCAGTGTGTGTTGCACTCTACAAAGAATTAACCCATTCACCGCTGACACTGAATGCTGGATATGGAAAGACAGTGTGCGCCACTCTCTACAAAGAATTAACCCATTCACGCCCAACCCTGAATGCTGCATATGGGAAAAACAGTGTGTGTCGCACTCTACGAAGAATTAACCCATTCACTGCCGACACTGAATGATGGATCTAGAAAGTCAGTGTCGAACTCTACAAAGAATTAACCCATTCACTGCCAACAATGAATGCTGGACATAGAAAGTCAGTGTCCCACTCTACAAAGAATTAACCCATTCACTGCCGACTCCGAATCCTGGACCTGGAAAGTCAGTGTCCCACTCTACAAAGAATTAACCCATTCACTGCCGACTCCGAATCCTGGACCTGGAAAGTCAGTGTCGCACTCGACAAAGAATTAACCCATTCACTGCCGACACTGAATGCTGGACATAGAAAGTCAGTGTAAAATAATAGCAAAGCTAAGTTTTAATCCCAGAAACATTATTTCCATTTTCCAGCCCGCAACGCTTACCGTTATCCGCTCGTCCTTATCGCTGATACGGACATTATCTTTCTTCCAGGAAATGGTGGGCTCAGGGTGGCCTTTAGGAGGGATACATTCCATGACGGCCGGTTCTCCCGCTGCCACCACAACATCGCCAGGAGCTTGCCGGAAATCATCACGTAATACTGCAATAGAAGGCAAAAAGGGTCATTAATGGAGGAATCATCTGGCGTTCTAAACCAGAAAAGACTAACATTATCTGACATCACAGCAGACAGTCCTGCAGAACAAAGTCAGCTTCTCTGCGCGTCCACGCTGCCATTAAAACATAAAATCCTGCAATTCATAAAGTCAGTTTCAAAGGGAATCAGAACATAAAAACTTTTACACAACAATTACACTTAAAGGACCACTATAGTGCCAGAAAAACTATAGTGCCCTGAGAGTGCCCCCACCCTCAGGGTCCCACTCCCGCCGGGCTGAAGGGGGAGGAAGGGGGTTAAACACTCACCTTTCTCCAGCGCTGGGTACTCTCCTCCCTCTTCTGATGTCATCGGCTGAATACACATGCGCGGCAAGAGCCGCGCGCGCATTCAGCCAGTCCATAGGAAAGCATTCTGTGATGAAAAACAGTGAGAATCGCGGAAGCGCCTCTAGCGGCTGTCAATGAGACAGCCACTAGAGGCTGAATTAACCCTAATATAAACATAGCAGTTTCTCTGAAACTGCTATGTTTACAGCAGGCAGAGGGACCTGGCACCCAGACCACTTCATTGACCTGAATTGGTATGGGTGCCTATAGTGGTCCTTTAATCTGTGCGTTATCTGTCAGACAGAGAGTTAAAGATGAAGAATTAAAACATGGAGCAGCCCTCGCCTGCAACACCAAATTCACAGCAAAGTCTTCTGGGATTTCATTTCTTTTAGCAAGACTACATTTGTTAGAAATGTAAGTCAGTCTCATATTAACTAACCCTTACAATATTTTTAAATGTATTTCTTGAATTGGTTGTCTACACAAAAATGTGTTTGTTTTTTAAACTGCACTACTTCATGTTAAACAAATAATATTGAATTGAATTTATTGCCCATGTTTACCATAAGAACCAGCTATTAAAACCATAATATCATAATAATAACCAGTAATTGATGATTTCTAAATAGCCTATCGATTTATAAAATAAAATGGAAATTAAACATGTCATGTTTTGAGATGGCAGGGGATCCGACAGCAGTTTTTGCGCTATTGTCCGAAGATAATTAAAGTCTTGGGGTTTGACAGTGCTGGCGTGATTTCTTGTACATACACAATTAGGGATACCTCCGTCAGTCAATCTGCTCATTTAAAAAAAAAAAAACTTGCATCCAGTCCGTGTTGTTAAACTGCAAAAAAATCTGACTGATATGTAAATCGTATATTAAAGAGGAAGGTTTGTGTTCTGATCAGGTGTTCCTAAATTGGATTTTAATTCCAAGAATATGACGAGATTGAATCCACTGCTGATATCAGGCCCGTTAATAGCAAAATAAATCAATAAACCCAAAATATAACTAACTCAGACAGAACCACCCCCCCCCCCCCACTGTGAGAACAAACACCAACTGCAGACCAAGTTTATAAATATCTGCATTTTAGAGCGTAATTAGGCGATGTCCAAACAGCTGTTCTCTATACAGGTCTGTACACAAAATGACAAACTAGGGCAAATAAACAGCAAACGCTCAATTCTGACCAAAATAGACAAATATTAGTCCTCCACGCTAGCTATCCAGCTATTTGGTTCTAAATTTGGAGATTTGGTTGTGAAAGCCGGCACAGCTCAGTTCAATCAGACTGCGCACAGTTAGGCAGGTTCAAGGTTTGGATCATGCATTAACCAAACTGGCTGTCAATGTAGAGCTCATAGGAGATTTGAAGGATTTCCTATGAATATGTTACGGCACACAGCGCCTACACAAAAAAACACCTTTTATTTGAATTACCAGGATATTTAATCATGCTCGTAACGTGGATATCATTTGGACTAATGCATATCAGCTCATTGAGCAGGGCCCTCCGTGCCCTCTGTTCCTGTGCGTCCAACTCGTCTGGTTCCAAATACATTTTCATTATCCCTCTCTCTCTCTCTCTCTAAATAATAATAATAAAAGCTGGAACACGAAACAAGAGCAAGGTGATAGCATTAACTGCTGGGGAGCAGGACACAATGGAGATTGGCAATGTGCACTCACAGCTTAACAATGAATTAAAACAAAATAAGTATCGCCATCGGCAGAACATGTATCGATAAACGTCTCACACAATGTATAGCTCAAACATCTCGCACAATGTATAGCTCAAACATCTCACACAATGTATAGCTCAAACATCTCATACAATGTATAGCTCAAACATCTCGCACAATGTATAGCTCAAACATCTCACACAATGTATAGCTCAAACATCTCGCACAATGTATAGCTCAAACATCTCGCACAATGTATAGCTCAAACATCTCACACAATGTATAGCTCAAATATCTCACACAATGTATAGCTCAAACATCTCACACAATGTATAGCTCAAACATCTCACACAATGTATAGCTCAAACATCTCACACAATGTATAGCTCAAACATCTCACACAATGTATAGCTCAAACATCTCACACAATGTATAGCTCAAACATCTCACACAATGTATAGCTCAAACATCTCACACAATGTATAGCTCAAATATCTCACACAATGTATAGCTCAAACATCTCACACAATGTATAGCTCAAACATCTCACACAATGTATAGCTCAAACATCTCACACAATGTATAGCTCAAACGCCTCACACAATGTATAGCTCAAATGTCTCACACAATGTATAGCTCAAAATTTCATACAATTTATAGATCAAACATCTCACACAATATATGGCTCAAACGTTTCACACAATGCATGGCTCAAATGTCTCACACAATGCATGGTTCAAACGTCTCACATAATGTATAGCTCAAACATTTCACACAATGTATAGCTCAAACATCTCACACAATTTATAGCTCAAAGTTTCACACAACGCATAGCTCAAACATCTCATACAATGTATAGCTCAAACATCTCCCACAATGCATAGCTCAAACATCTCACACAATGTATATCTCAAACATCTCACACAATGTATAGCTTAAATGCGGCACAAGTATAACATTTTCCATCGCACGATAAACATTACAGTTATTGTTTTCCACATCCATATTTTGGTTGCATGTTTCTCCAAAACTGCAATTATTGCAAATTTTTTATGAAGCTCTAACAATACTTATCCAGAATTTCTGCAATTAAATGTAATTGAATTTTTTATGTTTTCCCTACTAAGCATGACGTCTAATGTTAGCAAGATTTTATTATCGCAAAAATGTACGTCCTCTCAGCAGCACAAGCAATCGGAATCGTTAAACTTTAGGATTCATTAAAGTTTTCCGTCTCCTGGAAACCAACTCAGATTAAATGACTCACTAGTGATATCGCTCCAAAAACAACACAAAATCCCTCCACCCAACAAGACGTTCACTCGTCGAGATATCAGAATGGTAAATATTAAGTCAGATACCCACATTGGGCTGCACACTCCAGCTTATTATCAAAATTATCAAATAAAATGATACATAATACAGTTATCTTCAAACCACAAAAAACTCTAAATTATTAAATAATAACTTTAATCCAAGCATCCATTAATATATAATCTGTCATCATACATAAATAACGCCCATCGATAAATTCTAATGTAAATGTCAATAATTTGTCTTCTGAAACACCTAAAATATTATATATAATATTAAATAATGTTAAGAAACACACAAACACCATCAATAACAGCTGTATCCTTTCCAAATAAACTTAACAGACTCCGTTAGAGTGCAAGTCATCACCCCAATTTAGCTACTTATCATATTCGTTGGTCATTTACCCATAAAGAAGCTGTGAGACAGGTGTGTGTTTTAAAAAAAATGTAAAAAAAATATTAATGACAAAAAATATATATAATGTATCTATTCAAATTTCATTACCAAAGAAAAGAGAAATGTTAATAACATCAAAATCATTGGAATAGTTTATATCGAAACAAAAAGAGAGTTTGAAAAGGCTTCGAAGGTCACAAACAGCCACAAGTTTGAGAACAAAATGGCGGCAGGGGTAAGAAGATAAGGACTTCAGGTTTGGAGGTAAGATAGCTGTGGGACTACAATCAAGATGGCTGTAATGTTGGAGACACGGTGGCCGTCAGGTGCAGCAGATCAGCCATCTTGTGGCACAGAGTTTGGTAAAACAGGTTACGAGGTAACTTACAATAACTGAACGGATTGCAGGAAAATGGCAACAAGTAAAATGTTGCCTCATACGGAAAATTCCAGGGAGAAGAAACGGACTCACATAGCGCAATAAAAAGAATGCCAAACCCCGTTTATCGGAGTCTTAGAAAACTTGTTCCACCAGTGAAGCCTGAGCCACTTATTCTGCGATGATTCCTACGTCACCCGATAATAAAGTGAAATGTTGTGTGTATAGGTTACCCTAAGCAATACACAATTATTAATTAGATCGACTGACAGACCGTCTCGGGCTGTTCTTCCACTGTCTGTATTAAGTGATTAAAATTAGGGAAGCTATCCTAACGGTTTAATTCCCCACTTTCTGGAAACATCCGGCAAAACACAAAGTAATGGCTAGTAAAGTCCAATAAACACTGATGGTAGCACGTCTTCTGAGAAATATAAAAATCCACCTCACACCATTAAAATGTACCTGGCTTATCAAACATTTTATCGATACGCCGCGCTAGTCACAACCCTGGTGTAGTTATATGAAATGTTATATCAATATAGAATTTTTGGACCTACTTCGATTTTATGGCTTTGCCATGGCTAACGTGGCAAACACTACAAATACGGAGGAAAGGAAGCCGCTTCGCGTCCTGCCCCTCACCCCAAGTGATGCGCGACATCCCACAAGTCCGAGTGAGAATTGTTCGCGGCAGTAGGACGTCAAGCGCTAAAACGATTTATTGGCACAAGGGAACAGAGTGTGCGAGACCCTTCAATACAATTAATAATTCTGCATATTCTGTGACTGATTCCCCTGCTAACAGGGCACGGACTATATGGCCCCCGTTCTTACCGCCTCCTGCTTTAAAAATTCAAACATGAAAGTGCTAATTATCAGACTGGTTTTATAGCAGACACATAATGCTAATTGGCAATCAGCCTAATAGCACCTACTTATTCTAAAGTTCCATGTGCTTCTGTTATGCTGCCAGCCCAATGCCCATCCAAGGAATTGCATGTAGAAATTTAATTTAATTTTTTTATTTTTCTTAAATTACTTTTTTTCTTTAATTTTTTTCTTAAATTTCTAGCATTAAATATCAGGCACCCAGACAATAGTTCTATGTATTCCTTTGCTCAATATAAAGTCTCTTTATGTTTTATATCTATATTGAAACGTGAATACTAAAAACAGCCGTAACCATAGTAACAGCCAAAGCTCCGTAAAATGAAGAGGGGGTTGGGGAGTAAGACACAGGTATTTGGAGTTTAATTTGAATGCAAAGCTTTATTGCTTGGAAAGCAATAACTGACGGACATTGAATGGTTTCTAATTAATGACAAAAACAACCACAGAATTGATTCCACTTTAATCTCATCATGGAGGTTGATATCATTAATACACTTATTCCGCTAGAAAGGGATTTAGCCCACACATAGGTGTTTTTTTTTCTTTTTTCCAGTTTGAGAAGCAGCTGTATATAAAGACTGGCTACATGATAACATTTGTAAGAGTTTATATAATTATATCGCCACATTAGTATTGTAAAGCGTTGCCGAATACGTTGGCGCTAAATAAAGTCTAATTCAAGGTGATATTTTACTCACAAAAACAGAAATAACAAAAAATGCCAGAAAAGCCAGTAGATAATTATCAAAAACATATTTTTTTCCCAATATTGCGGTTTTTACAGTTTAACCATTTTGGCCTAAACGGTGCAGTTCTCCACATTTCCAGGTTTAGTGCGTAAACCGAGCTGGATAGGACTCTTTGTTTTGAGTGTAAATTAGAGAGATTAGTAGGAAGCAATTCTCCACAAAAACACTCTTTTGTCTTTAATCAAAGGGCGTATTTAGAGTAGAGTCCCTTCCTCCAGCAGATCCTGCTGTTCTTATCATGCAAAGTGCTAATCCGTTCCTTTAATTAACTCTCCATCTGATTACAGTGACTAATTAATACCAAGGAAGAAGAAGGCAGCCATAGAGCTGGTCCTACATAGAATTGCAATTTTAATTAATTAGGCCATTATTTATTGGCCAAAATAAATGTTTTCTGAACTAGCATTCACCCTTGATATCATATTTACCCCTCCAGGACCAGATTGAGGGAAATCCCTGGTTATAGTGACACGTTTATCACCCCTCCTGCCATGGGAGAAACTTTGAGAATCCTTTACCTATCTAGGAATAATGGTCTGCGGCTGGGCCAGGCCATTGCTTCCTGCAAGTGTAGAAGCGTTTCCGCAGTGCTCGTTGAGTCAGTATCTGTGGTTGACTTGCTGACACGTCACCTATTTAGGGAACACCTCCCCTACTCCCCACCCCCCTTCCCCATCTCAGAGTCCTGAAAGGGTTAATGCTTTGTTTGTTACATTATCTTCTAGTCCAGAGAAGGCAGCACTATTTTAGAATAACTTTACGGAGCCCACCTGGCACCCTATACTCCAAATATCTTACACATCCTTTCTGAAATTAGGTGTTGGCTTTCTCTGCCCGTACCGCTTCCGCTGGAGGGATATTCAAGGTACCTACTACACGTTCTGTAAAATAAGAACCCTCTTCACTCCAACTTCTAAATAATGTTAACAGAACGCTGGAAATTCTCGAATCAGACCTTTACTTTGATGAAAGAAAATGTCTAAACCTTAAAAAATGTCCACAGAATTGATCAATTCCTTACACCATGCAGGCAATAAATTATTTTCTCCCCCCGATATTCAGTACAAATAAACCAGGGATAACTTCCCGATACATATTAGCACACATTTCACGTTGATTCCACAGACATCACCGACAATTCAACAACATAACGCGTTTCCAAGACAACCCATGTGATCTGTTTCGTGTGTTGGCTTTTGAGACTAATCTTTCATTATCAGAAACGGATTACTTATACCAACGATTACTTTCCCAGTCACTCACAGCATTTGTGAACTATATTACCTACAATGCTTAGCCAGCAATGGATTATACAAAGAGAACAATCATGGGGTTGAGAGGGGACTGTGATAAGTCTAACCCCAAAATGGGGTCTAATGAGTATAACTACACTAACTCTCGAGATATGATCTCAGCACAAATCAGGGGTGGTGGCGGCGAGGGGCAGGGGTGTGTTATATTTGTAAATATAATCAGAATTCTACTTTTTCCTCCTTGGTGTTTTAAATGAATTATATTTTACAGAAAGTCGTTAACAGCATTCAGTCTCTAATGACCATGTCTGCTAGCAGTGCTCGGCTCAGAAGTCCCTCGTTATACCCATTATACGTCCCTGTGCCATCTCCGTGGTAAAACAATTAAATACAATGTGTGTTTAGAACAGAATAAAATCATTCATAAAACAGTAAACTGTCATTAACGCTATCTGGTTCAGCTGCTACTTGTGCATTGACGAGTGAAGCAGATAATGGTTTTAGCGCCATTATACCGGTACTTCGTTGGTATTGACGAAATTATGTTAATGGTGGATAAAAGTGTTTTCATGCTATATCACTGTTTATATTTAATCTATCACTCTTCCTTCCTAGTGTTGGAGGAATGCTAATCAATTGCCAGCGTCTGACCGGCAGAGCGCGTCTCGGAGAGCGACTAAGAAAGCAGGTAGAATTTTATTCTAGTCCGCGTGTATAAAGAACGACACTCGTTCTCTGTTCAGTAAACGAAAACAGAAAAAAAGAA
Organism: Pelobates cultripes; assembly: GCA_933207985.1. Classification (NCBI taxonomy): domain Eukaryota; kingdom Metazoa; phylum Chordata; class Amphibia; order Anura; family Pelobatidae; genus Pelobates; species Pelobates cultripes. Next base: position 116,874,386 of record OW240921.1, read on the forward strand.
AAAGATCATCTGTTATGAAGATGTTTTCATTGCACACAATCTCTGGTATATGGCTGACGGAGCCCATATGGCTGACGGGTCCAGCAGTAACTTTCAAAGGGTTTCTCCAAGCACCAGGACCAGTTCAGTGATTGGAAGTGGTGATGGAGTCTTTATGTTCATTCTAAAACATTGCTCATAGAGCGATTAACCCCTTTGCTGCCAGAATTGTGTAAATCTGCCTACAAAGAAGATCAGGAGCTCAGGAACCCATTACCGGTGAACAAGTGTGTGGTACTCCTGTCGTACCCACAATAGTGGGGTGATCATAAGTCTATATAAACCATTACAAAACAAGTTATTTTAGGCCATTAAGTCAATCCTGGTATGGTACCATTAACGTGTACTAATTGGTATTCACAGTATCACCACGAAGGCTGGACGCTCCTCACCCGAACATAATCCTGACCTCTGGCCAATGTGAGCTTTAATCTGTGACTACAATAGCACGATCAATAGAGACAGCCTGCTGGCCCATTTAATTCAAACACAGGGACCCCCCAAAAGGGTAAGCCAGCCCCATTCCAGCAAAATGAACGAGCAAACCCTAAGCCACCTTATAACTACTTAAACCAGGAAATTCGAGAATCTGTCATACAATCTAGAAATTACTGTGTGCTGGGAGATGGCTCATAATGAAGACCTGTAAACCTTAAATAAAGTTTCTGTACGTGAGATAGACCTACAAGTCATGTTACAAAACCAACGTTGTATGAAGAAACGTTACATGCAAAGCAAAAGCACACAAACAGCCAAGCAAGGCATGACAGAGGCATATCAACACATACACGGACAGAGACGCAGAAAGAGACCCACAGACCGAGACACACAGACAGAGACACAGAAAGAGAGAGACACACACACAGACATGGAAAGAGAGACACACACACAGACCCACAGAGAGAGACACAGAAAGAAAGACACACACAGACAGAGAGACAGAGACATAGAAAGAGACACACACACACACACACACAGACCCACAGAGAGAGACATAGATGGAGAGACACAGAAAGAAAGACACACACGGACAGAGAGACAGAGACATAGAAAGAGACACACACACACACAGACCCACAGAGAGAGACATAGATGCAGAGACACAGAAAGAAAAATACACACACACACAGACAGACATGGAGGAAGAGACAAAGACAGAGACATGGGAGAGAGACACAAAGACAGACAGTAAAAGACATGGAGACTGAGACACGCCCAGATCTATAGAAAGGAGAAATATGGAGAGACAGAGAGAGACACAGGTATTAGATGCTGAGAAATACAGAGAGAGTAAGACAGGCAGACAGAGTGAGCAAGACAGACATTAGAGATGGATTATGAGTTTGAAGAGAGGGCAGCTCATATCCAGTTACGGATCCCTTGCGAGCCGAGTATCAGGTTGTCACTGAAAGGTCATTGAAAGTGTGAATATTACCCTGGATCAATACCTTACATTGTTACAGAGAGAAACCTTCATTAGAGCTCTAGTCAACAGATGGCTCCAGGGGCCCCGTGGGGACACAGCATGTCTCTCATAACCAATATCTGGAAACATTGTATGAACTGTGGGATTACTTCCAGGTTAACGAGACAAACTGCAATATGGGAAATGAGGAAGCACTCACACTCACTCCGTACTGTAAAATATTCTCTATTATTACACAGTGATAACTATACAATAAAAAAAACATACAAGCAAAGTCAATAAGTGCTCACTCTGAGCTTCAGACAGTACTGAATATTCACTGCCAGCTTCACACAGTGCCAAGTGCCCACTCACAACATCACACACTGCTGAGTGCTCACTCATAGCTTTACCCAGGACTGGATACTCACTCATAACATTACACACTGCTGGGTGCTCACTCATAGCTTTACACAGGGCTGAGTGCTCACTCATAGCCTCACACAGGGCTGAGTGCTCAGTCAGAGCTTCAGACAGTACTGAATATTCACTGCCAGCTTCACACAGTGCCAAGTGCGCACTCACAACATCACACACTGCTGAGTGCTCACTCATAGCTTTACCCAGGGCTGAGTGCTCACTCATAGCTTCACACAGTGCTGAGTGCTCAGTCGGAGCTTCAAACAGTACTGAATATTCACTGCCAGCTTCACACAGTGCCAAGTGCGCACTCACAACATCACACACTGCTGAGTGCTCACTCATAGCTTTACCCAGGGCTGAGTGCTCACTCATAGCTTCACACAGGGCTGAGTGCTCAGTCAGAGCTTCAAACAGTACTGAATATTCACTGCCAGCTTCACACAGTGCCAAGTGCGCACTCACAACATCACACACTGCTGAGTGCTCACTCATAGCTTTACTCAGGGCTGAGTGCTCACTCATAGCTTCACACAGGGCTGAGTGCTCAGTCAGAGCTTCAAACAGTACTGAATATTCACACCTAGCTTTACACAGTGCCAAGTGTTTACTCCCATATTTTACACAGTGCCGAGTGCTCACTCATAGTTTTACACATTGCCGAGAGGTTACTCATAGCTTAACACAGTGCTGGTTACTCACTCATAGCATTACACAGTGCCCAGTGCGCACTCATTACTTTACACAGTGCAGGGAGCTCACCCATAGCTTTACACAGTGCCGGGAGGACCCCTAATATATGCAACGCATGCAGGACCCCCAATGCATGCAGGACCCCCCCAACACATGCAGGACTTTCTCAGCACATGCAGAACCCCCAAACCCCATTGTGTACAGCATCCCCCAATGTGTGTACAGAGTCCCCCCCAATGTGAATACAGCATCCCCCAAAGTGTGTACAGCATCCCCCAAAGTGTGTACAGGATCCCCCCCAAAGTGTGTACAGGATCCCCCCCAAAGTGTGTACAGGATCCCCCCCAATGTGTATACAGCATTCCCCAATGTGTGTACAGGATCCCCCCCAATGTGTATACAGCATTCCCCAATGTGTGTACAGGATCCCCCCAATGTGTATAGAAGGTCCCCCCCAATGTGTATAAAAGGGTCCCCCCCAATGTGCATACAGCATCCCCAAATGTTTGTACAGGATCCCCCCAATGTGTATACAGGATCCCCCCCCCCAATGTGCATAGAAGGTCCCCTCCGATGTGTGCACAGGGTCCCCCCCAATGTGTGTACAGCATTCCCCAATGTGTGCACTGGATTCCCCCCCACCCCAATGTGTGTACAAGATCCACCCCTCAATGTGTGTACAGGTTCCCCCCCTCAATGTGTATACAGGGTGTGTGTCCCCAAGTGTATACAGCATCTCCCAATGTGTGTACAAGAGCCCCCCCAATGTGTATACAGGGTCGTCCCCCCAATGTATATACAGGGTCCCTCCCCCAATACAGGGTCCCCCAATGTATATACAGGGTCCCCCAATGTATATACAGGGTTCCCCCAATGTGTATACAGGGTCCCCCCCAATGTGTATACAAGGTGTGTGTCCCCAGTGTGCGTCTATTGACCCATCCAGCACACACAATCCAGCACCAATAATCCGAAACCTTTATTTACATTAAAAGATTTATATCACAGGAAACAACCGTCACACATTACTTGGGATTCACACCATTCGCTTTTATAGTTTATTCTGACAAAAAACAGATTTCGTTTTGTTTAACTTTTTCCTCCAATTTCCTAAGACAGAGAATAAATCTGTTCTATGGACCTTGAACTCGTGGCAGATGGGGTACTGTAAGACCCTGTATTTTGATAAACTGCTCACAAATCACAATAACTGCGCAATAAATCCAAAGATATTTTAAAGGTACTTTAATTAACAGGTTTTTTCCTCCCACGGTGGAGCAGAGCTTACAAACCGCACATTAACGACGTCATCTAACAAATGGCAAACACTACATTACACTTTATAATATTAGAATATAGATTTCTTTTTTCTTAACTACTCCTCTATAAATTGTAAACACCCAAAATCTTTGTATTGTGAAGTGTTATTTGATTTACACCACAAATGGAGCATGATACACAATATCGAAGCTTTGTATCTTACGGCAGTAGCTAAAACATGCACATTAAACGACCAGGAATGCAGCGATATTTCTGAATAGGGCAAACAGCGCTAATTATGAGAATATTTATTAAAAACCAACTGGAGCAATAAATAGGGGGGGGAGGAATCACCAAAATCTGCCACTCAAGCATTTACTGAAAGGAAATCTGAAATTAGTCCCACACTTGGACACATCGCCTCAAACGTCCAAACAAAGTATAGGAATTAGGACTTTAGACACTGATCTACCCACAACTAACCCTTAATTTGATACATTCTGAGGCAGATTTAGAGAAACAATACAAAAAAAAAAATAATAATAAAAAAAAAAAAATCACACTATATTATTATTTATATAGCGCCATCAAATTCCGTAGCGCTGTACAATGGGTGGACTAACAGACATGTAATTGTAACCAGACAACTGGACGTACAGGAACAGAGGGGTTGAGGGCCCTGCTCCATGAGCTTACATTCTAGAGGGAGTGTGGTATAGTGACAAAGAGGGTAAAAGTAGGGGTACGAAGTAGGTTATTAGAAAAGTATTCATTGAGGGCTTAGTAGGTAATTTTTGACAGTTGCAGGAGAGGAGTCATGGAGGCTGGGGGATGAAAACCTACTAACAGTTTAATTGATATGCTTTCTTAAAGAATTGAGTTTTCAATGATTTTTTTGAATGAGTGGAGACTTGGTGAAATTCTTACGGAGAAGGGAAGGGAGTTCCACAGAAGAGGTGCAGCCCTGGAAAAGTCTTGGAGGCGAGCGTTAGAGGTGGGAGTACGGACAGAGGATAGACGTAGGTCTTTGGCAGAGCGTAGGAGCCTCGACGGGACATACTTATGTATTAGGGAGGATAGGTAGGTTGGAGCAGCATTATGTAGGGACTTGTAAGCAAGCACCAGAATTTTAAATTGAGAATTTTAAATCATATCTAACTGGAAGCCAATGCAGGGACTGACAAAGCAGGGAGGAGAGAGAGGTGCAGGCGGACAGGAAAATGAGCCTCGCCGCTGCATTCATTATAGATTGCAGCGGTGCAATTTGGGAACACATAAGACCACTGAGAAGAGTATTGCAGTAGTCCAGGTGAGAGAGAACAAGAGCATGATATGGTACGAGGAGGCGAATGTGGGGAATTCAGAAACTATTTGGCCCACGCCATATAGTCAGCCAGGGCCGGATTAACATAGGGGCTGATGGAGCAGCAGCTCCAGGCCCATGGAATAGGCCCATTTAAAAAAAAAAAAAAAACACTACTACACACTACTCTTAGCCACCTGACTGGTATTTTACCGGCACCGGTATTTGAGGCTGCCTGGCCGGTGCCAATATTGCAGTAATACTGGCAATACAAATGCAGATATTTTTCTCAGTATAAATGGAGATTACTCTGCAATACCAGCACCGGCCAGTAGGGGTCACTGTGTGTGGAGAGAGGCAGGGATAGGAAGTTACAGCATATCCCTGCCTCTCTCTACTCACTGATCTGCTTGGGAACAGCTACACAGCACAGAGAGTTCAGACATCAGCTCCCAGCCTGCAGAGACAGCCTACAGCTCAGATATGTGAAGGATGGGGGGAAAGGCAGCAGGGAGACATGGGGACACAGGGAGACTTGGGGATGCTGAGACATAGGGACACTGGGAGACACTAGGGCCACAGTGTCTCCATATCTCCCAGTGTCCCCATGTCTCCCAGCCAGTGTCCCTAGTGTCTTAGTGCCCCCTATTCTCCCAGTGTCTGTTTCCTCATGTCTATGTGTTCCTATTTCTCCTAGTGTCCTCAAATGTCTGTGTCCCCATGTCTCACTGGTCTGCATATCTCCCAGTGTCCCCATGTCTGTATCCACAAGTGCCCCCATGTCTCCCAGTGTCCCCAAGTGTCTCAGTGCCCCCATGTCTTCCAGTGTCCCAAAGGGTTTCAGTGTCCCCATGTCTGTCAGTGTCCCCTATTATACTAGTGACACGGACACACCGAGACATGGGGACACTGGGAGAAATGGGGACACAGACACTGGGAGACTGGGAAACATGGGGACACTGGCACTGTGATTCATAGGGACACTGATGCCAGGCTGGCCTTTTAATTCTTTGGACAGACATGCCCCCTTTTTGGGTATGTTCGCCCCTTTTGGCAGTTCTGGTGACATGATTCGCGTCAATGGCCCACCCTTTTACCCCCCCCATTGACTTCCTGCTTCGCTAGACACTGCTAGTTACGGGGTATATATTTACTTGAAAGATGAAAGCATACATTAGAGAAAGATTAGCATAGAGTATGGGTTTTCTTATAGCTGCATCCTTTGAGTTTCCCTCCAACACCATCTCCATCAGATACATGACGCTTGAGAGGTATGACTGTTTTAATGTTTTTGGTCGATAAGATTCTGTAATTAGGCCCCATCATAACTGTCAGCACCAGGACCACTGGGCTTTTAATTTGGCCCCGTAGAGATCGAAAACCAGGTCTTGCTCATGTCAGGCTTGCTTCCAATCAGTCTTTCCATGGATAGGGTGAATTACAACCTCCGTATTGGACTAATCTGCTCATACCAACACATGGCGTATCACCTTAGAATATACATACCTATATCTATATACACAATGTGTACAAATGTATGGTACATGTAAAACAAGGCAGTTTTTTTTATCTTATTGATATAAATATACATACTATATTTGTGTTATGGCCCTATTCAGGGTTAAGTATGTAGGGGTTTATAAAAACACCCCTTCATGTCTCATTAGAGATGTTTAAACTTAGTCTAATACCAGCAAAGTTTATTGTATGTGTAGAAGCCCTATAAAGGGTTAAATGTGAAAGGGTTTATAAAATACCCTTTCCTGTCTTACTGGAGATTCTTGGCTGATATCAGCATATCTAATGGCTAGTGTAGGAACTCACCTATTGCGGCTTGCCTTGACGTGGCAGGTGAGCTTATATATTCAAATGGCCATTGGAATAAAACTAAAGAGCCTCCATTTGTTTAAATGTACATGGGGATTTAGGCCAGAGCGCAGGTAACGTTCTTTTTGTTTTTAATACATTATATATATATATATATATATATATATACATACACACGCACACACACATATCATATATACAGACACACACACACACACATTATATATACACAGACACACATTTTATATACAGACACACACACACACACACACATTATATATACACAGACACACATATTATAGATACACACACAGACACACACAGATTATAGATACACAGACACACATTATATTATAGATACACAGACACACAGGTTGTGTTTCAATGTCTCTGCCAATAATGTATTATTGTATTTAAGGAGGATATAAAATTGTACTTTGTTGGCTTGCTACATTGCAGCCCCCGCATTCCCCTGGCCCCCATTACCTTGTGAACACTATTGAGTGCCCATACAGGTTTACGCTGTACGTTCTTCACCTGCACCAATCCTGGGCACAAAAAAATAAATTATTAAACTGATTGACCGTGTCAATGGAATTTAAATTAACTCTTGGAGGATTCTAGGATCTCAATGACACGTGCCTTCCCCTACCCCTCCACTACCACCCCCACAATTTGATCTGTTCTTTTTCATTCAAGCCAGACCTTGTATTGTGAGCTTCCAGCCTCTACAGGAAACAATAGCCGCCACCACTTCAAAGCAAGCCAGGTAAGCCCGAGGAAGCCTGCTGTCTGCGGAGTGTGGAGTAGGAAGACTGGAGGGCAATTTCTGACGGCTAAACTCACAGCGAAGACACATGGCATCACAATTTACTGTCCTTACATAAAGTACAACCGAAAAATGTATCCCCCGGAAAGATCACCTTTTCCAAAAAGTGCAGAAACCTGAGAATTTGTACTTTCAAACCATAAATCACAATTAGTGGAGTCAAATTTCTGGGTTTGTAGATTCTAATGTCAATGAAAATGGACTACTAATCATTAAATCACTCCCAGAAATGAGACATTTATAGAGATATTCACAATATCCTGCGCTATAATACTATGATTATTTCAATCGCGCCGACAGCATTTCCTTAAATGTAAAAACTCAGCGTTTGCAGAGTGAAATGTTCTAGATTAATCCAGAGGAAATGTGCTTCTGAAATAAATCGATCTGTCCGTAAAGTAATTCTGCGGTGACTGGAAAGTCACCCCAATGCCAGGAAGCCATTTCCATAAAGTACATTTGGCAGCGCGACACCATCTGACATAGCGCAGCGAAGGTCAATCCTAAAATGGAAACACAACGGAGCTTCGGACAAAGGTCAGAAAATGTTCCTCAACTATATGGGAGGATTTGAAGGACACAATTACACCAAAAATACGATTCAAAAGGAGCCATAGTCATCAGACAGTAAAGGAAACAAAGAACAGAATTAGTTACATCACGCTGCACTTACAACGTGAGGAGAGATACGCCATCCAACGCTACATAAAATGAACCCACTGTGTCAATATAAGGGGAACCCCAATGAGCAACATTATTTGGAGGAACCTCTGGTCCTGTCAAACCACCATCACAATACCATCTATCAACCCTAACAATCTGCAGGCAGTCGGGGAGCAATCTGGCAATAATCACAAACCATGTTTATTTGACGCCCCTATGCAGATGCCAGTAGAAAGAAAGTCTAAATATACATTGGAATGGCCGCTCCTACCAACTACCTTGGAAAACGTAGTCAACCTTCAAAAAGGATCAACAAGAACAGGAAACCGCAGCATAACTAGTGAAAAACAAGCCAGGGACAGTTTTTATATCTCACAGTTTGCTTGGAATTCACAGTCAAAATGTACAGAATGCGCAGTTTGTCAAACCCACAGAATGCGTTGGTGCAGGATGCACTGTATGTGGTGGCGTAAGATGCCCTGAGTGCGGTGATGATAATGAAAGGCAAAGTACGCACAGTATGCGGTTAATGAGAGGCACAGAATGCTTTTGCGCAGGATGCCCTGAGTGCGGTGATGTGGGACAAGCAGTATAATTAAGGGCACAGAACGCACAGAATGTGGTGGCACAGGATGCACAGTTTAATGAGGGGCACAGAAAGCACAGTATGCAGTGGCACGGGATGTCCAGAGAGCATTGGCACAGGATGCCCAGTTTAATAAGGGGCACAGAACGTGGTGGCACAGGATGCCCAGTTTAATAAGGGGCACAAAACACTGTGGCATGGGATGCCCAGTTTAATGAGGGGCACAGGATGCACAGTATGCAATGGCACGGGATGCCTAGTTTAAAGAGGGGCACAGAATGCACAATATGAAGTGGCATGGAATGCCCAGTTTAATGAGGGGTACAGAACACACAGTATGCAGTGGCACGGGATGCCCAGAGTGCAGTGGCCCAAGATGCCCAGTTTAAAGAGGCACAGAAGGCACAGAATGTGGTGGCATGGGATGCCCATTTAAATGATGGGAACAAAATGCAGTGGTGAAAGATGCCCAGACGGTGGTGGCAATGGACGCCCAGTTTAACGAGGGGCACAGAATGCCCAGAATGCAGTGGCACAGGATGAAAACTATGAATGCATGCACTTTAGGTTTTACATTTGGAAAAATCTCAGAAATTCACAGTTTGCGAACAGATCATACTAAACCGTCTCAAGGTTCTCAACACATTCCCTGTTGGATTTAATTAACATCTCAGGATATCACATTTTCATGGAATATTGACCCTGATAGAGCACTTCCCTTATTGTATGTAACCACCAGGTGCCCCCTCTCTGACAGATCTTTCATGAATTTTCATGATCATTTTCAGCTGCTTCAGGCAGGTTAAGGGTCAGCCATGTCTGTCCACCTCTCGCACCGCCTGTGAACTCGTTCCCTCCCAATGGGGGTCTGAATCAGGGAAAAAGCTCCAAATCCCCCCACAGAGCGCACACTAAGTGCTTCCCCTGTGACGCCGCTTTACGGTTTCAATCCCTGGCCTGCTCTGTGTTCGTATAAAATATATATAATCATTTATTTATAACGAGCCCAAATAATCCAAAAATGCTGTGCAATTACTAACAAAATACAGAATGCAATTATCGCAGTAAATAGCCACTGCTTAACCGGCTTTAATGGGAGAAATAATAATTAGATGGCCCCTGGTCACCAGAGCTTGCAATCTAAAGACCACTAAGTGGAACAGAATATTGAGAATAGGAAACAAACGGTGTTTTGCGATGTAGTTTTATGTTTTTGGCAAGATTAATTTAGTGTTATTCTGGATCAAATCGGAGAGTGATTAATAATCAGACGCTTGTACTCAAACAGTGTTATTCCAGATCCCTTCGGAGAGTAATTAATAATCAGAGATTGATAATCAAACAGTGCTATTCCGTATCAGACCGGCGAGTGATTAATAATCAGAGATTGATAATCAGTGTTATTCCAGATCAGATCGGAGAGTATTTAATAATCAGAGATTGATAATCAAATAGTGTCATTCCGAATCAGACCGGAGAATGATTAATAATCCGAGACTCGTATTCAGTGTTATTCCAGATTAAATTGGAGAGTAATTAATAATCAAAGATTGAGTGTCAAAATGTGCGACCATTGCTACACACAGATTCTTCGAGACAGACAGGTTCCTGGGACAGACAGACAGATACCGCCTCGCACCCCTTACAAGGATATTAACTAAACTCCGAATTGTAATGAATGAATATCTGAATGGCACACTTTAGGCCAAATAACTTGATTTGTAGAAATTCCAACCCTAATTAAGCTATAGCCACAACTCGACAGCTTTAGCCTGAACGTTGCAATTCAGATCTTCTCAGAGTTTGTAAAATAGCTCTGTCTGTCTGTGTCAGGCTTGCTATGTTGTCCTGGTGTCAGACTCCGGTTCTCCAGGGATTAAAGAATAATGGTCACTAATGTTCTCTTTCTTATCTCCTAAAAGCACTCAGAGGGCTTCATAATAAACAAAATAACTTCTTTTACAAGGTTCGAAGAAACATTTTTCCAGAGCAGCTTTTATTCTTCTGATGAAAATATAATAGGATTTAGCTTTTCAAGTTTGGCTATTTTGGTCTAAAATTGAATGCAACAGTTAAATTGTTAGGGAACCCCCTGAGAGCACTCAAGGAGTGATGGTCTGTTCCACAGGACATTAATGGAATAGATTATTAAAATACAACGAGGCGGTTAATTATAGGGAAGACATTACCAATGATACAGAGAATATTTACCTTTCTATCATGCATTTAATTAAAATACAGAATTAAAGTCATTTTTCCTTCCAGCCAGTGAGGGGTCTCCAAATATCTCGATTTGTCGGCATCACAATAAACGTGGTTTATTTATCGTGTAGAGAAAAATGCAATTTTCTAAGATTATCGAGCCACAAGCAGAGGCTGGAGACATCGCGACACCCTCCTCACTCACAGCGCACGGATTCTGAATTTCACTTCCTACAGATTAACAGTGTGACCGTGAAGTCTTAAGCCAATTAATGCATGACTTGTAATCTGCATGGAGCTTAATCATATAGGTAGCATCCAATCTTCCAGAAAAAGAGGATTACTTTAATCTAATAAAAATAAAACCTAACAGGGGGCGACTGGCTCAGTTATTATCCCTTCAATTAGACTGCAAGAGGCACAGCCCTTGGATAACGTGCTCCAGGCTGGGAATCTCTCCCAGGGCTAAAACTCTCATCACACACAGCCAGCCTGCTGATAACTGGATAACTATAACGAAACACACAAAAACACACAACAGCATAATCAAATCAACCGAAAGGCTGAGAGTGATGGGACTCCAAACAAGGGCTGGTTGTTTATTCAGTGTAACTTTCACAGATCTCGGTACATAACCCGTCATATTACAAACAGCGGTATATAGTCCGTCATATTCCAAACAGCGGTATATAGTCCGTCATATTCGCAGATTGCGGTATATAGCCCGTCATATTCGCAGATTGCGGTATATAGCCAGTCATATTCCCAGATTGCGGTATACAGTCCGTCATATTCAGAAAAGGCGGTATATAGCCCGTCATATTCAAAGATTGCGTTATATAGCCAGTCATATTCACAGATTGCGGTATATAGCCCGTCATATTCACAGATTGCAGTATATTGCCCGTCATATTCACAGATAGCGGTATATAGCCCGTCATATTCACAGATTGCAGTATATTGCCCGTCATATTCACAGATAGCGGTATATAGCCGTCATATTCACAGATAGCGGTAAATAGCTCGTCATATTCACAGATAGCGGTAAATAGCCATCATATTCACGGATTGCGTTAGTTTGATAGTCTGACATCCTGAATAATTCTGTGACCTAAAATACCTATTGTAGATTTCAACAGAGTAGACATTTTGGGTATTATTTACTAAACAACAAAATTCAGTGAATTGAGAACAGAATGGAAACAAAATGTTGGCAAATGTAGTTGATCTGGAATTTTTCAAATCAATTTCTGTTCATTTCTATAAAGCACAATTTGTTTTAGACTCTGCAGTCTCCCCACACATCGCAGGAAATATTTGCGCCATTTTCTGCCACAGAAAAGTGAGAGGTGGTGAGAAGATATCTGGTGAGCGTCTGTAATTAACAAGCGACGAACGGATATAGCGCAACACGCCACCCAGCATGGAATGCAGAGCAGCGTTTTACTCTGTTAATGATCTCTTATTAAATGGAAGATCAAAAGTGCAGAGTTAGGGACATTAGATATTTCTAACAAAGGATAATCAAGAAACAAAGTAAATTAACTCAGCTTTCAGAGCCTAAAAGAACCATCTAATCACGCTTTTTATTACAGTAAACAAACACAACTTGGGGGTTATTTACTACACAGGAAGTTCCAATGAGTTTAATAACAAAGTGGAAAATTTGTGGCAAAATCCCAACACATGCAAACTCAGTGTTAAGTGAATAATCCCCACGCTGCATATCGGATTGGCAGGCCGGGCACAAGGACAGATTATAATTCACAGCTCGGCTCTCGCTCGTGGAAATCCCATCTACAACCGAAAGAGCATGGTCTCTAGATGGAATCCTCAGAACACATTAATGGAATTCAACGATTATTGTTCAGGAAGAATTATTTACATTCTCCAAACCATAAGGTGACATTTAATAAACATCAAGCTAAACCTTAATTCAATCATAGCGTCAACAGAACACAGACACATGGTTAATGAAGAAGTCTCGCTGAGTGAACAGAACCCTCTGCGATGACTTCCGCCGAATTCCCGGAGATATTTAGTAAATGGGTTCGCGGTTGTAACTTTCCCAGCATCCTTCATTGCATTATATGTATGTCACATCATCCCGCTGTCAATCCACCCTGATAGATTATTATTTTACTATAATGATGCTACCATTGTTACCTATAGTTTACTAGTGTAATATTTTGTACTTGCTGTGACATGTAGTTAATAATCTGGCTGATTAGCAAATATTTAATTATTTATAACAAATGGCTGGTCTGCTCCATTCCTCCTCCCCCCGCTTGCCACTCCCAGTTGTAAATTCCTTTCACGTAGAGTAACTGTCTTATCTCTCTTCTTTAGACCGAAACCATCCATCCATGCAGCATGAAGGCCATTTTATTTTATTAGGCTCTACCCACCCACCCTGGTTCCTTCTAACTATATAGCATGCACCTCCAGCTGTCTGGAACCACACCAATCACCTCCCTATTACCTTCACATATTATCAGCTGCTGCAGTTATACCATTAACTCTCTCTGCCATCAGATAAAAATCCCCCTGTTACCTCTTGTCTCATAACCCCATTTTAACCTTTAGATTGTAAGCTCACGGGCAGGGCCCTCTACCTGTTGTATCGGTCTGTTCTTATTGTGTTTTGTCTTTTTCCCAATTGTACAGCGCTGCAGGATTTGTTGGCGCTTTATAAATGCCAGTAATAATAATAATAATAGACCATGAGAGGAGGGCAGCTTTATAATGCTGATAATCTCTGGCTGTCAGGAAGGGAAGCCCATCCCACTATCAATCCACCCTGATAGACCTCGAGAAGCGGATAGCCTTCTAATAAAGATAATCTCTGGCTACCAGGAAGTGATCCCCAATCTGCTCCCAATCCATCCTGATAGACCACAAGAGGAGGATAGCTTTCTAATGCTAATAATCTCTGGCTATCAGGAAGTGAATCCCATGATCATCATCAGGTGAATTCTCACACTGATTCCTTCACAGACATGGGGAACAGATACAACCAATAACACAAAATATTTAAAGGCACCCTATAAATATTTAAAGGTACACTATAGGCACCCAGACCACATCATCTCATTGAAGTGGTCTGGGTGCCTTGTCTCTGTCTTTTTCAATCTGCAATGTAAAATAGTGCAGTGCTAAGACTGCCTCTAGCGGCTGTCTACCAGACACGGTAATAAGGAGCCAGATTGGGGGTTCGGCTAACACAGTCTCAGTACACGTTTATAAGGGAACAGATTGAGGTCCGGTTTACAAAGTCTCAGTACATGTTAATAAGGAGTCATATCGAGGGGCTGGCTAATACAGTCTCAGTACACGTTAATAAAGAGACATATCGAGTACACGTTAATAAGGAGCCAGCTAACACAGTCTCAGTACACGTTAATAAGGAGCCAGCTAACAGTCTCAGTACACGTTAATAAGGACACATATCGGGGGGCCGGCTTATACAGTCTCAGTACACGTTTATAAGGAGGCAAATTGGGGGTCCAACTAACACAGTCTCGGTTCACGGTAATAAGGAGAAAGATTGGAGGTCTGCCCATAGACTGACGTTACAGGTGGGATTCCATGCAGTAAAACACGTTATTTATGACTGAGGAAAAGGGAGTTTATTTGTTACAAATGTTAGTTTCCTTCTAAAATTCATTTTTCATTCACAATACCTTTCACCTTCTAATCTTTAGCCCTTCCTGGTATTTACGGGTCACCTGCCCAACAGAGCAATTAACCCGTAAAGAGGACTGCTTCACCGCAATGATGTTTAAGGATCATTTGCCGTTCTGTGATATTTATTATCCCAGCTGCCAAGGTAAGGCTAAAGAACACCTGAGTTTAGAAAAGGAAAGGATACTGCCATAAATCACGCTTTGTTTGTATACCGAAAGGTCTGGATATTGCAGAGATATGGAAGTAATTGATGGTTCTGTCCCTTAAAGCTTTATCTCTCAATTACGTTCTGTTACCCGGCCGCAGGGGAGGCCCGTGGAACCATTGCTGGGTGCATGGCAGGAGGACAGTGATTAACGTTGGCTATAAACCTTCCAGCTGATTATTATGCCTCCAGTTCAGTGGCTGATGCTGCTGTCTGTGGTGATATAAACACATCCTGGATTATTTACCCACATAATAAAATCACAAAACTCACATAAACCGGCCATCAGTTCAAAAGTTGTAATGCGCCCCGTACGCCGCATCACTGGGATGAGATACCCCCATTCTGGATTCACCGGAAACCCACATCATTATCAGACTGGCAGAGGGTTCTTCTGCAGAAATAGGATCATTAAACCATGTCAGGAGAGCGAGGATGTGACACGAAAAAAATGGACAGAAAATGGGCACAGTCCCGCAGCCGCAAAAACAGGACACAACTCGGAATTTACATTTAATTTCTACTCTGTGTGCAGAAGGGATAGTGATTAGCAATTAATAACTACTACTCAACTACTAATAAATGGGGAAATACAGGTAAAACACTACAAAGAAAGGCAGAAACCTACAATCAGAGTAAAGGCCTTGTGTTGGCCGAGATGGTGGGAGTTGCAGTACCAGTGATGATGAAGACCCCTCTAAGACGAAAGCCATGTCTGGCTGTAGCAGTTACAGGCCCCCAGGGATACAATGTGACAATGGCCCCAGCAGGGCACAGAAGAGATCCTAGCAGCTGCCCCCGAGTGCCAATCTGGTCTACTAGACAGAGTGGGGGATAGGTAATGATTTGCCTAAATACGAAGGGGCAAGGAATAGAACTCCACTCCACCAGAAATCCCAGACCAGCCATTTATACGGATAAAAAGTCCTTCAAATGATCTGCAGGGAAATTGCAAAACAAAAACAGCAACTTCACGCCCCACGGAGACTAAACGCAACATTTTACAATGTAAACACACCTCATTAACATGTCTGAATATGCAAAGGAACTAAATGAGGACAATTCATCAAAATGTGACTGTACGTGACAGCGGCGTGGCGATTTATCATCAGAAAGCTTTACAGCGGCAGCACCTGCTCAGCTGAGGGACAGAACGTCTGACAAGGACTCATTTACCTTAAAACGGCACGAGGGCATCTGTGATTTGTTACCCAGCATGCACCTGGCCCCGTAATCCTGACTGGATACACGGAAACATCCTAATTGTAAAACCTTATATAGAAAGTGCACCAAGGCAAGAAGGCTGGCGCCAGTTTATTTTACATTATTTAAAAACGAAGCTACAAACAAACAAAAAAACGTGTTGCATTGGCCACTTGGCTGCCCTGTCCAACCGATTTACACAAAGAAAATGTGTTATGGAGAAACCTCCATGATGAACCGTTTTAAATCCCGTCGGAGAATTTCACGAAAACTGACGGTTTAAGGCAGAGACAACGTTTCAATTTCTCTATAGCAAAGTATCGGAGTGTAACGTACTCTACAAAAGATCTTTTATTCCTTTATTATTTTATTATTAGTGTATGGGTTTTACAGGACAGATCCCAAAACTCTTCTTTACACGAATATTGCTCAGAAAAAAAAACAAAATTTTCCAGACACTTCATTTAAAGAGACTCCCTGGACATCAAGTGGATTGAAAACTAATATCTACGTGGTACATAGATATTAGTTTTCAATCCATGTGATGTCCAGGGACGTAAAGCAGCAATCTGAAATCGTCAACACAGATTGAAGGATCAGGGGTCCACATGTGATAATTCCACGTATTGCGTAGCATCTGCTATAAATCTTTATTTCTGACAAATCACACTTTAGTCCATAACCCGGGAAAATTCTGAAACTGAACATTAATAAAAAGATGGAAGAAAAAGGCAATGTTTTTGTGGGTTTATTTGTAGTTAGTCTATCTCTATATAGTTTTTCTGTGAAAGTTTGGGTTCTGTTTGAAAGTCTTTATTTCAAGCAGCAGCTGTGGCGAATGCTAAACTTTCAGTGAATTCTGAATTGACGATTCGGATAATAAGAGGCTGGAATCTGCCTGAATTGGGGTTAATTACTGGACCTGCCGAAAACCAAAGGAAGATCTTTGTTTATTGGTTTCTGTCCCAGAGAGGCCTCACATAACAAAAGTCACAGATGGAAAGCTATTCATTAGCCCAACTTCCTCCCAACACCTGTTGACAACAAATTCTGTCCTTAACGGTGACCCCCGCCTCCTCTGTCCAGAGAAACACAGAGCACAAACCGCGCTGGCGAGGGCCGCTCTTTGTGACGGTGTGAGGTCTCTACATCTGTGATTATATGATCAAATCATTAATCAACGCTCAGATCCATGTGCAGACCTCATTCCAGAACTAATCACCGAGACGCGCTCATCCAGCTGCGCAATACCCACACCTGTAGAATGGCGACGTATCACGGGATTTGATGACTAGCTCCTAGATTGTAAACTCATGGCCCCTTTCACCTTTCTGTCAACATTACTAAGTATGTCAATACGTGTTGTTTTATATCCCGTGTAATTGTTACGCTGCTAAATACGTTCACACTATGTAAAAATTATATTATATTATATATATATATATATATATATTTATTTATTTTTTATATCTTTAGGGTTTTTTTAAATTTTATTTTATTTTAGCTTATTACCGAACAAATTCAGAAGTAATTTATAATAAAATAAATACTGTATATTTTTTTTTTCAAAACCAAGATGACTTGGAAGAAGACACAAAGACTTAAGAGAGACGCAAGAGCTCACAGTCTAAAGGGAGACTGTGATAGATAATTGGGCACAGTTATACCCACAGGTCAGATTAACTTAGATCGATGAGAGCGGCCCATGTCGGTACATCGCAAATATAATCTAGAACAACTACCGATACTATTAATATGTAAATTCAACTTTTCTCATAAGGCGCTGGAAACTCAGCTCTCCAGAACTGCGTGCGGGTTAGAATTCCCACCAGGAGCGCTCCTTTTTCCTGTATGTCGATGGTTTTGTTAACAGTTACCATATTACAGGAAAATAGAAGAATTTATGGGGTCTCTTCCGAGCTTCCTTGTTCAGGATGAAATAGAAGAGTCTCCCTTCCCCCATCCCTTGATTGGGAAAATCAGCTTGTCTTCTGTAATTATAATTAGCCCCTACATCTTGCAATCAAAGAAAACAGACAATTGCTGTTCGTCCACTGGATATGGAGTAAAAACTGTCAGGAAATGTATCTGTACAAAAAATATTCAATAGCACATCTTTTCTAAAACCTCGGTGAGGTTTTAGTCGCCTCATTCTGCGCAGTTAGGGCGTGGCAGATTGGCAAAGCCACAAGAAGATACGCATGTGACCCCTTAGGTTACGTTTCACTGATATAAAAAGAAAAGAATGACAATAAATAAATTGAATCACAATATAAATATAGTCAGAAATGTGTAAAGCATCTCTTGGAGAAGGTTGTGCAATTACCGGGTAAAGTTCTAAAAGTTGAGCTATCACCGTGGAAACAATGGAATCAGCAGGGATATTACTATGGTTTCCATAGGGATAGCTCCACAACTGCTCAGTAAACCCAACCCCCGCTGTTTCAGTAACTGGACCCCAGCATGAGGACAGGCTGTTGGTTCAATATGGTGACCTACAGACAATATCAGCATCGGGTGCAAAGAATATGGATCAGTTCACCCTAGGCTTCTCATACGCAATAGGAAGCAAGGATTCGCTGTAGTCATCTTACACATTTCCTGTATTATCTGAATTTGTGGAAATGCTTTCAATTCAGTTACACAATAGAGAATGCTATAAATCACATCTCCGAACTTGACGCATCATGACCTTACAATTTTTTACCCGTTAATATATTTATTAAAGATAAAACCAAGTCTGTGATATTACATATTACTTTTGGATTCTACACACTGCTCACAGCATTCTAAATCCAGCATAATTATTAAATGCATGCTATATTCCAGTATCCTGCCAGGTTATAGAAAACGAATATGGATTAAGGGACGCAGTAAAACAGCATCAGAATTAAGGGGGCCTTTCATCTTAATTAGTCTAAAAACATAATTATCATATCTACCATCACAAAAAAGGGGGGAGGGGGGTTAAAATACAGCTGGTATTTTAGGAGTTATTGCTAACTATATTTTATTTTTGGGAATTTTTGTAGACCTTGTAGTTAGAGAAAAAGATTTAGAATCAGCGTTAAGAATGGAAGTAGGGTAATATGGGTCATACAAAAAAAAAGGTATCAATCTGAACAGGAGACTCTGCTTACATCGTGCGTTAGGAATTTGAGAGGGCACGTAGTCTGTCTTAACAGGATCTATACAATTGTTGACAAGCAGCAGTCCCAAAATTTCTAAGAAAGGGTTAAATATCAAAAGGCCCATTATTTATCACAGAGCGGAGGATAAGGAAGGATCTGGTCAGAAAATTTTAAATATTGTGATGAAGACACACAGACGCCTTTTCACCCTGATTAACGCAATCAAACATTTTCTGTGTTTTATAAAGAGACGCTTATGTTCAGGGTACATTTTCTAAGCTGTGACCAATTTACAAATTCTGTCTTTTTAATCGGATTTACTGATAATCTACATGTACTAGCATCTGATTTAGAACTCATGACAAACGACCTCAAGTTAATTCTGAACAGGCGAAGATGGAAGATTGGGCTGCTAGGAACATATTCCAAAACATGTGATACTGCACCGGCTGGTAAATGGCGACACATTGATTTGCTGAAACTAACGCAGCTGGTTATTGGCATTCACGTGTAAACCCACTGACTTTAACAGTAATAGCGTAAATTGACCATGCCATCCGTTACATACAAAATCTGACACCCTCCGTTACACCCAACGCCTATCTGTATAAATTCACCACGTCTTCCGTTACACCCAACGCCTATCTGTATAAATACACCACGCCGTCCGTTACACCCAACACCTATCTGTATAAATTCACCACGCCGTCCGTTACACCCAACGCCTATCTGTATAAAGACACCACGCCGTCCGTTACACCCAACGCCTATCTGTATATAGACGCCACGCCGTCCGTTACAACCAACGCCTATCTGTATAAATACACCACGCCGTCCGTTACACCCAACGCCTATCTGTATAAATACACCACGCCGTCTGTTACACCCAACGCCTATCTGTACAAATTCACCACGCCATCCGTTACATCCAACATGTAGAATCCAGCACACTCACTCACTAAACACCTGCTCCAAAGCCCACATAATTTAAGCATATTTTCTAAATTATTAAAACGATCAGTCGAATCCAACACCTGGCTAGTCATTAATTAAAGAACGAAACACTTGATTTATAAACGATGTTCTAACAATATCCTAACACAAAGGTACGCAACCATCATTGTAGCTGTAAGGGCATCATGGGAGATGCAGTCCATAAGCTTGCCTACCACTGTTCAACCATATGGCACAGAGCTGACCAATGTCCAGATTTATACACAACCAGCTGGTGAACAATATGCGCACACGCAATATAAAGAACAGTCCTTACTCTTCCCAGCGCATGCGTGTTATTCTTTGACAGAGATTATTAGTAAAGTTTTAACATATTCTTAACATACAGAAAAATGTCAGGCGCTTGCGCTGATTCGTAGTGTCACCAAGCTATCAGACCGCATTGAAATATCCTTTTACTTCATTCCGTATTGAGACGCTGCTTTGCCTGGTGAAATCTCTGAGCTCCATTTTGAGGACCTCCCTAATCTGTACATTACAAAGAGAAAACACAGAAATATAAAGGATTTGGTTCATATTAAAATGTTCCATTTTTCCACAAACCAAGATTTCTGTTTCTCTCTCTCTAATATTATAAAACCAAAACTATTCCGTATAGCCTTTTCTGGTTTCTACACAGTAATTAGAACTGAGGGTTGAGATATCACACTCTGTACTTTACGTTCCAGAAGAGAACCTTCTCAAAGCCCCGTGGGTATTCACCACGCTCTGCAAGAATGGCATATAATCTTCCAGTTACCGTAATGAAAGAAAATGTATAATAAGCTGCCTGACATGAGTAGGGTGTGGTGTAAACCGAATATCGACCACCGCAGCAGCCATGGAAAACACAGAAATATAAAGAGAAAACACAGAAATATAAAGGATTTGGTTCATATTAAAATGTTCCATTTTTCCACAAACCAAGATTTCTGTGGCTCGAGAGACATTTACGTCCCTGCAGAATATTACGCAAATTGCCAAAACAAAAAGACAAAAAATTAAAAACACATAGTTACAGGATACAAAGCAGGTCCTGGTCCTTTAGGAAACTCTGTGGCCTCAATGTACAATAAGCCAACTTATAACGGCCGATATTTGTAGTTTAATAACCCAGAGGAATATCAGCACACCCAAGCTACATACTGTCTGTCTATGAAGGCAGAAAGGCAGCAATCTGGGGCACAATGCAGGTAGCAGAATACCCTGCTCTGTCACTGGCCCCTGTATTGGTGCGATTCTCTGTCACTTTCCCCTGTATTAGTGCAATGCTCTGTCACTGGCCCCTGTATTGGTGCGATTCTCTGTCACTGGCCCCTGTATTAGTGTAATGCTCTGTCACTGGCCCCTGTATTGGTGCGATTCTCTGTCACTGGCCCCTGTATTGGTGCGATGCTCTGTCACTGGCCCCTGTATTAGTGCAATGCTCTGTCACTGGCCCCTGTATTAGTGTAATGCTCTGTCACTGGCCCCTGTATTGGTGCGATTCTCTGTCACTGGCCCCTGTATTGGTGCGATTCTCTGTCACTGGCCCCTGTCACTCTGTCACTGGCCCCTGTATTGGTGCGATTCTCTGTCACTGGCCCCTGTATTGGTGCGATTCTCTGTCACTGGCCCCTGTATTAGTGCAATGCTCTGTCACTGGCCCCTGTATTAGTGTGTGCTCTGTCACTGGCCCCTGTATTGGTGCGATTCTCTGTCACTGGCCCCTGTATTGGTGCGATGCTCTGTCACTGGCCCCTGTATTGGTGCGATGCTCTGTCACTGGCCCCTGTATTGGTGCCTCTGTCACTGGCCCCTGTATTGTGTCAATGACTTCCCCTGTATTAGTGCACTGTCACTGGCCCCTGTATTGGTGCGATTCTCTGTCACTGGCCCCTGTATTGTGCGATGCTCTGTCACTGGCCCCTGTATTGGTGCGATGGTGCTGCTCTGTCACTGGCCCCTGTATTGGTGCGATGCTCTGTCACTGGCCCCTGTATTGGTGCGATTCTCTGTCACTGGCCCCTGTATTAGTGCAATGCTCTGTCACTGGCCCCTGTATTAGTGCATGCTCTGTCACTGGCCCCTGTATTGGTGCGATTCTCTGTCACTGGCCCCTGTATTAGTGCAATGCTCTGTCACTGGCCCCTGTATTGGTGCGATGCTCTGTCAATGGCCCCTGTATTGGTGCGATTCTCTGTCACTGGCCCCTGTATTAGTGCAATGCTCTGTCACTGGCCCCTGTATTGGTGCAATGCTCTGTCACTGGCCCCTGTATTGGTGCGATTCTCTGTCACTGGCCCCTGTATTGGTGCAATGCTCTGTCACTGGACCTTATATGGGTGCAATGCTCTGTCACTGGACCTTGTAAATTGGAGCAATGCTCTGTCACTGGACCTTGTAAATTGGAGCAATGGTCTGTCTCTGGACCTTGTAAATTGATGCAATGCTCTGTCACTGTATTGGTGCAATGCTCTGTCACTGGCCCTTGTAAATTGTTGCTATGCTTGGTCACTGGTCCTTTATTCCCAATGAATGCTTTGTAGATATATTACTAGATGAAGCCCATTACACACAGTATATTAGGAGAGGAGTCCCATTACGTTCTGCGTCTCAATCAGCAGAATAAGTCAGACCACTCCTGAGCGCCTTAGAAAGATCCTAAAATTTTAGCTTCAAGAAGCAGAGAGCCCACTGCTCCTACAAATGAGGAAAATTGGGAAGAATTTAGTAGGATTCCTGGTGGTTTGGGAGGGGGATTAACTGATGGGTGGTCTGTTATCTAGGTCATATGTTAACAATAAACCTGATATAATGACTAAAACCAGATTTTATTAGAGGCTGTAAAAACTGTCCATAACGGCATTAATCCCCAGAAATATGTATACGTTTACCAAGAGAAGACACGGCCTGTTCCCTATCCAGATCATTATCTCTAAAACAAACGCAAAATAGAGACATTTAGAAAGAAACGCACAGGTTAATTGGTGCTGAAAAGTACTCTACAAACTGCAAAATGGAGTCTTATCTTAAATGGCATCTATTATTATATATCTGTTAAAACCACCGCATTCCCTGTACCTGCTGCTCCTTCTCGAAGAATGGCTTCCAAATTACTTAAATGTATCCTGTCTGCGTAATGCACAGAAAGTGGCAGAAAATCAATAAATAATTCCTATTTAAAAATGGACGCACGGCGAGCCAAGTCACCTCCAGAGCTAAATCCCTGCTGTCTCTCCACAGAAAAGGGGGCTTCCTCCCCAAAAATGCTTTTCTTGCATCCAATTCTGTCATCTTCCCTCTGCTTAAAATGGGAACATCAATGTGCATGATTTTACACTCATTCTGGGCTGATGGGATTCCCTGGTGAGAAGGAATCAGACAGAAAAAAAAACATCTTCCACCAAAGGGCACTAAAAAAATATCTAAAAAGATATCTGGAAAATAGTCTTAAAGCCACAGTAACAAAACAGAAGAAAATATTAACATGAATGTTTCTTGTACGACAATTTCTTTAAGAAACAGTATTTTCTATCAGAGAATATGAAACACTATGTAACATTTCTTGAATTTATTTTCAGAAAAGTGAACCTTATCCGCATATCGCGACTTTGAACCTGCCCCGCATCGCTGACAGCCAGGAATGTACTCCTCGCTTCCTGTCAGTCATGTAAGGAAAGGTAGCTGGAAAAACAAACTTTTAAGTAAAAGAGGGAAACACTAGATTTTTTACAGATAGCGGCAATATATATACACACAACTTGTTGTAAACACACATTGCGTCAATTAATATTCCATTACAATGTTTACTGTTTTATTTAATAACGTTTTGTAGAATTAGAATACAATATTAGCTACGTTATCCTCTGAAACATATTAAAGTATACATTTAATCTCCGCGCCTCCCACTTAGACAACGCTGTGTACATAGCTACAAATCAGTGGGCTGTGAAGTCTGGACAATGTCTGTAAACATGGAGTAACTTATCAGCAATACTAAACTCCCAGGATAGAGGAAATATTTACTGAAATACGCTATTATCGAATCATTCTGCTTTACTGGATAAACTGCTCAGACTGGGAGCCACGGAATGCATATCGCTCCCACAAACTACGAGACGATCCAATGAACGCCTCTCTATAATTATTATTATTTTATTATTTTTATAGCACCAGCAAATTCCGTAGCGCTGTACTACATGAACTTTACCAAACAGAGCCTTCAGAGTTATTCACTAAAATGGGAATTTTCGGTAAAAAAAAAAAATAGAATAATTGGTGATTTTTTTGACACACATAGCAATTTAAGAATTAGAATGTACTGATAACTTTAAGGGTTACTGCCAAAGAACACCCCAATATGTGTTCAGCAACAACCCCTGAGTACATTGATACCACCCATGTATAGGTGTGTCTGGTTCTCTGGGTGCTAAAAGACCTTATTTGGAGGGTGCACATTCCAGTTTTCCAACTTGGAATTTTCACAGCTGGTCATCATGCACCCATTTCCTATTTGGGACACTTTTGAAGTCAGCCAATGTAATTTAGCTCCATCAAACCATTTATTTTTTGAAAAGTAGACACCCTAGTGTATTTCAAATGGTGGTATTTTAACACTTTCCATGCATTAATTCTACCACCAGTCTTTGTCAAGCGTTTGGGTAGTCATTTTTTGTGGTATTTTTCTCTCACATTGTACTTTAGGCATGGATTCTCAGCTATTGTAAGTGTTATTGAACACACCAATATGTGCCCCCAATGTACAGGTTTTATGGGTTTTTGCAAAATTACAGGGGTCAAATGTAGGGCTTTCTTCTTTTCCATGTTTGGACATTGAAATTTGCCAGATTGGTTTGTGGGCCTATGTTGCCTTTGAGACTGTATAGCAGCCCAGGAATGAAAATTAACCCCATCCTGGCATACCATTTGTAAACGTAGACAACCCACGGTATTCAAAATGGGGTATGTACAGTCTTTTTTAGTAGCCACTTAGTCACAAACCCTGGCCAAAATTAGCATTTATATTAGTTTTTTTGCATTTTTCTCACATAAACTGCCATTTCATCGATGATATCAGTATAATACATTTTACTGCTCTAAAACACTCATATTTGTGTAGAGTAATGTCTCACGAGTACAACAGTAGCAGTAAAGGCTGACAGTGATATAGAAAGGGTCACTAACAGACGGCCTAGTAAAACCTGATGTAGTAAAGGCCATTTTGATTGCATATAGAGACACATTAAAACTAACAGTGTCGACATATAAAACATTTCTACCAAGAAATTAGGACATAAATATAGAACACACTATAAAGTGCCATGTTCTTAGTTATGATACTATTAGAATATTAAAATGTGTGAGATGTATATTTAGGACTTTTTTTTTTCAAGGATGAGAAAGTCTAAAACGATACGGAAGAACATTCCATAGGAGCGAGGCAGACAGAGAGAAACACTCATATGAGCTTTCTTGTTCTCAATCAATTGGCCTGACAAAAAACACTTGAATGACGAAATACAAACATTATCTTTAAACAAGAAACTTAAAAGGGACACCGCCAGCACCTGGACAACTTACATGCACATTACTGCTGAAGGTAAGACCCCTTACCTCACATAGTGTACGTTATGGTAATCTACCAGAGTTTGAAGATAAATACAAAACTAAAAGTGCTATACCTGCAGAGTTCACCCTCAATTTCGCTTCCATTTCCAACAGGAAGTGAAGACAATAACAATCTAGCATAGGAACTGCTCCATGCACGGCCAATATCAGAACCATCCAATACCTCCTTCATTACCGGCCAATATCAGAACCATCCAATACCTCCTTCATTACCGGCCAATATCAGAACCATCTAATACCTCCTTCATTAACGGCCAATATCAGAACCATCTAATACCTTATTCATGGGAGACCAATATCAGAATCATCTAATACCTCCTTCATTACCGGCCAATATCAGAACCATCCAATACCTCCTTCATTACCGGCCAATATCAGAACCATCCAATACCTCCTTCATTACCGGCCAATATCAGAACCATCTAATACCTTATTCATGGTAGACCAATATCAGATCTATCCAATACCTCCCTTATTACCGGCCAATATCAGAACCATCCAATACCTTCTTCATTACCGGCCAGTATCAGAACCATCTAATACCTTATTCATGGGAGACCAACATCAGAACCATATAATACCTTCTTCATTACGGCCAGTATCAGAACCATCTAATACCTCCTTCATGGCCAGCCAATATCAGAACCTCCAATACCTCCTTCATTACCGGCCAATATCAGAACCATCTAATACCTCCTTCATGGCTGGTCAATATTAGAACCATCTAATAACTCCTTCATGGCCAGCCAGTATCAGAACCATCTAATACCTCATTCATGACAGTCAATATCAGAATCATCTAATACCTCCTTCATGGCCGGCCAATATCAGAACCATCTAATACCTCCTTCATGGCTGGTCAATATCAGAACCATCTAATACCTCCTTCATGGCCAGCCAATATCAGAACCATCTAATACCTCCTTTATGGACAGTCAATATCAGAACCATTTAATACCTCCTTCATGGCCGGCCAATATCAGAACCATCTAATACATCATTCGTGGCCGGTCAATATCAGAACCATCCAATACCTTTTTCATGACCGGCCAATGTCAGAACCATCCTATACCTCCTACATGGCTGGCCAATATCAGAACCATCTAATACCTCCTTCATGGCCGGCCAATATCAGAATCATCTAATGCCTCCTTTATGGCCGGCCAACATCAGAACAGTCTAATAACGCCTCAAAGACCAGGTACCATATTAACATCTTTAACTAAAACATATCAATATCTTGTTACATTTCCATAATGCCCCATAATCTGCACACAGACTTTGTAAACTCAGCACGTTATCACATTACGTATCCCGCAATCTGCAGACAAACCTTGTAAACTCAGCACGTTACATACCCAGTAAACTGCACACAGATTTTGTCAACTCTGCACGTTATGTACCCCGTAATCCACACACAGACTTTGTAAACTCAGCATGTTACGTACCCCGTAATCCGCACACAGACCTTTCGAAAAACGAGTCCACAGATCTTTTCTAAAAATAAGCATTTCCATTTATTGCTTCCTATAACAACCTTTACACTCTCTATGAAAAATAGAATGGATTTCATCACTCAGCTCCCCGGGGGTCAGACTGCACACAGAATCCTGCAATGATCCCTGACCCTGTCCTCCGGGATTGAATGGAGAGGAGAACAATGGCCCATTTAACCCTGACACTCTGCATGAAGCATGCTGACCCTGGACCAAACTAAAACTCAAATGCTAAAAGGAAAATAAACAGCAGCTATCCCTTTCATTTCAATGCAAGCCACTGTCAAACATTAAAAATGTCCCTAAGTGGGACCTATAGTGTGACAAGGGAACTTTGAAGGGGGTAACCCTAAAAATGGCAAAATAGTATACTAGAGTGGCCTGAGGACATAAAGTCCCTACAGGTTTGTAAGAAAAATATAAAAACACAGTTTATTGAAATATAATTAAAAAGGAACATAACATTACACAAAATCATACAACACATAATCCCGTGAAGGGAGCTATAGAACTCTATAATCTTATTAGGGTAACAATGGTAGCAGATTATGGGAGGCTACTTTCAAATTATTAAAATTTAGCAAAATAGAGAAAACCTATCATTTATGAGCCTCACCAACCATCAGGTAGAAAGGAGGAAGGGGTTAGTGTATCCTTGAATGTGAAGCTATCCTGTAAACAGATAAGCCAGATGAACTAGTCTATTGGGATACCCCCTTTCCTTAAATCGCTGCCTAAACTGTTTTGCCTTCTGCTCAAAATCTTCAGTGGAAGAGCAGTTTCTCCTAAGCCTTGGATACTGCCCTACTGGAATCCCTCTTTAGAGAGACATGGGGTGGTGACTCTCCCATCTGAGTATGGTATTAGTTGAAGTGGGTTTTTCGGTAGAGGGTAGTATGGATCTCAAGCTCCTCTGTTATTTTAAATGTGCAATCCAGGAAATTGAGTGATGGAACATCTATCTCCATAGTGAACCTGAGGTTAAAATCGTTTACATTTAGTGTTTCCACAAATTTGGCAAAGAGTTCCCTGGTGCCCGTCCACACAATGAGGACGTCATCTATATATCTCCTCCATAAGAAGACGTGATCAGTAAAATGTTTAAGAGTATCAGAGGAGACTACTTTTTCTTCCCACCACCCCAGGTGCAGGTTAGCGTAGGATGGGGCACAAGACGTACCAATCGCAGTCCCCCGCACCTGGTGGTAGAACTTGTTGTGGAAAAGAAAAAAATTGTGGGTCAAGATGAAGAACAAGCTCCTTCCACCCTTAAGATATTCTATATGCCTGCAATCAATTACTATCTAGTGAGGTCATTTTTGCCTCCAGCACAAAAATTGTTGTCTTTATACACCACACTATTAGTTTTTTGGGTTTTTTTTGGATTGTATTTCTTATATATCAAGATGAAGTGTAGCAGATCCAGAACAGAGGTCGTATGGCACCGATAGTCTAGTCTCATGGAGTGCGGGATACTTGAATATAAGGCTTCCACGTCCACACTGCAGAGTATGGCACCACCTTGAGTACCTTAAGTGATGACAAACACTTGAGGGTGTCCTTAGTATCCCTTAGGTATGATGGCAGACTCTCTACGAAGGGTCGTAGGATCCACATATATGCTCCCCCTGCTATTAAAGTTGTTCGATCCTGACACTGTTGGTCTAGCTGTTAGATTAGTGGGCTGTCTGTGGACCTCGGGAAGGCAATAAAAATTGGATATTGTGGGATTTTTCACATAACTGCTCCCATATTCATCTTTGGTGATAACTCCTTGATCGACTGCCTTATCCAGAAGGGACTTATACTCAGTCTGAAATTTAGACAAGAGATCTGAAGTGAGTTTAATGAAGGTTTAGCTATGTGGGTTGTCTCCTTTGTGAGGGCTTCTGATTGGCAACAGTGTGTAAATATCTTTGTTACAGTAGCCCACTAGTTCATCTGGTTTATCTGTATATCGGATAGCTTCACATTCAAGGATACACTAACCCCTTCCTCCTTTCTACCTGATGGTTAGTGAGGCTCATAAATGATAGGTTTTCCCTATTTTGCTAAAGTTTAATTTATTGAAAGTAGCCTCCCATAATCTGCTACCCTTGTTACCCGAATAGGATTATAGAGCTCTATAGCTCCCTTCACGGGATTATGTGTTGTATGATTTTGTGTAAATGTCACTTATGTTCCTTTTTAATTAAATTTCAATAAATTGTGTTTTTATATTTTTCTTACAAACCTGTAGGGACTTTATGTCCTCAGGCCACTCTAGTATACTATTTTCTACTGTCAAACATTTCCTTAAAATCTCTATGCTTTGGGAAATGCTGCACTTTAAGGTCACAGTTTGAAATCCAGGAGCTGTCAGCTGTTAGCTGGTAGATGTTCAGAGATGCCACGGGCACTCAGGAGCCTGTGGGCACCACTAGTACGCTCGCCCAGTCTCGGCTCTACTGGTAATAACTGTGATACTAAACACAGAATATTTAATTTCAACGTCACTTAATGACTAATACAGGTTTTTAGATTGTGACACTGTATAGCAGTCAGCATACTGTCCTATTACACACAGGTACCTTGGAGTGGGGGTGGGTGCATGTATGCGTG
The DNA here is from genome assembly GCA_933207985.1 of Pelobates cultripes. NCBI lineage: Eukaryota > Metazoa > Chordata > Amphibia > Anura > Pelobatidae > Pelobates > Pelobates cultripes. The sequence goes on from OW240921.1 coordinate 116,904,539, forward strand.
TGTGTGTTACAACAAAATGTTTCACCAACAGGTTTATTCAATAATATATGAATTGCTGGTAATTAAGAGTGCATTTTAAAATTGCTAAATTTGAACATCCTCAGTTCAGCTAATACACTATTTATTATGAACACTCTTATACAGTGAAAACTTTACCAAACTAAAATACTAACCCCCCAATATGGAGATATCCCTCACCCATGCAAGACCCCAAAACAAAGACGTCCCATGTAAGCTAGAGCTACATCCCAGTGCCACTTCTTGTTAAGTAAAAACCAGGTGGCAGGATACAAACACTTGTAATTCTTGCATCACGCAGGTATGGAGACGGGAAGCCCAGATGGAACCACATAGAAAGACTCACCATCTGCAGGTCGGTCACTGCATGTACAACAAGTCCTAACAAACAAACCCACATTGTGCTCCAAGAGCCGGGCATGGAGACCCCAGGGAGGGGGAGAACAAACTCCCACCTGGATCCCAACCGTTTCAAATTCAAATTGGATCCAAGCAAATAAACCACATGAAGGAAGAGGAGATTAATGAGAGAGCGGTCAATAGGAAATGCGGATGGTGAAAACGGAAAATCCAGGCTATTTTAGGACATTACTTAGAACTTTTATTAACAAAATGCATATTTAATTATGGAAATAGACTGAGTTCTATTGAAAGCAGCTGCACTTTCCATCTTAAAACCATTTCACATCAACTATTTAAAACGGTTTCCTTAATGAACCCTGTTCTAAAAAAATGTTCATACACTATTAACCCCCGCTAGGCTGCTCTGCAAGCTCACAGGGTAGCAGTGTACGTAACCCACCATTGCAATAATCATTCTACTAAAATAAAAGCAGTGACACTAAGGTGGTTAGGTAGAACTTCTCCACCACTGTCAGACTGACGAAAATTGCATCACCAGTAAGCAGCATTAACTTCGAATTAATTCATAAAAAATCCTTTAAAACGCAAATGCAACTTTTTTTTCCTGGTTATATTATTATTCATTTTGTGAATGTAATCAATGGTAAAATCAGCAGAGTGACTAAAAAAAAAAAAGTAGCAAAAAACATAAAAAAGTGAGATTCAAAACAGCTGAAAGATTATTTTGGCGCTCTACAGAAATTGAGAAAGGAATTTAATTCATTTGAAAGAGATACATAAATTGGTGCTAACGTGAATGCAGCGAATTTTATACATAACAGTTCAATATTTTACATTAGACATTTGGTTTTAGATAAACACTGGCAATGTAAACCTACTTGCTACTTCCAAAGATGCGTTTCGACTGACGGATTCCCCCAAATAATTTCTTGCGACACAAATATATATCCCTTCATCAGGTTTGCTTCGTCGACCATGAACAATCCGGAGAAAGAAAAGGGAGCCACTGGGTAAAAGCATACGATGTGAGCGAGGATCGTCCTTATCTGTCTCCACCCTCTCGCCATCTTTATACCACTCAATAATTGGCGTGGGGCGGCCCTCGGCTTTGCAGTTCAGAGTTGCAGGTTCTCCCTTGGACACAATGTGATCGGACGGATGTTCCACAATTCGGGGAGGGAAGTCTTCAATTCGAGGTCTGGACCCTGGACAGAGGAGTAATTGGAAAAAGTTAGAATGTGAGAATTATTAGGAAATAACACATGTAATTGACAGATTAGAAAAGACAGTGAGAAGGAATGTACACAGCATCCCAGATGGAGGGACAATCGGTGTTTGCCATGGACTACTACTGCAGTAACATAGGCTACCATGAGAAATTAGCCTGCCACGGCTTCCAACATAACGCATGACGCTGCCCATTTCAATATTCACACGTGTCAATAAGCACCCCCACACCACCTCCTGAATCTCCCTGAATCTCCTGCCAGCTATAGGATTACGGAATTTAAAAGGCAGACAAGATTTGGAGGAAACGTGCTCCCAACAAATCTGCCTTTTTAGATATTTTTGTTTCATTACTTTTAATGAAGAATTCCTCAATTCTATATCTAAATACCCACGAAATGCTAGATTACTACAAGTATATGCATTAAGACTTTCCAAACCAGCCATGGTCAGAAATTAATAAACCATGCAATCCATCTTCAACCTGATAAAGAGGGGGATCGAGGGGGCATGGACCCTCAGTCAATCATTCCAACAAGCCCTTTTATCTCTATGCCCCCATACCACCCTCTATCTGCAATTCGATAACTGTGAGGAACTGGGGGGGCACTCTCTGTAAATCTTTCTAACACTCCCTTTATCTTTACTCTTTACACCCTGCACACCACTCTCCATCTGCAACCTAATAACTGGGGGGACCTAGGGGGCCAAAGACCCTATGGAAATCTTTCCAACACCCCTTCATCTGTACTCCTGAGTCCATTACAATCTGTACCATGTGCCAGTTTGTGAAAGGTGAACCCAGGGCAGATATCGTGACGCTCTGGGTCCTGGAGTCAACCAATGTATGTCTCATCTCTCCCTTTTCTTGACCTACGTTTTACAAATAGTGTCCCTAAATGAGGGCTGACAGTCTTGCATCAATAAATAAGTCATGCTCAGCCCATAAGGGTCACAGAGAATGAAAAGCAGCCAGTTGTAGAGTTTGCTATTTTCAGTCTGACCCCATCGCTCGGGGGCTTATTGAACAAAAGCATCACAACATCGCCTCATTTCTCATCTATTCATAGGGATGTTAGATACTGAGAGATGACAGAGTACTAGATATTGTATTGTATTAAATCAGGGATACATTGTACTTTATCGCACATTAGATATTGAGATTTATTTTCTATAATATTGGTTGTGAGCATGCAGGTATAAAGAGGAACTGGATACACGCCTCATTAACCTGCGAAACGCGTTGTTTGGAGAGCATGGCTATAGACCGATCCGGAAAGGCAGAGGAAGAGGATCTTAGGACATGTTTACTCTGCTCCTTCACTCAAAGCCAGGAATGGACCCCACTGAACAATGCCAGGAATGGACCCCGCTGAGCGAAGACAGGAATGGACCCCGCTGAGCGATGACAGGAATGGACCCCGCTGAACGAATACAGGAATGGACCCCGCTGAGCGATGACAGGAATGGACCCCGCTGAACGAATACAGGAATGGACCCCGCTGAACAATGCCAGGAATGGACCCCGCTGAGCGAAGACAGGAATGGACCCCACTGAACAATGACAGGAATGGACCCCGCTGAGCGATGACAGGAATGGACCCCGCTGAGCGATGACAGGAATGGACCCCGCTGAACGAAGACAGGAATGGACCCCGCTGAACGAAGACAGGAATGGACCCCGCTGAACGATGCCATGAATGGACCCCGCTGAGCGAAGACAGGAATGGACCCCAATGAACGATGCCAGGAATGGGCCCCGCTGAGCGAAGACAGGAATGGACCCCGCTGAACGATGCCATGAATGGACCCTGCTGAACGATGCCATGAATGGACCCCACTGAACGATGCCATGAATGGACCCCACTGAACGATGCCATGAATGGACCCCACTGAACGATGCCATGAATGGACCCCGTTGAACGATGCCATGAATGGACCCGTTGAACAGTTCACGTCCAGTTTATATACTCTTGATAGAGATTTATTAAGTGAGTGAAATCATTTGTGATTTTATGTTTGGCTAATAAAGATATGTGCATGGCTGCAGCCCCTTGTCCGCGCTTTCCTTTTTAGGTCATTGAAGTAGATGGGACTGGGCTCTATTATATATTGAGGAATAAACAAAGTGCTCCATTTAGTGCTCAAAGGCACAACACAATCCAAAAAGGGACCTTTGAGGCACTTGGAGACAACACTGGGACTGGTGCTTTATTAATCCTATAAGTAAGTGTGTATTATTTATTCTTTATCATTTCTCATCCGTCTAAATCATTAGCAGCGAAAAGACTTGCGTGGAAGGGATACAATAACCTACACTTGTCCTCAGCCTGCACCCCCGGCACCGGCACTCAGCCCTTTAACTCCTCTGTCTAACTTATTCTGCTGTAGTTACTGCATTTTTATTCGTACATTGTACAACGCTGCATAACATGTTGGCGCTTTACAAGTAATCATTTTATAGCTTTGAGAGGCAGCCATTTCCATCTAATATACTTGCTACAGCAATGCATAGCAAACTGTTTGGGGATTTAATTAACATGAAATTAAATAGGCATATAAAACCAACTAACAAACGATTCAAAAAGTAAAAAGGTGCTACGAATTACACAGACAAGGAAATACACAGGCACGCACAGACACACACAACCATAATAAGCAGAGACTAGTAGTATATACATAAACAAAGACACACAAGAAAACAGAAACACAGACTCTCCAGCTCCATATACAAGAATAAGTGGATACGAAATTACATAATTTAATGAATTTCTAAAGAAATACACCATATCCTCATGTTGGGCAGACTAGATGGGCCGAACGGGCCGTCACATTCTATGCTTCTATGTTCTGTAAGTGCTCCCAAATCTCCTCCCAAAGATATCTGATCCACAAATAAGAGATCAATTGCATTGAAACTATAAACTCTCCAGCAATCTATTGATCGGCCTTGATATAGCCACTAGATCATTTATCAATATTACAGGATGGTTTACTGAGTGTCAACCAATCATTAGAACTGCATCTTCAGATAGTAACAATTATTATATTTTAACTACAGATTCTTTAAATGAATTGACCAGATTTTACATTTTTATTCTTCTTCGATAAGTCATATTTCCAATTCAGCTCTACATTCTATGCTACTATATATTAAGGGGCTTTTCTTTAACATAGTGACACGTACAGATAGTGAGGGGGGTCAAATCCTTACGTATATACGTTTATAACAGCCTTACTGCACTGTAACAATGGTCAATAATAATATCACAGAGTTATAATATCACAGAAATGATCAGTGCAGCAATAAACCATCGTCCAGGGAAGATCTACCTGCAGGACATTGTCTAGAGCAACAGCCTGAATTATTACATTTGACCTGATCTATTGACTAACCGGAGTGATTTTAATCTTTTTTTACCTTACACTTGTACAGAAGAAAAAAACGGAAAAGACAAAAAAAATTCTAAAAAGGAAAAGCAGCATAACATGCACAGTGATTGCCATATTGGGAGTAGGGGGGGCTCATTCAACGTCTTACATAGATAATAACATCCCCCGCCGTTAACTGGAGTGGATGGAATGGGCGATAAATGTTGGATTGGTGAGCAGAGCCTACTGTAAACGTTACGCATTCCATGCAGCGCTGCCTAAATAATACACAATGTATCATTATAAGAAAATGGATCATTTATGGAATTGTACATCTATAGAGCTAGCCAGAAAATGTATACACACTTCAGCATAACAAAAACCTGTATAAATAAAACAAAAAAACCTAAATTTATTAAGACATCAAGGGATGAATACAAGTTAACTTTGACCTCTACAATTACTAGAGGTGCTCAAAGCGGTTGCCATTAACGTCCAGACTCTTATTAGAACGGAGCACTGCGCTCGGGCAACGTGGCCCAAAGTTTGCAGTGGGCTTGCTGCACGAGCCGTTTCAATTTCATCCTGGAGAGCTGCCAGTGTAGCTGGTTTTCTGCGATACACGACATCCTTTATGGGCCCCAAAGGGTAATAGTCAAGAGGTGTTAAATCAGGAGAATGTGCGGGGAACTCAACTGCACCTCTTTGTCCTATCCAGTGCCCTAGAAACGGCATGTGCAGCAATCACACTGCAAACGTTGGGCAACTCTCTTCCTGACAATCTCCTATGAATTAATCACCCACAATGAATGACAAGTGGAAAGCATCATGAAAAAGGACAAACACGCTCACTGCGAGACGAGAAAATAACAACTTCATGTTTACATTCGGTAAATACCAGGCTCCGATCATTCTGTAATGGCAGCGACCAGAGCAGTAACCAGAAAGGAAGCAACCTGTAGGCTTATAAACCACTGAAAGGATCATTATAACAATAATACTACGTAAGGATAGACTATCGCCACACAGAAAGCGATGCATCAAATATTACAGATATTAAAGGAGACAACAAAGGGGATATTACAGAACCCTGGCGATATTACAGAATGGGGCGATACTGCAGAATGGGGCAGTATTATTGAATGAGGGTGATATTACAGAATGCGGGCAATATTACAGAATGCGGGCAATATTACAGAATGCGGGCGATACTACTGAATGCAGGCGATATTGCAGAATGGGGCGATACTGCAGAATGGGGCGATACTGCAGAATGGGGCAGTATTATTGAATGCTGGCAATATTACAGAATGGGGCAATACTGCAGAATGGGGCGATACTGCAGAATGGGGCAGTATTATTGAATGCGGGCGACATTGCAGAATGGGGCGATACTGCAGAATGGGGCGATACTGCAGAATGGGGCGATACTGCAGAATGGGGCAGTATTATTGAATGCGGGCGACATTGCAGAATGGGGCGATACTGCAGAATGGGGCAGTATTATTGAATGCGGGCGATATTACAGAATGGGGCGATACTGCAGAATGGGGCAGTATTATTGAATGCGGGTGATATTACAGAATGCGGGCAATATTACTGAATGGAGGCGATATTACAGAATGCGGGCGATATGGCAGAATGTGGGCAATATTGCAGAATGTGCCGATATTACAGAATGGGGCGATATTGCAGAATGGGGCAGTATTATTGAATGCGGGCGATATTACAGAATGCGGGCGATATTACTGAATGGAGGCGATATTACAGAATGCGGGCGATATGGCAGAATGTGGGCAATATTGCAGAATGTGCCGATATTACAGAATTGGACGATATGGTAGAATGCAGCGCCATGGATAAAGAGAGGGATTATACACAACATATTCTACTAAAAGTACTTTTTCTGAAGTGGTTCCTAGATCTTGGTGAAGGGAGGATGAACAAATTAAGCCAGAAGGTCAAATAAAGCCATGAATGTAAATGAACATTTAACCCAACATACTTTTGGTGACTCCTCACAGAGTCTGCAAGCGACAGACCTCCTCAGCTGTCCCTATTTAATCTAATAACAGGACTCCCGGGGCCTCAACACACTTTACCCCCCTGTGAGTCAGATGTCAGGCTCACATCTCCATCTGGCCACAGTAAGAAAACAACTGCAAAATCCAAAAAGCCTCTTCCAGAAAACGGAGCATTTTACCGCTGCATGGAGCGAGGAATGATAGGAGTTGAAGGGTCCATGATTACTTTCTGGCACCCAGATGGGTCGGATTGCCACCACCCTTTCCACCAACGCCAACCAATCTGGAAAATTTACTATAATGTTGGAATTGGAGAACCTAAACTCACCATTTTAAAGGCGGTTGGCACTTTACAAACTATAATCACTTAACCAGTATGTACGATCAGCACATTGACAATAAAACAGCAATCTGCGAAAAACGAGAACGGAAAGTGAAAAATATTAAATTGGTGACTATTGCAAAAAAATTACTCTTTGTATTTGGCGTTTTACTACATGAACCAAAGTATGATTTACAGCAATTACCAAGAATACAACGGATTCCATGCCCTCGGCGCTAGCTGTAACTAAATATACAAACTGCCTGTAAAACTCAATTAAGGCAAACACATTCCCCAAATAATATCCCTGACACATTTCATACTATAATTAATGTCAAACACGGATCAGTTTTACATTAGGTCACTGGAGAACGAGATCTGTTCGCACTGCGTGAAATGTGGCGTTTTTGACAGGTGTTGGCGGATAAAAAGAGAGAGGTTAGTGCTGGTGAAAAATATCTCCGAGCGGTTTAATAAGCTCCGAATGTCTCTGGGTCAGTGACGCCCCTCTTGTTACAGTAACTGCGCAAAGTCACATTGTGCAAGTATTTCTGCTTTTATCAACTTGCTCGATTCACAGCCACCTCCACAGAACAGCTGCCCAAGTAATAAACCCTCTCTGTAATCTAGATTAAAAAATACCTCTCAGATGGATAAATCAACTCATCTGCCGCTTTCTGATCGTTTAGTAGAATGTAAAACAGCACTCCAAATAAATTCATAGATTTATCTGGATCAGAAAACGCATTAACAGATAAGATTGCGCCCTACCCAGGCTGTGCTAAAAGGGTGTCCAATCTGTCTCCTCGATAACGCTGCACTTTCCGTGCCTCGTTATGCTAGATGAGAAACAGAACAACCGCTGAGAACGCATCTCTTAGAGTCCATCTCGCAGCATCCCCAGCCCCCACGCACTCTCCAGGTTTCATTATAAAAAGCAATTCTTAGAATATAATAAAACACTTTGCCCATAGTTATTGGTTCTAATATGAGAAAAAGGTTACACAATGAACTTTCTCTGCTTTAACAGCTGGAAGCGGACGGATGGAGGGGAATTTCTTCCTGTTGATAAATAACACACAGAATGATAGATTATAACCACTCAGAGTAGTAACAGCACGGCTGTAAGTCTAGATATGCAGCCGATCCCTTGGGAGCGACAGAGGGCAAACACAAGGCGCAGACAAAGTAAGTGACATGGGGGAGAGGCGGGTAACAGCACCCATGGTTCCCTGTGTAAATTCAGCCCTTGGGACTTTTAATGGATTTTTTCACTCATGAAGACAGTAATGGTATTCTGTGCCATGGCTAATAAAAACGCAGACTGCAGTGCCAGGGCTAATATAACACAGACTGCAATGCCAGGGCTAATATAACGCAGACTGCAGTGCCAGGGCTAATATAACGCAGACTGCAATGCCATGGCTAATATAATACAGGTTGCAATGCCAGGGCTAATATAACACAGGTTGCAATGCCAGGGCTAATATAACGCAGGTTGCAGTGCCAGGGCTAATATAACGCAGGCTGCAGTGCCAGGGCTAATATAACACAGACTGCAATGCCAGGGCTAATATAACGCAGACTGCAATGCCAGGGCTGATATAACACAGGTTGCAATGCCAGGGCTAATATAACGCAGACTGCAATGCCAGGGCTGATATAACACAGGTTGCAATGCCAGGGCTAATATAACACAGACTGCAATGCCTGGGCTAATATAACACAGACTGCAGTGCCAGGGCTAATATAACACAGGCTGCAATGCCAGGGCTAATATAACACAGACTGCAATGCCATGGCTATATATAACACAGGCTGCAATGCCATGGCTATATATAACACAGACTGCAGTGCCAGGGCTAATATAACGCAGACTGCAATGCCAGGGCCAATATAACACAGGCTGCAATGCCATGGCTATATATAACCCAGACTGCAATGCCAGGGCTAATATAACCCAGACTGCAATGCCAGGGCTAATATAACGCAGACTTTGGTTTAATAAAATTTGTCTACCATTCTCCTCTGAGGTAGATTATAATTTCCCCCCGATACTCCCATATCCCTGGGGTAGATTATAAATTGGTTCATATCTCCCCAGAGTAGATGATTATTTGTCTCCGATTCAGGGTTGATACTGCCCCTCGCTACAGACCCTGATATTTAATAGTGTATGATCGTTTTTGTTCAGTATCCCGGACTACATTGGCAAATTAAAATTCCTGTTTGTTATAAAAATAAATCTTTAAACCATTGTGTTTTGGTTTTTTTTGGTGATCTGAAAAGCTTGTTCTAGTTCGGATTCCTTCATTGAGCTTCGTTCAGGGTTTGAGAAGAGTAACGCAGCAGTTTTGTGGCGGAGGTGAAATGGCAACCGATGCAAACCAACAGCTCCAATTATCCTACAGCGTATAGAGAGCATTACCTGCCAAGATTAACAGCAGATAAACACCCAGTCTCACTACACTCCTCAATTAACTCACCATTCACTCCCCAGAAGGTGAGAAATTCAGAAAGTGTCAGATAATCCCACAATTCCCCAACTAATTTGCTAATCTGGGAAATACTAAACCCTTTTTAGCATAGGCATCTCAAACTGGGGCCCACCCATATTGCTGGACTACAATTCCCATTATCCTCTGGCCATCTATTACATTTAAAGAATTCTGTAAGCTGTCTGGATGGCGAGTGTTTGAGAGGAATCCCTCGTAACATCTTAGGTGGAACCGCCGGACACAGTGGTAATCAAAAATCACATTATTGCCGTGATTACACTATTCACACAGCCGGCAAAACAAACCACAAAACAGCTTCAACGCAAACATGGACACTGCGCAAAGAAACAGCATAAACGCGAGCACAGTACTCAAAGCCATCCGATGACGATGCAACGGTGAGGATCTATGGTGTAAAATCTCCATTCACAACACATAGACACGCAGAGGGAGGTTTCTTGTGTAATTTGAAATTCCTCTGCTGTTTGAAAAGAAGTTAATTAAAGCCACGTGCGCGGAATACTATATGCATTTTGCAAAGGAAACGCACACAACAAGTGTTGGAAAAATTAACACTTTGTATTCCAGAGCAGGTTTAAGAATGAGTTTCTAACTGAGTTGCTCTGACCGAGTGGCCAGAATTTGCTGCGTGATAGAATCAACCTGGGATTTATCCAGAGTATACGACGGGTTAAGAAGACAATCTAAATATATACATTAGATACGTGTAGGGCAAGAAAAACAGTTGCGCCCTTTAGGAAAACAAACATTGAAATTTCACATTTGGCTTATATCCACATTTACTAACATATTGGGGTTTATTCAATAAACTGGGATTCGGGCCAAAATTACAGAATTGGAAAAAGAAATGTAACTCTAGCTATTATTCTATGGTAGTTTGGCACAAAATGTGCCTATAACGCAGTTTTCCTGACAGTTGGCTGTTTACTCAATAAGTCCCGATTCAGACTATAACAACATCATTCACTAAACGGCGAATTGTCAGGAATGTGTTTTGGATCGACAAAGTAAAAGCAAAAATAGCCGACTATGAAAATTATATTTTGTAATAAAAAATAAGGTCCAGTAAAGTCGGGTTAAACGCTTTGTGAGTTGATTGTAAAACCAAGTGGGAGGTCCTATCATTGAAAACCCATTTTAAAGGTTCCCTATAAAGTCATGTAGATAAAAGTTTTGGACAATAGGTTTGATTCTCTGTGTTGTACGTTTACTGATTAGCTGGCTCTCATTGTCAATACAATGCTTTGTGACTCGCATTCACCGACCTGCTCACATTCTCATCCTCCTACCAGAGTTGCTATAGATCTCTCCTTAGAACACCCTAAAAAGCAGATTAGAAGATTTGATCCCACTGCTGGGAGAAAAAAGGCCAGTAATACCTTTCCCTGTAACGTTAAATGGCTTCCTGCAATGTCCCCTAGCCAGGACCAGGAATTCAATTGAAAATTTCGAGGCAGATTAGGATAAAGAAAGAGTTTTTGTCAATTACAACATTCCATTTAAAGACAATAGTTGGGTAACGTTAAGAGAATCCATCCAAGTTGGTGAATGGCCCCGAGCAGCAGGCGTACAGCAATTCTAGTCTTTTATTGTTATTTAGACAAACCAACTACGGCCATTCATGCATAATTACAGTGTCCGTTCCTGTGAGGTCATGGAAGACAAAGAGGAAATAAAGTGATTTATGGGTTGATTCTGAGATTTATATCTCTCTCAAACATCTCTCCACCAAGTGCTTCGACCTCTGAAAAAATTTTTTTTAATAAAACATTGCTCAAGTGAAAAGTGACAGAATGCTTTAAATGCCTTAAGCGAAGCTGGACGCTACATCACTGGCAGGGAAACAGAAAGCAGGACGCCGGGCATTAACAAGGGGACGGAGAACATCTCATAATGAAATAAAATGAAAAATATCTGTGCATCACAAAGCCATCTATCACACAAGGTACAGGACAGATACGGTTAGCCTAAATGTGGAGCTAGAGGGGTGAGAAACATGGAACTGTATTCATTAAATATCGCAATAGCGTAAGGAAATGTGCCATCCAGTCCCTGTCACCCAAAGAGCTGACAATCTAAAAAGCAGTCATGCCAGTTTGTATCAAATCTAACTACACTTTTCGCACAATCTAAATTTAATATTGAAAGGAGGAATTATTTATTTTATAACAAGAAGAGTATTAAAATATTAACCAAGATAATTCCCTGAATAACAGTCAGTTTATACAAATCACATCCTAAATCGTTGTTTCTTTAAGATGCTGGGTACGGTCTCCTGTTACACTTCTTAGCTGTAAAGAGCTTTTAACTGGTTATAAAAGGAGACCCCTCTCCCATAACACAACGGCTGCAGCATAGAAAATACAGGATTCAAAAGAGCCTCCAGTTTAAAGTGTGATCAGGAGGAATGGCTTTAATCAGGATGTACTTTAGAAAGTCTGAACGTATGGCCTCTCATTTAACCTCCATGGATTTATTTTTAACAGTTGTCGGCCCTTAAAATGAAATCGCACTCAAACTGTTTACATTATGGAAGAAAAATGTAAACTTGGAATCCCTTTGTATACAGCTCCCTTCCTGAGTCGCCACGCTGGGCAGGGAGAGCGAACATGTGAATCTACGGAATGCAGCAATTAGCAAGCGCTCAATCAACCCACGGCCTTGACATCTCCAACGGGATTTCCTCTTATAGAATATTCTTATCCAGGAAGGCCGGCATGGGGAAAGCCCTAACCTACATATACACAGCGTGGAACGTGTAAATACCTGGAAGATTCTTAGTGTTCGAATAAACTCATTATTTTATGTACAAACAATAAAACTAATGGGCGTGAACATGTGTTATCCGACCGCTAATCCCATGTTCCATTTATCGCTTTCATTTTACATATACGAATCTCAAGGCAGTTCTATTCACCTTTTAGTAGAGAGTCCTGGTGGGTCCCATAGTGCGTCCTGCTGCCATCCTTTCTCCTAATTGAACAACACATACATCCAGCCATCCACCATGTAGGTGTCAATTCAAAATATTAACTTTTACCTATAAAACTCTAACAACTCTAGCCCCTGTTACATTTGTTTACTAATCCATAGGTACGCCCATTCTCGGTCTCTGCCTGTGACCTTATCCTGTCCACTGCTCTCACCCGTACGGCCAACTCGCACTTACAGGACTTCTCCCGGACAGCTCCTTTCATTTGGAAGTGTCTGCCTACCCCCATCAAACTCTCCCCTAGTCTGCAATCATTTATCAAGTCCATCAAAACCCATCTTTTCAGAAATGCTTATGGCCTCGCAGAGTATTCTATTTTATAAATCTATGTCTTGCTCTCTCCAAAAGAGCTATGCTCCACTCTCACCTCCAATTCTGCTCCACTCCCACCATGTTTGTTTGCTGCCCCCTTCGATGCCTTTCCCATTGTGTTCGTATACCCCACCTCCTCTAGACTGTAAGCTTGTTTCAGCAAGGTCTTCATCAATCTACTGTTGACATAACATTTTGTAATTGTCTCATTTATAGTGGTTTCCCCCTTTTATAACATTGTAAAGCGCTGCAGAATAAGTTGGTGCTTTATAATAACAATAATCAGACTAAGTAACCTTCTTCCATTGCTCCATGATCCAGTTCTGACACTCCATGGTCCAGTTCTGACACTCCATGGTCCAGTTCTGACGCTCCATGATCCAGTTCTGACGCTCCATGGCCCAGTTCTGACGCTCCATGGCCCAGTTCTGAAGCTCCATGGCCCAGTTCTGACGCTCATCTTCATGAAACTATTTTTGGTGATGGACAATGGTCATCATGGAACTCTGTCCGACCTGCGGCTACGCAGCCCCATACTCAGCAAACTACGATGCGTTGTGTGTTCTGACACCTTTCTATGATGGCCATCGTTACGTTATGAAGCAGTTTGAGTTACAGTAGCTCCTCTGTGTGATCGGACCGGACAGGCTAGCCTTTGCATCAATGAACCTTGGGTACCCATGACCCTGACGACAGTTCACCGGTAGTCCTTCCTTGCACAACTTTAGGTAGTTACTAACCAATGCATACCAGGAACACCCCACAAGACTTGCCATTTTGGAGATTCTCTGACCGAGTCGTCTAGCCATCATTATTCAGCCCGTGTCAAAGTCACTCATATTTTCGCTTGCCCATTTTTCCTGCTTCCAACACATGAGATTCAAAAACTGACATTTCAATTGCTGTCGAATATATCTCCCACCACATGCCCGGTGTTATTGTAACAATATAATCAATGTTATTCACGTCACCTGTTAGTGGTTTTAATGTTGAGGCTGATACGTGTTTATAATATACACAGTTACCACAATGCACACATCCTCCCATATCCCACACAGGACAATATTGTACAATTGAGACCATTCTGGACATACCTTTCGGGGGCCACAACTGGTGCACAAACATCACACAAACACCTCACTCTACTTTAATTTATCATGAATTATATGTCAATCAGAACAAGGCAGGAAATGAGCAACGATCCCCCGACTTACAGCAAAGATAATTCTAACACTAATAGGAGCTTCTCTGCTAGCTTGTCTGTGAATACATCCAATAACACCACTGGCCTGGGCACGAAATTAAGGAGAAATCACAGGTCATTAGAGAAATGATAAAACTACGTTTTACTGACAGACAAAGAAACACAGACTCCACATTACCTGTAACTTGTGTTAATCTTTTCCCCTGAGATGCTTGGTTTTGTTTTTTATATATTTATATTACAAATTTACCAGCTGACCTCCCAATCCAGTTCAGACAAGGCACAGCCAGGGCACACATTGCAAATGAAGAGAAATAGTAACATTGTTTCATTTCTCCCCCTCTCTGTAAGCTCTCTCTATGCTGACTGCCAGGTGCAAAGGGCGGGGCTTATAACAAGCTAAAATAGTGGAGCCCAGTTGCAGAATCAAGGTATATACAGCGGGGTGGGGTTTCCATATTTAACTTTGATTAAAAATCCTCAAAAAAAATACATATTTTAAATATAGGAGGTAGGTAAACGGAATATGGAAAGTCAGGGTAGTGACAGTTCCTTTTTGGGCTGGGATTGGGTATAATTTGTAAAACAACATATTGTGAGAGTCCAGGATCAGGTGGACTTTATGGAGGTTGTTTGACCCCCAGAATCTCGAGTTTTAAACACCCCAACTAGTGGTCACAACGACCTGCACCCCCCAAATAGGCGAACCTGCCTTTAAATTCAGAAAAGCATAGAGGCGTCAGACAGAGTAAGGTCAAAGGTGAGCCTTTTATTGCACCAACCAGAAATCCTGAGAAAGCTCTAAGAAACTTAAATTGGCCTTTCCTGAGAGTGCAATAAAACTCTCACATTTCACTGCACAGAGTGTCAGCTCAGCTGTCATGAGGAACGCCACTTAGGGTTCACCAAGAAAAGCCCTTTTCCGCAAAACCCCTGAACCCACAAACTGCAGGTCAGCATAAGCAGAGCACAGACGCAGCATTCATCGCATCATACAAGTCATAAAACACGGATCCTAACCAGACCATTCTTGCCTCAAAACGTTTACACACACTTATGGAGGTTCTGGATAAAGAGAATTTCTCTGGAGCAAACTTCTAAAACTTCAACAATCAGCAAGAACACTCTATTGGTTTCCATGGTGTCTGCGCAACAATTCACACTTTGCGTCAGAATTTTGTTTAAACAGAATCCCAATGAAGTGGCAGAAGGCCATAGCATTCTAAAGACTTGAGAATTTATGGATTAAAATTGCCGCATTTGCTTTTGCACAAGTTTTTCGACATGCGCAATTTTCTTATTTATAAACGGTCACTCCACCCTTAAAGGACCACTCTAGGCACCCAGACCACTTCAGCTTAATGAAGTGGTCTGGGTGCCAGGTCCAGCTAGGATTAACCCATTTTTTTATAAACATAGCAGTTTCAGAGAAACTGCTATGTTTATGAATGGGTTAAGCCTTCCCCCAAATCCTCTAGTGGCTGTCTCATTGACAGCCGCTAGAGGCGCTTGCGTTATTCTCACTGTGAAAATCACAGTGAGAGCACGCAAGCATCCATAGGAAAGCATTGATAATGCTTTCCTATGCGACAGGCTGAATGCGCGCGCAGGTCTTGCCGCGTGTGCGCATTCAGCCGACGGGGAGGAACGGAGGAGGATCAGAGGGGGAGAGCTCCCCGCCCAGCGCTGGAAAAAGGTAAGTTTTTACCCCTTTCCCCCTTCCAGAGCCGGGCGGGAGGGGGACCCTGAGGGTGGGGGCACCCTCAGGGCACTATAGTGCCAGGAAAACGAGTATGTTTTCCTGGCACTATAGTGGTCCTTTAAACATTCTGGATTTTTTTCCTAGCTTTTTCTGTAATACAGCAATAAATAAGGCACTTTTTTCCTGATAATTTTACCAATGATTACTTTCACAAAAGAAGAAGTCAAATAAGTAATATTAAAAAGGTTAAAAAAAGGGGGGCGGAGTCTAGCCACTGAAGCGATCAGACGCATGGCCGAGGAGCTCTGGGACGAAAATAGCAAAAACGGTCGATAAAGGTGGGATACACTACCCAAATCACACATCAAGGAGTACCCCAACATCCCCCAAACCACATGGGCCGTAAAACAAAAAAAACCAAAAGCCTGACAAGCCTCGGCAGGGCATGAACAACGGGGACCTATGGAAACAGGCCCTGAGCACCCCATGCCCCAATATGGCATCCCTACATGGCGGCTGTTCCGACTTTCAGGACAGGACATCAGACGAAGCAGAGGGGAATACTTACCAGAGCCAGAGGTACCTCCACGCCGGTAACAATGGAAGCGATCAGCAAGCTAATGGAGGACCACCATCAAAAAATATCGGCAGAGGTGGCCGCAATCCGAGACGACCTGCGCGGTCTGTCTAGCCGACTGGGAGTAGTAGAAGGCAACTCTAACACCCAGGCCACCCACATCAAGGAGCTGCAACGGGCGGTCTCAGAGCTTCAGCAACACGGACCGAAAGCTTAACGCCCAGGAAGATAAACGGCGCCAAAATAATCTGAAAGTAAGGGGAGTAGCAAAAAACATTACAGAAGCTGAACTACCACACTTCACTAGGCAGCTCCTAACTGCACTTCTGAACCCCAAAACAGCCAAAGCGACCCAACTAACTGGTATATTCCGTATACCAAAATCAATCAAGGCACCAACTTCAGCTACTGGAGACCTGGTTACTCAATTCCTCAGCAGCACAGACAAAGCAGCAGTACAAGCAGCCACCAGAAGCCAACCAACCTACCTTTTTGAGGAGATAGAGCTCTCCTTCTATGCAGATCTCTCTGGAGGAACGTTAGCGTGGAGGAGGGCACTGAGACCGTTCACTTCCCTACTATGCACACATCAACTCCGGTACCGATGGGGCCCAGCCAACACACTGCACGTCACCAAAGGAGACGCAACGTATGTAATACACGACATGCAAGAAGCCGCAGCAGCACTGAGAGACTTAGATCTCCCCTCAGACTCCCTCGGAAGGGCGGCACCTGCAAGCTCTCGAGGCCTAGATCCCGTACATGCCGCGGAATTCAAGCCTAGACAGAGAGCCACGGAGACCTATGCAGCGGCCACAACTTGAACCTGACAGGCCCCTAACCGGGACAATATCTTCTATATTACAGTTTAATGACACCCCTTTTTTTTTAAAGTTCGTTGTTCCTTTATAAAACCACGTGGGGGATCAATGGGATGACGGAGGGCCCACACCCAGACTACAATAACGCCACCACGACCCCTCACCAAGACAAACGGACCCGGAACCCAACCCGGACCCCACTGACAGTCCCCTGGCAACATCGCTCCCCCACCCCTCCCCCCTCTCGCATCTCGAGGTAAATCAGGCGCAACATACAACAAGACAAGGGCCTAACCCGTCTGGCCAGGACTAAACGGACAGACACGCACTACTGACAAATATAGCCCAGCCCCAGACTGCCTAACACAACTTACTAGCTCAACCTTTCTTTAACCTAGCACAAATCACAGAAACCTCAACATTGGTTTATTAACGACAAGCTTAAATTGTATACTTTTTATCACATGCCACAATCGATATTAGAATTGTTTCAACGTAATTTACAGAGAAAAATGTGCAGTATCCGAGTGCCATATTGTCATTACTGGTGTTTATTCCATGAGTGTTGTTGTGGCACATAACGTTTGCTTGTAACCTCTCGTGCACAGAAAAATAAAGAATTATAAAAAAATAAAAAAAAATTAAAAAAAAAGGTAAAAAAAATGCATTTGCTATTCGAAGGATTTTTTTTTTTTTATTCCTTAAATTTAAACGTTTACAGCGAAAACTGCCACTGACAGCGATGCACAAACCTGTATGGAAAAAAAGCCACAATCTGGCTCCTCCTTTTTATACATCCTCCACGCAACTACTTAAAAATGGCAAGAAAAAAAAAAAAAAGGTGACTCTATATTTATATATTTTTTTTTTTAAAAAGGTAATTCATTCTTTTCATTTATTAATCATAAAAAAATAAAATTATATTTAAGTGTTATTACTGCATTCTGAATTTTCCCAATATCTGAGTTGCTCTTTCCAGGCTCGGAATGTTAAGTAACTTAGAGCGGTTTGCTTTCAAGGTATTGTCCAGTTTGAGAAAAAGACAAGATGCAGTGGGAGACAATGAGTTTCTAGGTTCCAAGCACCTTGTCTGTCCTTCCTCTTTTCAATAGACCCGAGATTCTGTTCCTGTTTGAACTTGCCGTCTTTCTCCAACGTTTAGCTGGTAACACTGCGCAGTCCTTTTGTCATTCTAATCACGGAGAGAACGCTAGCTTATTAAACTACACTTCCCGTAATCGAAGTTGAACAGACTTGTGGTCTCTCAATAGAAATCCAGAATTAATGCCATCAGTAGAGAAGCGATACTACCAGGAAAAAAAAAAAGGAGGCTTGAAAAGTACCCCCTCCATTCTAACACACACACACAGACATTTTCTATACATTGCGCAGAGCACAAACATCTTTAATAATCCTCTGCCAAGATCACACGTAATGAAAGGTAACCAGAGGCGACACAAAAAGTCACCACATTACTATTTACTAGAATGTATTGTGTGTCGCAATGTACTGGCGGAATACTCGCTCTCTGAAAATGGGTATAAAGGCCACACTTACCCCTTTCATTGGCGGCATAAAGATAGGGAAAATAGCTCTAACATATGATGTAGCGCTGTACCATGGGGTAAACGAGAGATTGACCATTCCCGCACAATACAAAGCCACTCCAACTTACCATCAAGAAACCCAATGGGGGGGCTCTGGATCAAAATTATAAAATGGAGCAGTCAGCAGAATTATTCCACTGGTTTCTATGGTAATTGCTCCCCTTTTAGAGATCTGATGTAAAAATTACAACATCTTACCTAATATCTAATTGCATTGTTACACTGTGCTCAGAGTGAAATCGTGATACATTCTAACTGATAAAATCCTCACCGAGTTATATATTAAACTAAGATTTGGGGAGATTTCAGAAAAACTTGCATTTTGGCTTAAAACGTACAGAATTCTCAAACATGGCTATTCTTACTGCAGTTATATGATTGATTCGCCAGAATGAGGGCAGAAATTAGATACTTTTAATTATTATAGAAAATAAGCTAAAAAAAAAAAAAAAACTAACCCTGTATTGTATGTGATACAAGCTAATTATTCCACAATATACTATAACTGAAAGTCTAACCGTGAACTCACAGTAAAGATAACTCCTTTTACAAAATACAAACAGTAGCCGTGAGTCTGGCCAAATGCTAGGCAGGGATTGAATGCTTTCGCTGGAGTGTCAGAAAGCTAGCAATGTACTAACTAGAGACGAGTAGAATGAAGCTATATATATATATAACGGGCCCTGCACATGTCCAGCTCAGATCTGGGATGGGACGGGGACATAATGAAGGCGATGTCGAAAAAAAAAAAGAAAGAGTAGTAGATACATGGATTACCCACCCAGAAGAGGCAGTAAAGATTGACAAAGTGGAAAGTTCAGTATTACTTGAGACAGACAGAGAATAAACTGCTGTTAAATTCTCTCTATTATACAGAAACCCAACCAACATCTTCTTATTGGAGATAATCTGTGAAACTGGCCACACTGCCACGTGGATTCCATTCCACTATGTGCCATCCTTTCTGTCCAAGTCACATCTGTACAGCAGAGCCAATAGATTCCAATTAGCCATACAGGGCAGGCCTGTATACAGCCCCGTACACATCGATATACAGCATAATGTCTCCCCACACACGGTGGGGGGAGGGAGGCTTGCGCTAACATGGCTCCTGTGGGATCCTATGCTCCGTCACACTGGGCTTGTTTTTTAGATAAATTGCTCAGAATGGAGCCTTAATCCAAATTAATATCACTAGTGTATTGAAAGCGCCATATTCTAGTTATAATAATTATATATATATATTTTATATTATTAGAATATTTATTAATTATATGAGGACACTTTACATTGTTCTTACAGGAAGAGAATGGAGAGAGAGAGAGACTGTGGCAGCACTTTTCATACAGAGACACCCACTAAGGATATTTCAGGGTTGGAATCCGTGGCTCGCGACTATTAGGGATGACATTTAAATGATGTTCTCCGCTCTGTGTCACCGCGGATCCAATAAACCCATGCAGCAGCGATGTTATATCAACGGAAAATTTCCACGAGTAACTTCCCGACGTGAGGAAGTACAGAAAGCGACAATTAAAGAGTCTATATGCAGAGATCATATATTTATAATAACAGAGTCTGGAGTTTTATTGTTAAGCAGGTTACAATATGGGAAAGAGCTCAGTAGACGAATGAAAGACTGGACGAAAACTATGAAATAATAATGTAGCAATTACTGTCAGCTCCACAGAACCAGTACTCCCATCCTATAACACTGCATGCTCCATAACTCCCATCCTATAACACTGCGTGCTCCATATCTCCCGTCCTATAACACTGCGTGCTCCATAACTCCCATCCTATAACACTGCGTGCTCCATAACTCCCATCCTATAACACTGCGTGCTCCATAACTCCCATCCTATAACACTGCGTGCTCCATATCTCCTGTCCTATAACACTGCGTGCTCCATAACTCCCGACCTATAACACTGCGTGCTCCAGTACTCCCATCCTATAACACTGCATGCTCCATAACTCCCATCCTATAACACTGCGTGCTCCAGTACTCCCGTCCTATAACACTGCGTGCTCTATAACTCCCGACCTATAACACTGCGTGCTCCATAACTCCCGACCTATAACACTGCGTGCTCCATAACTCCCACCTATAACACTGCGTGCTCCATAACTCCCATCCTATAACACTGCGTGCTCCATAACTCCCATCCTATAACACTGCGTGCTCCAGTACTCCCATCCTATAACACTGCGTGCTCCATATCTCCTGTCCTATAACACTGCGTGCTCCATAACTCCCGACCTATAACACTGCGTGCTCCATAACTCCCGACCTATAACACTGCGTGCTCCATAACTCCCGACCTATAACACTGCGTGCTCCATAACTCCCATTCTATAACACTGCCTGCTCCATAACTCCCATCCTATAACACTGCGTGCTCCATAACTCCCGTCC
Source organism: Pelobates cultripes (assembly GCA_933207985.1). Lineage (NCBI taxonomy): Eukaryota > Metazoa > Chordata > Amphibia > Anura > Pelobatidae > Pelobates > Pelobates cultripes. Next base: position 116,926,018 of record OW240921.1, read on the forward strand.
TATAACACTGCGTGCTCCATAACTCCCATCCTATAACACAGCGTGCTCCAGTACTCCCGACCTATAACACTGCATGCTCCATAACTCCCATCCTATAAGACAGCGTGCTCCAGTACCCCACCTATAAATAACACTGCGTGCTCCATAACTCCCATCCTATAACACTGCGTGCTCCATAACTCCCATCCTATAACACTGCGTGCTCCATAACTCCCGTCCTATAACACTGTGTGCTCCATAACTCCCATCCTATAACACTGCGTGCTCCATAACTCCCATCCTATAACACTGCGTGCTCCATAACTCCCATCCTATAAGACAGCGTGCTCCAGTACTCCCGACCTATAACACTGCGTGCTCCATAACTCCCATCCTATAACACTGCGTGCTCCATAACTCCCATCCTATAACACTGCGTGCTCCATAACTCCCGTCCTATAACACTGTGTGCTCCATAACTCCCATCCTATAACACTGCGTGCTCCATAACTCCCATCCTATAACACTGCGTGCTCCATAACTCCCATCCTATAACACTGCGTGCTCCATAACTCCCGTCCTATAACATTGCGTGCTCCATATCTCCCATCCTATAACACTGCGTGCTCCATAACTCCCGACCTATAACACTGCGTGCTCCATAACTCCCATCCTATAACACTGCGTGCTCCATAACTCCCATCCTATAACACTGCGTGCTCCATAACTCCCATCCTATAACACTGCGTGCTCCATAACTCTCCTACCTATAACACTGCGTGCTCCATAACTCCCGACTCTCCTATACACTGCGTGCTCCAGTATACTCCCCAGTACTCCATATAACACTGCGTGCTCCATATCTCCCATCCTATAACACTGCGTGCTCCATGACTCCCGTCCTATAACACTGCGTGCTCCAGTACTTCCATCCTATAACACTGCGTGCGCCAGTACTCCCATCCAATATTTACTCTACCTATGTGATCTAGTACTCCCGTCCTATACCAGAATCACTCCAATACTCGCGTTGCCTCTTAATGGAACCAGCTCTACACCCCTCACATTAACACATGATGAAATATATAAATGGGCTGGTGTCCATGGATAACAAAATAGTGCCAAGACCTGTAAAAAGTGAGAGATTTGTGTGCAAATTATTATTTTATAAGAAGTGCCATTATTCTGAAAGTATATATTTCAGTTCTTTAACGTTTGACATAAAATAAAGCACTCGATTTTATTTCTGCTTCCAAAGCCCTAACCCCCAGAGCGCATGAAAAACACAAATCTGCTTAACTTTAAGGCCAAAAGATATTGTCCCCTAAAGCCGTGATTTATCGCAAAACAGCCAGAAAGTTACCTCTAATGGGGATCAATGTCTGGACCGATTACATTATTGCTTAAGGGCGCGTAATGAGAATTTATGAAGGGAAAAGCAATTAGTACAATACATATTCATGAAATCTTGAAGCCAAAACAGAGCGGTTTACTGATAAAAGGTGGAACACACACACACACCACACATACACACATACACACACACCACACCCTTTAATTAAATTACAAGAATCATGTCTCCACAACCATCCCTGCAGCTAGAACGTGGTAAGGAACTGCATACATTAACAGGGCCAAAGTGAGAATTCAATATGAATTTCAAATTTAAGGCCAGAGTAGCCAGACTGGAAGCCTAGCGGAATTTTCCAATTTGGATATTTTGACCTTAAATTTGAAATTCACTTTGAATTCTCACACTAGTAAATACACCCTTAACCCAGCGACAAATACAAACAGCACTGTATCTATTAACATCAACTGCAGCGACAAATACACACAGCACTATATCCACTAACAACATCAACTGCAGCGACAAATACACACAGCACTATATCCACTAACAACATCAACTGCAGCGACAAATACACACAGCACTATATCCACTAACAACATCAACTGCAGAGACAAATACACACAGCGCTATATCCACTAACAACATCAACTGCAGAGACAAATACACACAGCGCTATATCCACTAACAACATCAACTGCAGCGACAAATACACACAGCACTATATCCACTAACAACATCAACTGCAGAGACAAATACACACAGCACTATATCCACTAACAACATCAACTGCAGCGACAAATACACACAGCACTATATCCACTAACAACATCAACTGCAGAGACAAATACACACAGCGCTATATCCACTAACAACATCAACTGCAGAGACAAATACACACAGCGCTATATCCACTAACAACATCAACTGCAGCAACAAATACACACAGCGCTATATTTACTAACAACATCAACTGCAGTGACAAATACACACAGCACTATATCCACTAACAACATCAACTGCAGCGACAAATACACACAGCGCTATATCCACTAACAACATCAACTGCAGTGACAAATACACACAGCACTATATCCACTAACAACATCAACTGCAGTGACAAATACACACAGCGCTATATAAACTAACAACATCAACTGCAGTGACAAATACACACAGCACTATATCCACTAACAACATCAACTGCAGTGACAAATACACACAGCGCTATATAAACTAACAACATCAACTGCAGCGACAAATACACACAGCACTATATCCACTAACAACATCAACTGCAGTGACAAATACACACAGCACTATATCCACTAACATCAACTGCAGCGACAAATACACACAGCGCTATATCCACTAACAACATCAACTGCAGTGACAAATACACACAGCACTATATCCACTAACATCAACTGCAGCGACAAATACACACAGCGCTATATCCACTAACAACATCAACTGCAGCGACAAATACACACAGCGCTATATCCACTAACAACATCAACTGCAGCGACAAATACACACAGCGCTATATCCACTAACAACATCAACTGCAGCGACAAATACACACAGCGCTATATCCACTAACAACATCAACTGCAGCGACAAATACACACAGCGCTATATCCACTAACAACATCAACTGCAGTGACAAATACACACAGCGCTATATCCACTAACATCAACTGCAGTGACAAATACACACAGCGCTATATCGATTACTTCAACAATCTTGTTTGAGCAGGGCTTTCTGTGCCTCTTGTCTCTGTTATTTCCTGTATGTCAGTTACTTATAAAATATTCCTATTCTATAAAATTGTAAAGCGCTGCAGAAACTAAATACAACCAAGATGAAAGTCAGAAGAAAAACAAAAATAAAAATAAAACACCTTAATCTTAGTTTAGAAAGGATGACTGAAAGTAGTGATCGTGACATTTTAATAAACTATTATATTAATGTAGAAGAGGAGATTGGGGGGGTAATGGAAATCTCTGTCCATGTCTGTCAAAGAGGAAAGACAGAGTGTGTCTGCAATTACCATAATATTAAATGCAAATACACCAAGATTAATTAATACTCTGAAATCTCTCTGTCACAGAAACCACAAACATAGTGCAGTGATTAATGTGCCCACTGTAATGATCTGTATGTAACCTGCAATCCCAGCCAGCCATTAGGCTGAGAGTGATAAAAAAAATTGGGGACAGTAACTGCACAGAGCACCTTAGGCTCCCACAGTGGGACAGTGACCCTACAAGCTCCCACAAGAGGGGTCGTGATCGCACAGAGGGGGGACAGTGACTGCTCAGAATAGGGGGGGGGGGGAGTGACCGCACAGAGCTCTTTTAAGCTCCCACAAGGAGGACAGTGACTGCACAAATGGGGGAAAGTGACCGCACAGGGGGGACAAGGACAGTGACCGCACAGAGGGGGTCACAGTGACTGCACACAGCACTTTAGAGCTTCCACAAGGGGGACAGTGACCACACAGGGAGAGGGTGACAGCACAGAGGGGGACAGTGACCGCACAGAGGGGGACAGTGACCACACGGGGAGAAGGGGACAGTGACAGCACAGAGGGGGAGAGTGACCGCACAGAGGGGGACAGTGACCACATGGGGAGAGGGGGACAGTGACAGCACATCAACAGAGGGGGACAGTGACCACATGGGGAGAGGGGGACAGTGACCACATGGGGAGAGGGGGACAGTGACTGCACAGAGGGGGACAGTGACTGCACAGAGGGGGACAGTGACTGCACAGAGTGCTTTAGAGCTCCCAGAAGGGGTTACAGTTGCTGCCTATACCGAGAGCTATTACTTTAGATCTCACACACCAAGCCCCAAATTGATTTATCAAACCTTAAAGTGGTTACTTTCTGTCAGCAAGAAGAAACAAACTATTTAAATGAGCCGAAGTGCCCTACTTGGAGCCTGCTATAAAACACTTGGAGAGTTCAATTACAGCAAAGAATGCTTCTCCAGGCCATAAAGTATATCCTTCCTAGGAGCCCCTGGGGGGATCTCAGTCCCTGACAATACCCCCACTCCCCGGACTGTCACATAAAAAATTCAAAGTAAGTGGGGAGGAGACTCTGGTAGCCCATATCAAAGAGTTCTAAGTGGGGATGGGGCTAGGCAGGGGCCACAGGTTACAGCCCAGCTAGCCATGGCCCTGGTAGCCCATATCAAAGAGTTCTAAGTGGGGAGGGGGCTAGGCAGGGGCCACAGGTTACAGCCCAGCTAGCCATGGCCCTGGTAGCCCATATCAAAGAGTTCTAAGTGGGGAGGGGGCTAGGCAGGGGCCACAGGTTACAGCCCAGCTAGCCATGGCCCTGGTAGCCCATATCACAGGGTTTTAAGTGGGACTGGTTTTAAGTGGCACTGGTAGCCCATATCACAGCGTTCTAAGTGGGGAGGGGGCTAGGCAGGGGCCACAGGTTACAGGTTGATGTATCCCAGTATTTAACACCTGATGTCCTGTAGTATTCTGCCTGGCATTAACCCCCTGGTACCCAGCAAGTTGCAGCCTGGCATTTAACACCTGTTCTCAGGCAGCACAGAGACTGGCATCAAACCACTGCAGCTTGTGTTAACTCTTTGTGTCTAACAGCACAGAGACAGACATTAACCCTTCCATTTCTGTAGTGCACCGTGCACTCTTTATTTTAACCTCTTTTTTCCTGCAGAATTAATCATTTGTAACCAGAGTTTTCTGTTTCAGCATTAATTCACTTTTAGAGCGGAGCACTCACTATCCTTATTAATGGGAGCTGGTCACGGTGCTAGCCATTGCTCCAGCAAACTCCAGAGGAGACAGGACTACAACTCCTATCAGGAGGAGCAAACTGGAAGGAAATGGGAGTCCAGAGATCAGAATCCACAGTATCACAATAATCCAGTTACCAGAGCCTGCGACGAGGGTCCAGATATCCAGTGATTAAAGGGTTACTTGGAAATAGGACCATCTAAAATATCCAATGATCAGGGATTGGGAATACCTAGAAATCCAGTGATGGGGAATATCTAGAAATCCAGTGATGGGGAATATCTAGAAATCCAGTGATGGGGAATATCTAGAAATCCAGTGATGGGGAATATCTAGAAATCCAGTGATGGGGAATATCTAGAAATCCAGTGATGGGCTAATATCTAGAATGATCTGATAGTTGCAGAGAACTAGGAGAATTGTGTAGCCATTGATCTCAGAGATAAGGAAATCCTCACACTTATCCTGACACTATTGTAACAGACACTAAAGGGTTAACCCTTACTTGGCATTTGGACAGTCAGATCAATCAGGTCACTTTACCGAACTCAGGGTTAGTTCTTTGGTACCTAGAATACGGGGTTAAATGATATACCTTTACCTAGAAATGGAAGCGAAGGGGTTAAATCATAGAGCCTTACCCAGAATAGGTAAGTGACGGGTTAAACTAAAATAGTCACATAAGTGGTTAAAACATGGTGTTTTACAATAAGGGACAGTAAGGGGTTAAACATTGCCCACCTACCTAGAATAAGGCAGTGAATGATCAGAACAGGGCACAGATTAGTTTATTAATGCCACTTACCTAGAATGGGGTAGACACAGACAGGAACTATCCACAGCAGAGTCTGACAAACAAACCACATTTTCTGATCTCCAGGCAAAGCCCCAAATCCCCCAAAGTGGAGCAACTCAGACCCTTCCAGCCCCAGACAGGAGCAACTCCTTCAGCAGAACTCCCTTCCCAGAGTGGGACTGAGCATCACCAGCTCTGCACATCCACATCCCAATCCTTCCAGCAACCCTCAGCCAACACCAGCCAACACCAGCAACCCTCAGCCAACACCAGCAACGCTCAGCCAGCAACAGCAGGGACCCCTGAGAAGCTGTGCTGTCCAGGAGAGCGGTAAGTCCTGAGCAGTGATAGCAGCAGCCCTGCCTGGGGGAGGTGGGTGGCTGCCCCTACCATGTACAGAGCTCAGCATTGTGTCAGCAGCCCCTCCCCCATCCATTTAAAGGCACAGGCACCTGCAGTGGGAGAGCTGCACACTGAGTGCCCCACCAGCCCCCTACCACAGGTAAGGTGTGCATTACACTCCTGTGTCACCAAGACATCACTATAGGAACCTGACCCACAGAGCTGACAATCAGTCCTATGGTGCTTAGAATGAGTCACTGTCGAAGAGTTTGCGAGCTGAAAAAAACATACAAACATTCTAATGTTCGATACATAATGGATACTTTTATTATGTGTTATTCCACAAAAAGAAACATTTATTATAGAGTTTAATAAACAACAGGCAGGAAGCTAAATATCACATGGGGTATTTAATATTTATCAACAAACCCAGCTCTGCATTCTAGAGACATTGACATCATGTTATCTCTGAGATTCTAGAAATGTCGGTTATCTTTCCATATATTACACATTCACAGCATGTATAGCAATATATACATGTAATATCTCTCCACCATGTAATATCTCTCCACCATGTAATATCACTCCCCCATGTAATATCACCCCCAAATATCTTTCCCCCATGTAATATCACTCCCCCATGTAGTATTTACCCCATATAATATCTCTCCCATATATCTCTCCCACATGTAATATCTCCTTTATATAATATCTCTCCCCCATGTAATATCACTCTCCTATGTAATATCTCCCCATATAATATCTCTCCCCCATGTAATAAGCTGGTACCCCTACCTGAACGCCCCCCGCCCCCCCCCCAATAGTGCTATATTAAGATTATCCCAAATCAGAAAGTGAATATATTTGCTGTCTGTATGTTATTCTTGAGCTCCCTCCAGTTTCCAGATGTGTTTCCTTCCCAGATGTTGTGAGAAATATGAATCGGTGTTTGATGTAAATCAGAATTAATAAGGAAATATACAAGCACACACTGACATACATGTTCTAGAGAGCCCCCTCCTACAGCACTGGGTACACTGACATACATGTTCTAAACAGGCCCCACACATATTCTCACAAATATATGTGGACATTATAACACTTTCAACATGTGCTGTGCTCTTGTGCCCAACAAGAAGAGGAAAATTAAGAAAATCCTTGTTTTTTACGCCACACATGTTATAGTAAATAATTCAACGAAACAGAGTTTTTCAGAGAATATGTGATTCTCAGCACTGCCACCTACTGGCTTCTCTGCTCCTCTGCAGCAGCTTCTACCCAGGGGTCTGACTTGTCCCAATGACCCCTATTATGATTGACCTGGAAACCAAATGAATTGTGATGAGCTGACTATTATTAGTAGTAGTAGTAATATTGTATTATAGCAGCAACATATTCCGCAGTGCTTTACAATATTATAAAAGGGGGAAATTTAACGATAAATTATACAACTAGAAAATGTTCCAGGGACAATAGGTTGACGAGGACCCTGATCGAAAGAGCTTACAATCTAGACTACAGTCCTATGAAGATTTAGACCAAATGAACCAAACCGCAATACATTTCCAAGTGCACTTTTTTAAGCAGTGTAATCCATTCAGCAGTAAACTCAATACAAACAGAGTATTTAGTGAATAAAACCCTTATTATAAGTAAATGTTCATTGGAGAGGAAATGAGAATTGAAGCTTGAACATCTGTCTGCTAAAAAAAATCGAGACCCACAATTAATCTACACAAAAAGTGGGCGCAGCATTCCAAATCTCTGGAATAAACATGTTTGAGTTCCTCAGTGTATAGAATCTACAGTTTATAAAATACACAAAAACTGAGAATCTAAACATCTTTTCTAGTGCATTACTGACTTCTTCCTATAGCGGGGGCCGGGGGGATTCCACCTCCTCCAATGGCTGCACTACGGTTCTCTGGGTTAGTGCATTATCCACTCTGTGTCTCTTGCCAGTATGCGGCCTCAGACTCGGTGGGTGGCCATCCCACTGGTCCCCGCACTAGGTGACACTCAAGGCTCTTCAGATATGCACGGACCGTGCTATAAATCGCTAATACTGCAGATTATTTTATTACAATTAAAGAATGTGTCCGTGAGTTAATTCCAGTTAAATTATTTAGGGCCCTGGCAAAAAATTATTTTCTTATCTGTGCATGTATCCCAGAGAATCAGCATACATTACTTTAAAAACTTTAAAATAAATACATTTCTCTCAGTGTAATAAAGAATCACTCAGTGGAGAAATTGCGCTCGCACTTGTATTAACTTCTACACACAGTGCTACCAGCAATGAAATCTATTAAAAACAAGAGTTTCTTCAAGTTATGCAGCCAATCTCTACCTCCTTTGTTTATTTTTTTTAAGGTTAGAATATACAAAGAGGGGGCAGAAAATGACCGAGGGTGCACAGATCCAAGGCTCGTCAAAACCAATGTAATATAGCAGAAAATAACAAAATGGCCTTGTGATGACCCTCCAGCGCCCTCTGTAGGTGAAACTGGAAAATGCACTGATTTGTATAATTTCAATATGCAAATTAGGACTGCAAACAACTAACCACTTAAATCTGTATATCGATGTTTTTACATTGGTAAGAAAGCTGCAATGGTATTATGGTATTATATATTTGATGCATTATCATGTTGTTTATTCTTCAAGCTGTGCATGTTTATTTATACTAATATGGTTTTCACCACATGCTTAAGGACAAGTCGACAAAGGCTATTCCCTGTTCAAAACTATTGTAATGTGTGCTAGTTCCATTGGGAACTGTGCGTCCTCACTGCTTTGTGCCAAAAGCTAACTGGAAGGAGGTTTGGTAGATGGGTCTGTGTACTGAGACCAGCAAGTGGAGATCCAGATTGACCTGTTGTTGAGGTGGCAGACCCACCTCCTCAGTGGCATTTCATCACAGGACTCAAAATAACGTTTCTTTATTAACAGTCCAAACAAAACAGCTCCCATTCATTAAATGACCTAATCTGAGAGATTTGTGATGCATCATATATAGGTTCATTTTTCTGGTAATTGTTTCGCTTTATCTAATATTATCTTCCAGTTTAAATTAGATTTGACTACCAATGGCGGGGTAGTTTTATGTGCTGGTGAGCTTGGCACAGTAAAGCGACATGGAGTGAACAAAACCCCATATTATTACGTGATACAGAGGATATCAAGTTGCTGGCAAAAATGTTTGTGTGTTCACTGTTTGCATTTGGTGTATTTTATATAAGCTGCCGTGTAATGATATTGATGTTACAAAGGTTTGGAGTCCAACAGCAATGTTTTCTGCCAGAAGTAGTCACTCGTTACCCAGGTGGTTGAGCCCCTGAGCCTTGAGTGGCCGTCTGGTCTATAGCAGAGATGAAAGACTGGAACAGGAAGATGGTAATCGAAGCCGAGGTCAGTGGGAAGGAGAAGCAGCAAAGTCAAACGTTCCAAATTCTGCAACAGGTCAAAGAAACAGGAACAGGCTTCATTATAGCTTGATTGTTGCATACAGGTATCATAATAATCTGGCAAAGGTACAGAGACAGAAAGGGGCTTATATAGGCCAAGAGCCAGACACCTGACCAGACACAGCTGAAGAGAGTTGGCACTAAAATCATTGCTTGTAGAGTCAAGCTTATCAGATCTCAGGTAAATCTGCACAAGGCCGGCTGGTGAACTGGTAAGGAAGAGGATCGGCAGCGAAACCCAGCAGAGTCAGTTCCTCACATGTTGTTATGTTGGACACTTCACTATTAATGCTCCACAAATTCCTGTATTTCCATTATGTGTCTTGAGGATGTATCGTTCCCATTCATCCACATTTACTATAAGATAGTGTACAGTAATTTTATATGTTCATACCTCACTGTCAGGTTTCATTCCATGCAGAGTCTTTTAACTTTACAATCTTAATATATTGAACACAATTTAACCGATACCATATGGCAAATACCTTATAACATATACTATGTAATATAAACCATGCCATATAAACTATATCATTTAACATATACCATATCATAGTTGTCATGTGACATACCTTATTACATATTCTATGTAGGATATACCATACACAATATATGCATGCACCATATATGGGTTTCTGATATAATTATCATATACTATGTAAGATATACCATATAATATTTATCATGTGACTTATACCTTATTACATATAATATATAAGACATTTACATAGAAACATATCTGAGAGTTGGATTTAACCTCCCTGGTTAAACAATGTGACATTAATAATGTTAATACTGCATGTTATAATAATAATAAAAATCACCCAGACAGTGCCTATATCGCCTCCCGATATTATGATAATGGTGACAATCTGCGTGTCTCCGTATTTGTAGAAAATGCAGTTTGTTTAATCTCTTGCCCGGGCCTGCGATGTAAATGTGTTAAACTGACAATGTCTGTAATGGAGAACACACACTATAAATGCTGGCTGTGCATTATGAGAAACGACTTTCACAAACGTCAGCGGTGCCAAGGTCAGCCATAACTGCAACGCAGAGAAAACGCCCTGTTTCAGGCAGAATATTGATGCGGTGATTAATAGTCACCTTGAGAAAGGACTTCACTAACGCAATAATATATTTATATATATATTTTTTTTACAAAAGCAGCCACATAATGAGGTGGCAGATCAAAGTCTCCAACGACTGTCAAAATCAGCAAAATGTATATTAGTGAGAACGAGGGTCCTTATCGGGCAGGATAATGAAATGTTAAGGTGATGTGCGGCCTGAGAGACAAGCTTCATTTCCTCCTGGAGATTTCTGATAGCAGTGTCTGCTCTTCCTGCTCTTTTGATTTTTTGAGAGCAGAAGTTAATTGATCACAAGAGTTGGTGAACCATGAAACTCGATGGCTCCTCGAGCAACAATGAAAAGGAGTTTTATGTAAGACAGAGGAGAGATGGGATCCTCATAGCCTGATATAGCAACAAGAGGGGAACCCTCTCTGGGAAATAACTGGCCCAAGAAATAAACAAGGTGGCTAGCGATAGATACCCAGCGTCACCAAATCTATGGCTCAGGAAAGAGACAAGGCGGCTAGCGATTGATACCCAGCGTTACCCAATCTATGGCCCAGGAAATAGACAAAGCGGCTAGCGATAGATACCCAGCGTTACCCAATCTATGGCTCAGGAAATAGACAAGGCGGCTAGCGATTGATACCCAGCGTTACCCAATCTATGGCTCAAGAAATAGACAAGGCGGCTAGCGATAGATACCCAGCGTTACCCAATCTATGGCCCAGGAAATAGACAAAGCAGCTAGCGATAGATACCCAGCGTTACCCAATCTATGGCTCAGGAAATAGATAAAGCGGATAGCGATAGATACCCAGCGTTACCCAATCTATGGCCCAGGAAATAGACAAAGCAGCTAGCGATAGATACCCAGCGTTACCCAATCTATGGCCCAGGAAATAGATAAAGCGGATAGCGATAGATACCCAGCGTTACCCAATCTATGGCTCAGGAAATAGACAAGGCGGCTATCGATTGATACCCAGCGTTACCTAATCTATGGCTCAGGAAATAGACAAGGTGGCTAGCGATAGATACCCAGCGTTACCCAATCTATGGCCCAGGAAATAGACAAAGCAGCTAGCGATAGATACCCAGCGTTACCCAATCTGGGACGCAGGAAATAGATATACCATATCCAGCGCTACCCAATCTATGGCTCAGGAAATAGACAAGGCGGCTAGCGATTGATACCCAGCATTAACCAATCTATGGCTCAGGAAATAGACAAGGCTGCTAGCGATTGATACCCAGCATTAACCAATCTATGGCTCAGGAAATAGACAAGGCTGCTAGCGATTGATACCCAGCATTAACCAATCTATGGCTCAAGAAATAGACAAGGCGGCTAGCGACAGATACCCAGCATTACCCAATCTATGGCCCAGGAAATAGACAAAGCAACTAGCGATAGATACCCAGCGTTACCCAATCTGGGACCCAGGAAATAGAAATACCATATCCAGCATTACCCAATCTATGGCTCAGGAAATAGACAAGGTGGCTAGCGATTGATACCCAGCGTTAACCAATCTATGGCTCAAGAAATAGACAAGGCGGCTAGCGATAGATACCCAGCATTACCCAATCTATGGCCCAGGAAATAGACAAGGCTCAGGAAATAGACAAGGCGGCTAGCGATAGATACCCAGCATTACCCAATCTGGGGCCCAGGAAATAGATATACCATATCCAGCATTACCCAATCTATGGCTCAGGAAAGAGACAAGGTGGCTAGCGATTGATACCCAGCATTACCCAATCTATGGCTCAAGAAATAGACAAGGCAGCTAGCGATAGATACCCAGCGTTACCCAATCTATGGCCCAGGAAATAGACAAAGCAGCTAGCGATAGATACCCAGCATTACCCAATCTATGGCTCAGGAAATAGACAAAGCAGCTAGCGATAGATACCCAGCGTTACCCAATCTATGGCCCAGGAAATAGACAAAGCGGCTAGTGATAGATACCCAGCGTTACCCAATCTATGGCCCGGGAAATAGACAAAGCAGCTAGCGATAGATACCCAGCATTACCCAATATATGGCCCAGGAAATAGACAAAGCGGCTAGCGATAGATACCCAGCGTTACCCAATCTATGGCCCGGGAAATAGACAAAGCAGCTTGCGATAGATACCCAGCATTACCCAATATATGGCCGAGGAAATAGACAAAGCAGCTAGCGATAGATACCCAGCGTAACCCAATCTATGGCTCAGGAAATAGACAAGGTGGCTAGCGATAGATACCCAGCATTACCCAATCTGGGGTCCAGGAAATAGACAAAGCTGCTAGCGATAGATACCCAGCGTTACCCCATCTATGGCTCAGGAAATAGACAAGATGGCTAGCGATAGAAACCCAGCATTACCCAATCTGGGGCCCAGGAAATAGACAAAGCGGCTAGTGATAGATACCCAGCATTACCCAATCTATGGCCCGGGAAATAGACAAAGCAGCTAGCGATAGATACCCAGCGTTACCCAATCTGGGACCCAGGAAATAGATATACTATATCCAGCGTTACCCAATCTATGGCTCAGGAAATAGACAAGGCGGCTAGCGATTGATACCCAGCGTTAACAAATCTATGGCTCAAGAAATAGACAAGGCGGCTAGCGATAGATAACCAGCGTTACCCAATCTATGGCCCAGGAAATAGACAAAGCTCAGGAAATAGACAAGGCGGCTAGCGATAGATACCCAGCATTACCCAGTCTGGGGCCCAGGAAATAGACAAGGAGGCTAGCGATAGATACCCAGCATTACCCAATCTGGGGCCCAGGAAATAGACAAGGAGGCTAGCGATAGATACCCAGCGTTACCCAATCTATGGCTCAGGAAATAGACATGGCGGAGGTGTCAGTTCCTCTCCAATATACAGCACAGTGGAATATCTTGATGATATTTATAAAACAGTAATAATGTGTAGATGCGATTTTGCATTCCATTTGTAAGATACGTGCAGAGTCATGCTACCATTGCCGAGCAGAGATTTCATTCCCAATAATAAGTAAATAGCCAATAGCTGGCACATATTAACAATGACATTTCAAATATTTGAAAGAGGTAATTATATCAGCCCTTTCTGTGTAATCTGCTGGGTAAACAGGCCCAGCTGCTCCGGCAATGGAGACAGTCACATTATCTGGGAATGTTTCTGTGCGATACAGCATGTGATGGGATTCTACGTTACTCCGAATCAATCCACTGCATGTCTGGCAATTTCATTTAAACAACAAAGCTCTCCTTCTGCATTGAAACACTGGAGAGAAACTATCCGAAACACGTTCCAAGATCTTTTATGTAGGAAATCTTTACAAAAAGTAAAATATGAAAATTAATTATGCAAATAAGTACAATATATTGTTATTCTGCTAGTTACTAATGATTCCCAAGTTATCTTTCATTATAAGAATCCGGGACTCAATTGCTTAAAATACAACAAATAACAGCCAAACATCAGAAGCGCTTATCTGGATCTATGTTTGAAAATGACTTTATTTGGAGCATTTTATTTTCTTGCAGTTTCACGATGATTAGTTGAGCAATGATACACCCGCTATTCTCCAGCACTCTAAAACATAAATAATATCAACGTCAAAACAACCAAAACATTCATTAAAAAAATTGTAAAGTAATTCTTACACGTCAGTGAGCCCCCATATTATCACGTGATTCCGGAAACACATAGTTCATTTAATCCTATTTTACATATTACAATTACACGGGACAAGTCTGGGAAACACATATTGAAGAGTCCTCGTTCCATTGCGATTGCTGGGACTGAATACTTATTAAGTATAATACGACTGATTTAATGGAATGATTATAAATTCCACATATTGAGAAAGGAATGTCGGGTGTTACAAATAACGAAAACAACAAATACCTTTAAATATGTGGGTTTCAGGGAAATAGGGTTTTACCCAATAACGATAAAAGCGTACACAATGCTTTGTCTACACTTTACTTACTATTGTTGTGTGAATACATCGTTTGTATGTGTTGTACAAATCACATTGTAACATAAATCATGTAAATTCCAGTCTGAGCACACAGATTAATTAATGTGATATTTGTTGATTTACTCACAGTGTACATTGTTTACACCTCCCCTCCCCCGCAGAATAAGTGAAAAGATAAAACACACAAAGACACAATGGAGGCACACGCCATAAACCTACTGAACAATTAGAATAATCTCGTACTGCCGCACATACAGGGTGCTTTTAATCTACACTTCCCAAGTGTCCCTGTTTAGAAACAGTCCCTATTTTGGTCCCAAATCCCTCTATCCCCTTTTTTTTTCTATCTGAACGTCCCACTTTTCTGGAAGCACTGTATTGTTGGTGTGTCTGAGTGTATAACAGAGCTCCTCAGCAATAATACTCCCAGTAATGTGTCTGAGTGTATAACAGAGCTCCACAGTAATAATACTCCCAGTAATGTGTCAGTGTATAACAGAGCTCCACGGCAATAATACTCCCAGTAATGTGTCAGAGTGTATAACAGAGCTCCACAGCAATAATACTCCCAGTAATGTGTCTGAGTGTATAACAGAGCCCCACAGCAATAATACTCCCAGTAATGTGAGTGTATAACAGAGCTCCTCAACAATAATACTCCCAGTAATGTGTCTGAGTGTATAACAGAACTCCGCAGCAATAATCTTCCAGTAATGTGTCACTGTATAACAGAGCTCCACGGCAATAATACTCCCAGTAATGTGTCAGAGTGTATAACAGAGCTCCACAGCAATAATACTCCCAGTAATGTGTCTGAGTGTATAACAGAGCTCCACAGCAATAATACTCCCAGTAATGTGTCTGAGTGTATAACAGAGCTCCTCAGCAATAATACTCCCAGTAATGTGTCTGAGTGTATAACAGAACTCCGCAGCAATAATACTCCCAGTAATGTGTCACTGTATAACAGAGCTCCACGGCAATAATACTCCCAGTAATGTGTCAGAGTGTATAACAGAGCTCCACAGCAATAATACTCCCAGTAATGTGTCTGAGTGTATAACAGAGCTCCACAGCAATAATACTCCCAGTAATGTGAGTGTATAACAGAGCTCCACAGCAATAATACTCCCAGTAATGTGTCTGAGTGTATAACAGAGCTCCACAGCAATAATACTCCCAGTAATGTGTCTGAGTGTATAACAGAGCTCCACAGCAATAATACTCCCAGTAATGTGTCTGAGTGTATAACAGAGCTCCACAGCAATAATACTCCCAGTAATGTGTCTGAGTGTATAACAGAGCTCCACAGCAATAATACTCCCAGTAATGTGTCTGAGTGTATAACAGAGCACCACAGTAATAATACTCCCAGAGCTCCACAGCAATAATACTCCCAGTAATGTCTCTGAGTGTATAACAGAGCTCCACAGCAATAATACTCCCAGT
The DNA here is from genome assembly GCA_933207985.1 of Pelobates cultripes. Taxonomy (NCBI): domain Eukaryota; kingdom Metazoa; phylum Chordata; class Amphibia; order Anura; family Pelobatidae; genus Pelobates; species Pelobates cultripes. Next base: position 116,942,236 of record OW240921.1, read on the forward strand.
AATGTGTCTGAGTGTATAACAGAGCTCCACAGCAATAATACTCCCAGTAATGTGTCTGAGTGTATAACAGAGCTCCACAGCAATAATACTCCCAGTAATGTGTCTGAGTGTATAACAGAGCTCCACAGCAATAATACTCCCAGTAATGTGTCTGAGTGTATAACGGAGCTCCCCAGCAATAATACTCCCAGTAATGTGTCTGAGTGTATAACAGAGCCCCACAGCAATAATACTCCCAGTAATGTGTCAGTGTATAACAGAGCCCCACAGCAATAATACTCCCAGTAATGTGTCTGAGTGTATAACAGAGCTCCACAGCAATAATACTCCAGTAATGTGTCTGAGTATATAACAGAGCTCCACAGCAATAATACTCCCAGTAATGTGTCTGAGTGTATAACAGAGCTCCACAGCAATAATACTCCCAGTAATGTGTCTGAGTGTATAACAGAGCTCCACAGCAATAATACTCCCAGTAATGTGTCTGAGTATATAACAGAGCCCCACAGCAATAATACTCCCAGTAATCTGAGTGTATAACAGAGCTCCACAGCAATAATACTCCCAGTAATGTGTCTGAGTGTATAACAGAGCTCCACAGCAATAATACTCCCAGTAATGTGTCTGAGTGTATAACAGAGCTCCACAGCAATAATACTCCCAGTAATGTGTCTGAGTGTATAACAGAGCTCCACAGCAATAATACTCCCAGTAATGTGTCTGAGTGTATAACAGAGCTCCACAGCAATAATACTCCCAGTAATGTGTCTGAGTGTATAACAGAGCTCCACAGCAATAATACTCCCAGTAATGTGTCTGAGTGTATAACAGAGCTCCACAGCAATAATACTCCCAGTAATGTGTCTGAGTGTATAACAGAGCTCCACAGCAATAATACTCCCAGTAATGTGTCTGAGTGTATAACAGAGCTCCACAGCAATAATACTCCCAGTAATGTGTCTGAGTGTATAACAGAGCTCCACAGCAATAATACTCTCAGTAATGTGAGTGTATAACAGAGCCCCACAGCAATAATACTCTCAGTAATGTGAGTGTATCACAGAGCTCCACAGCAATAATACTCCCAGTAATCTGTCTGAGTGTATAACAGAGCTCCACAGCTACAATACTCTAAGTAATGTGACTGTATCACAGAGCTCCACAGCAATAATACTCCCAGTAATGTGTCTGAGTGTATAACAGAGCTCCACAGCTACAATACTCCCAGTAATGTGTCTGAGTGTATAATAATAACGGACGTGCCGCGGGGGGCTCCCTGGGAGTCACCCCCACCTTACCCGGTAAGTAATGAAAGACCGGAGGGCGTACAATTACGCCCTGCGGCATTTAGAGCCGCCTAAAATAAGGCGTAATTGTACGCCCTCCGGTCTTAAGGGGTTAAACTGCAATAAATGTGTTTACAAATCAGTGTGTAAATAAGATACATTGTTCTTCATCTAAGTTTCATTGAAGTTCTCTAAATAATTATTATTAGTAAGAACAGCCCCACCTCTGCACCCACTCAAGACAGTGCTGACCCTGGCCACACGCCCACTCACACTCAGAATAGCCATTTCCCTGGTCACACCCCACTCAGAACAGCCCCACCCCAGCCACATTTAGAACAGCTCCGCACCTGGCCACACTCAGAATAGCCCCACCCCTGGCCACACTCAGAATGGCCCCACGCCTGGCCACACTCAGAACAGCCGCGCCCCTGGCCACACTTAGAAGAGCCGCGCCCCTGGCCACATTTAGAAGAGCCCCGCCCCTGGCCACACTCAAAACAGCTCACAACCCCACTGACATCCAGAACAGCCCACCCAGAATAGCCCCGCCCCTGGCCACACTCCCACTCCTAGAATTAAAGTGTCCTCTTTGTCCATTTAAAATAAAATGTTGGGAGGTGTAAGTTTGAGATTTACTGGGCTCAGCCACGTGCTGTAAAGTCAATATATTGGGAGCCAGGTGGTGTTAAGGAAACTGAGTATGAGCGTCAGTGGTGATACTGTGTCTTTAAAAAAACATCTAAATGAAGAAAACAGTAAAAGTACGGTCCCGTAGGACAGTGTACGACAGGAGCACATTCTCACTTTAAATGCCCCTCTCAGTACTATCCGCTACACCACACAGAGCAGTGCATGGTGGGTCAGATTGCCGCTCCTGTTGTAGATTGGATTCAACTTTATAATTGATGATAAAGAAACCATCACTTCCCTCAGCGACCCCATCTCTCATTCCAACCTTTTCTCTTTTTTCTCTTTTCTTGGTTATAACACGACACGTGGCGTCAATGCAGCGACCTCCAGCTCAGTAAATGTCGAGTAACAAAGTGCTTTGTCAAGTTTTTTTAAAATTTGTGGATAGAATGTTCCCTCGTCTACATCAAAGGTTTAGAAGAATTTAATAAGTGTCGGCATATAGGTCCTTATTCACTGAGTTGTGAGTTGGAAACAGACGTGAAACATTTAGGAAGTTACTCAATAAGTGTCTGTCTGTCAGGATGGAGAGACTTGGGTAAAAAATAACCAGATTTCAGACAGCTGTGCCATTCTCATTTTTTCTTGTGGCAATTCCAGGCAAAATGTAATTTCAATCAATTTACCACAATTTGGTTTGTACCATTGGGGGGCCTGGGGTAAAATCAGTCATTTCCACATATAAAATGTAGGATTTGCATATGTACCAAACATGCCCAGGGTCTTTCTGGTAAACCCAGTAAATCAATTCACTTGCCGTTTAATAGGTAAATCTATTGAAATCTGGCTATTTGCGCGCTGGCTGCGTGTCAGGCTACCCCAGCGTTCGGAGCTGATCCCTAGCTGAAAATGTAGATAGAAGAACAGAAAAAAGAATTATTACCAGACCTTAGAATGGCTGGGCTTAACGTGAAAGGAAAGACATTAAAGGGACACTGGGAGATAATCAAGATAGATTAAAAAAAAGTCTCTTATAGATACAATGTAGACCTTGGGTGTATATTCTTCTACACTTGATAAAGCCTACTGTTTGGCGAAACGCGTTGTGTTTTTTATATTACTCTACCACTTGCCTATGGTCAGTACACTTACTTTATATGTTGCGGTTTTATCCTGGCTGATTTTTACCATTTTTAAAGATCCAGTACTGCAAAAGAAATCCTTGGTGGGGATTATTCCACCTACGCCTGGTTCATAGAGCAGTGTGGCTGCTCTGAACACTGTAAGTATGTTTCATTTTATTTTCTATTGTCATTTTATATATGGAAAACACTATGGGCCCTCTCTTGTGATTTTATTTTCATAAGACCGGCACTGCAAGCATCGCTAGAGGGATATCCTACATGTGGGGAGTTTAAAGATCACTGTATGCTGTTTTACTCAGAGCTGGTTAATAGAGGTGCTTGTCCAGTAATAGAGGTGCTTCCTGAGGCAGCACTGCACAGTAAGCAGCACTGCCGTTCAGTGCCTCTTGCTCTGCATGGGAATGTTGAATTTTCCTCATAGAGATGTATTGATTGAGGAGGTGCTGATTGGCTAAATTGGCTTTTGCCTCCTTGTCGATTTCAGCCAGTCCAATGATTTTACTATCTGTCTGTCTGACTCTGTATTTTCCGACATTTTGTCTGAGTCTATATTTCTGTCTGTGTGAGTCTGTACTTCTGTCTGTCTGAGTCTGTATTTTCTGACTTTCTGTGTGAGTCTGTATTTCTTTCTGTGTGAGACTGTATTTCTGTCTGTGTGAGTCTGTATTTCTGTCTGTGTGAGTCTGTATTTCTGTCTGTCTGAGTCTGTACTTCTGTCTGTCTGAGTCTGTATTTTCCGACTTTCTGTGTGAGTCTGTATTTCTTTCTGTGTAAGTCTGTATTCCTGTCTGTGTGAGTCTGTATTTCTGTCTGTCTGAGTCTGTACTTCTGTCTGTCTGAGTCTGTATTTTCCGACTTTCTGTGTGAGTCTGTATTTCTGTCTGTGTGAATCTGTATCTCTGTTTGTATCTGTTAGTGTAACGTCTCTCCATTGATGCTATCACACAATAGAACATATCTTGCTTGTGTCTTCATTAGCAGCCGCTACAGAACCCCTGTGTTTGTGAAATATTGGAAATATTATCTGTAACAATTACTCATTTTGTGTAATTTTCACAACCTGTTAAATGATTTGTGGTTGGCAACATTGCAAATATAATTTTCATTAGTTAGTACTTTGAGTTATTTGGGAGATTGCTCACACCTCAGGCACCTACAGAGTTAACTGATACCTGCCACATTATCTGGGGGAGGTTTTAATTGATGAAATAAGTAAATCTTTCATTTCTGTGGGAAATTCAGCCCTCTGGAGCCTGGGAGAGATGGGTTTATTTTGCGATACAGTAAAAAGTAAACATTCATGAGGTTAAGTCGCTATTATCTCCAAACTTGCCAGGAGTTGTTTCTCGAATGTAACGCATCTGCTATTTTACCAAAGGCACCATAATTAGCTGGGGAATCCTAGAAGGAATTTCTTGTACATTAATCAACTACTAACAGATTAATAACAACCTCTCGGTAAAAATAGACTGTGACAGAATTGGTCATAGTTATTGTTATTTAAAGTGATACAATATTCCCAAATTATAATTGTTTCTGACAGTGCAATAAGTTTATCTGGAATTTATGATAATAATACTAATGTTACAATATCTAGTATAGTTTCAGTGTCCACAAGGCTGCCGTGATCATGTGATGTCAGCAGCCAATCAGAATGTCCCATTATTCCACTGGACTGGGAGTGTTCTGAGACCTCTATGATGGTGCTACGTGCCCGTCATGTCCAGAGGAAGGGAAGGATTGCTTTCATCACACACATCGCTGAGCAGATTGAAATGTGACCCACACCATGTGTGACACCATGTATGACACCATGTATGACCATATATAACACCATGTAGGACACCATGTATGACCATGTATGTAAAACACCATGTATGACCATCTATAACACTATGTATAACACCATGTATATCACCCTATATTACACCATGTATATCACCATGTATGACCATTTATAACACCATGTATGACCATATGTAACGCCATGTGAAACACTATATACAGCAGCATGTATAACATCATGTATAACACGATGCATGACACTGTGGCAAACCCTGTTTTAATTCCCCCCATCTGTTCATTGAAGAGCTACCCCTGGCTCTGTGCCTGCCCCTCTCTATTCTAGTACAGCCGAGAACGCCTTATCCCTAGCAGGGCCTGGTAGTAAACGCATGGAACTCCGGCTTGGCTGCATCTACTCTTGTTTTCTGCCCAACTTGATTCAAACCGCCAGGAGAACGTTATTTGGAAGGGAGGTACTATGGACTGGAGTCCCCCTTTGTTTTTCAGCAGGAACTCCCAATAGTTGATCGGCCAAAGAGACATTTGCTCTGGAACTCGTTTTGGCATAAACTTTGGCATTGGCTGGTCAAATCTTTACCCCCCAACGGCGATTCGTCTATTCTTCATGGATCCGGACGCTATTTTGCCAACTTGGGCATTAACTTGTTTAAGTGAGGACTAACTCAATTATCTTCCAGACACAGAGGCACCAGGACGGGCTTACTCTGGGATGAATAGAGACCCCATGCTGGGAGTCCAGGTATATAAGACTGTGCCTTTTCAGTAAAAAACTATTGTAGTCCCAAAACTATGTGTCGTCTAGTTACTAGGGGGAAAGAGCCATATCACTAACCAGCGTTTCTTCTTGTTATGAGGGGAAATAGCGGAGATACTCAGCCGGAGTATTGGAGCTTTGCTACAGACACCATGTTTGAAACCATGTATAACACCATGTATGACACCATTCATAACACCATATATAAAGCCATGTATTACACCATTCATAACACCATGTATAACACCATGTATGACACAATTTAGACAATTTAGAACACCATGTTTGAAACCATGTATGTGGTGTCATACGTGGCCATACGTGGTGTCATACATGGTATCAGTTGTCAGAACTACTACCTGTGATCGTGAGGTAGCTGCACCAGAGCCCAAATGCTTTACGAGTCCATCGGGTGGCCCATGCACTCAGAGCCACGTGATTGGTATTATTGCACTAGTGCGCTCTAGTTAGCCTCTGGTGTAGTATCAATTTTGCATAAAACAATGTGCTGTTCGTGAATAGACCCCAACCTTTAAATAGGGTTCCCTGACTAATAATAGGATGGGTTTAAAGCCAAGGTTTGTTCTAACTATGGAGGTCCTTCATTCAGAATTTGTTATTCTCACACAAAACACGAGACACTTATATCTAATTTACTGTCTAGTTTTTTATATATATATATATATATATATATATATATATATATGTAACTGTTTGATACTATTGTCTCCAACGATATATTTTTTTTTATGTTTAACATATAACACAAGACTGCTGTGAAAACACCATTTTGTGACAATAACGCGGTAAGGCCAAGGTCATGAAAAATCAATGAATAATGTTTTAGGATAAATTGATGAATAAGTCTAGGTTTCTGAAAGGAACGAAATGAAAAGAGTGAAATATTAGATTTGGTTTGACAGTCGTGCTGTTTTCTTCATTTTTCACAGACAGCATTACGACCCTTAGACTTCAGTCTTGTCAGGATCACGGATACACCAACACACAAACTCGGGTCAACCCAGCAATATAACGAGGAAAAGCAGAAAAATAGGATAGTCACGGACTGGCGGCCATTAGGATGACCATGCTCAATGCAATGCATACCGTATCAAAGGACTAAAGTGGAATAGTCAAACCACAAGCACTACCTGCAATCTGTAACACTATCTGCAATCTGTAACATTACCTGCAATCTGTAACACTAACAATCTATAACACTACCTGCAATCTGTAACACTATCTGCAATCTGTAACAACAATCTGTAACACTATTTGCAATCTGTAACACTATCTGCAATCTGTAACACTAACAACAATCTATAACACTAACTACATTCTGTAACACTATCTGCAATCTGTAACACTACCTGCAATCTGTAACACTAACAACAATCTATAACACTACCTGCAATATGTAACACTATCTGCAATCTGTAACACTAACAACAATCTATAACACTATCTGCAAACTGTAACACTAACAGCAATCTATAACACTACCTGCAATATGTAACACTATCTGCAATCTGTAACACTAACAACAATCTATAACACTATCTGCAAGCTGTAACACTAACAGCAATCTGTAACACTACCTGCAATCTGTAACGCTAACAGCAAACTGTAACACTACCTGCAATCTGTAACACTAACAGCAATCTGTAACACTATCTGCAATTTGTAACACTATCTGCAATCTGTAACACTAACAACAATCTATAACACTATCTGCAAACTGTAACACTAACAGCAATCTGTAACACTATCTGCAATCTGTAACACTAACAACAATCTATAACACTATCTGCAAGCTGTAACACTAACAGCAATCTGTAACACTACCTGCAATCTGTAACGCTAACAGCAAACTGTAACACTACCTGCAATCTGTAACACTAACAGCAATCTGTAACACTATCTGCAATTTGTAACACTACCTGCAATCTGTAACACTATCTGCAATCTGTAATACTATCTGCAATCTGTAACACTACTTGTAATCTGTAACGCTAACAGCAATCTGTAACACTATCTGCAATCTGTAACACTACCTGCAATCTGTAATACTATCTGCAATCTGTAACACTAACAGCAATCTGTAACACTATCTGCAATTTGTAACACTATCTGCAATCTGTAACACTAACAACAATCTATAACACTATCTGCAAACTGTAACACTAACAGCAATCTGTAACACTATCTGCAATCTGTAACACTAACAACAATCTATAACACTATCTGCAAACTGTAACACTAACAGCAATCTGTAACACTACCTGCAATCTGTAACGCTAACAGCAAACTGTAACACTACCTGCAATCTGTAACACTAACAGCAATCTGTAACACTATCTGCAATTTGTAACACTACCTGCAATCTGTAACACTATCTGCAATCTGTAACACTGACCGCAATCTGTAACGCTAACAGCAATCTGTAACACTATCTGCAATCTGTAACACTACCTGCAATCTGTAATACTATCTGCAATCTGTAACACTACTTGTAATCTGTAACGCTAACAGCAATCTGTAACACTATCTGCAATCTGTAACACTATCTGCAATCTGTAACACTAACAGCAATCTGTAACACTGACCGCAATCTGTAACACTACCTGCAATCTGGAACATTACCTGTAATAAGTAACACTCCGCTATCTGCTCAATATACCTGCAATAAACGTTTTCAGTTTCAACCGTTTCATATGTTGACATTGTGAACTGAATGTATCCTTTATGCGGTAAAATACTTTTTTGGATCAAAACAAATTTCCCATCTCAAACTCTCTGGAGAACAAGCACAGAATTAAGAAACACGATTTCTAACCGAGGAAAAAAACAGTTTGTTCCGAAGGAATGTTCTGGAACATGTTTGGGGGCTGATGGCGCTGATATGACCTACTTCTACTTCTGCAAACCTTACGTAAGAAACTCACAAGACGTCTTTTAAACGGATTCTTTTTATGTAAAAGACAACAAGGCTTCTGCCCGATATAAACAATCAAACTCAAAGAGAATTATGGGTAATCGAGCTCTGCTTTTCTAGATCAGACTGTGAATAAAGATCCAATGCATTGTTATACATAGCATTGCTTTAACTCATTCAAATAATCAATATATGTTGTATATTGAGCCATAATCTCATTACTAAAACTGTTATCTTACAAAGAAACATGTAACGGGTCAGCTGTGTCCACAGAAATGGCTTGTATTATGGCGGAGAAGGAATACGAGGAGTGTACGTGCGGCAGACTTTGTTATGGTAAATTAGCACATTAATTGCAGTAATGTGTGCCAGAGTATTCACTGGATTACCGCGCACCATTTTCATCCAGCTGAATGGCTCATCATTCGAGTGTCCTCCACGAAATCTTTTATCGGCCTTGGAAATAATCAACAGGGGTTCCTGTAATTATAGGCAGTGACTTGCGTGCTATCAGAACCAGATGCCATTTCCAGATATTATCGCGCCAGGATGGGGTACAAGCCGCGCTACGTGTTCACAGCCTTCAAAAAGCTTTGTGTTTCAGAGAGCAGATTGTTCCTCTCTCTGCAAATAAAACTAATTCTTATATCGGAAAACGCACTTTTACCCTGTCTGTGTATCTGTTACAGATTGCTGTTAGTGTTACACATTGCTGTTAGTTTCAGTTAGCGTTACAGATTGCGGTTAGTGTTACAGATTGCTGTTAGTGTTAGAGATTGCAGTTAGCGTTACAAATTGCAGGTAATGTTACAGATTGCTGTTAGTGTTACAGATTGCGGTCAGTGTTACAGATTGCTGTTAGTGTTACAGGTTGCTGTTCGTGTTACAGATTGCAGGTAGTGTTACAAATCGCAAATAGCGTTACAGATTGCAGATGGCGTTACATATTGCTGTTAGCATTACAGATTGCAGGTAGTGTTACAGATTGTAGGTAGCGTTACAGATTGCAGAAAGGGTTACAGATTGCAGAGACGGTTACAGATTACTGTTAGTGTTACAGATTGCAAGTAGCGTTACAGATTGCTGTTAGTGTTACAGATTGCAGGTAGTGTTACAGATTACAAGTAGTGTTACAGATTGCAGATAGTATTACAGATTGCAGATAGTGTTACAGATTGCTGTTAGTGTTACACATTGCAGATAGTGTTACAGATTACTGTTAGTGTTACACATTGCAGGTAGTGTTACAGATTACTGTTAGTGTTACAGATTGCAAGTAGCGTTACAGATTGCAGGTAGTGTTACAGATTGCTGTTAGTGTTACAGATTGCAGGTAGCGTTACAGATTGCAGATAGTGTTACAGATTGCAGGTAGCGTTACAGATTGCAGAGAAGGTTACAGATTACTGTTAGTGTTACAGATTGCAAGTAGCGTTACAGATTGCTGTTAGTGTTACACATTGCAGGTAGTGTTACAGATTGCTGTTAGTGTTACACATTGCAGGTAGTGTTACAGATTGCTGTTAGTGTTACAGATTGCTGTTAGTGTTACACATTGCAGGTAGTGTTACAGATTGCTGTTAGTGTTACAGATTGCAGGTAGCGTTACAGATTGCAGATAGTGTTACAGATTGCTGTTAGTGTTACACATTGCAGGTAGTGTTACAGATTGCTGGTAGTGTTAATATTGGGATTTTCCATTCATGGAGTTTAGCTTCTCTGTAAAGTTGGCATACGTAGATAGCGTACACTGTGCTAATGAATGACATTGAGTAGCAGACACACAGGTGCAAATAATATTTTAAGGTTTTGCAACATAAATTAGCATTTGATTCAGTGATCCACAACCGTAGAGGTGTAAAGAAAATGCAATATCTAATTTTATTTCGTTTGACGAATCAAAGACCCATGAGACGAGGAATATTTTTTCTGTATTATTTATATAATGCCAGATCGAAAACTCATCTGTCCCATGATTGCAAAAAAATGGGATGCAGACAGCAAATCAGGAGCTTTTAATAGTCTGCAAACGAATGCCAGTTTCGAGGTCAGAACACGTGTCCCCTAACGCAATCCGGACGCGCAGTGAGATGGGTTGAGCTCACAGCGTGCCGGCACAATATATGTGCATGTGTCGCCCCTAATTGGTCTAATTAAAGCAGAGATTGCTGGAGGGAGTTGGATTTCTATCTGTAACAAAGCGTCCCATCTTCACGCAGCATATTACAGGGTGATCTTTACCGGGAAATACAGCTGCACAGGATACTGCTTATTGAACAGAAAATAACAGAAGTTCTGCAAATGGAGTTATATTTTCAGAATGCCAACATGTATTATTTAGCGAGAACATAAAAGCAAAGCGCTCAGCAGATCCTGCAAAGTGTCAGTCTTGGCTTCCAGCCGTCCGTATGTTAAACCATCCTCCGCTCAGCTTTTTCTCCACAATTAGATCTGAAGACAGAGGATTGAAAGGGAAGATCCCCAGAGACAAGTCTCATGAATATTCATTGATTTAATTTCTATAAAATCCTTCTGCTGCAGCATGTTTATTTAAAGGAGAATCCTCCCTGGCTCTCACTTTCTCTCCATGAAAGGTTGATAGATTAATATTGATCACTGGAAGCAAAATCCAATTTCTATTTTAGAAGAGAGAGTGAGGATCTCTGCGAGCCGATTAATTAGCCTGGGGTGTAGGAAGC
>OW240921.1:116953593-117002239 GCA_933207985.1 Pelobates cultripes
ATGGAGTTGTAATTTGGAGATATTTTCTGTACCTGGAGATAATTGAGTTTACTACGGTTACTTAAGCCAATTATCTACAGGATAGAAGGGAGGGATTTTACTGTGTATGTGGGAGTGTTAGACATTGTTGTATTGTTTTGATTGGTTTGTGTCCTTTGTGTGCCTCTATACCATCAGGTCCAGGGGGTGTGCCTCTGTCCAGAGGAATTGTATAAATTGTGAGTGCTTGCTTCCATTAAACAGACCTGTTCTACCCTTCATGAAGTCTTGGCTCATGTTTGGGGGATTGGAGAACTACTTACACTCTGGGGATCATAATACTCCCCAGAGTAAGCTCTTGTAAGAGCTTATTCTTGTTTTTGGTTCCTGCTCTCTGGATTTAGGAGAGGTTCACCCACTGGAAGCTGGAGCCCCGTCTTGGGTCCAGGGTGGGTGGAGGATGGCGAAACCCTAACCAAGCTGCGGAGGTTCATGGGGTGTGCGGTGGTTATATTGTTGAGTGCGGTGCTGATAGTCCTTGACGAGCACTAGGAGCATCGTTCGACGGAGGCACCCAGTCGGGGTGGCAGGAGTTCCGTCACAATGGCACATAGCGATAATGGAACAGTAACTGGGCACACTGAGATAATAGTACAGTAACTGGGCACACTAAGATAATGGCACACTAACTGAGCATACTGAGATAATGGCACACTACGATAATAGCACATTTACTGTGCACACTGAGGTAATGGTACACTGAGATAATGGCACACTAACTGGGCACACTGAAATAATGGCCATAGGGATAATGGTACAGTAACTGGGCACACTGAGATAATGGCCATAGGGATAATGGTACACTAACTGGGCACACTGACATAATAGCCCACTAAGATAATGGCACACTAACTGGGCACACTAACTGGGCACACTAAGATAATGGCACACTAACTGGGCACACTGACATAATAGCCCACTAAGATAATGGCACACTAACTGGGCACACTGACATAATAGCCCACTAAGATAATGGCACACTAACTGGGCACACTGACATAATAGCCCACTAAGATAATGGCACACTAACTGGGCACACTGAGATAATGGCATGCTAACTGGACACACTGAGATAATGGCACAGTAACTAGGCACACTGAGATAATGGCATACTAACTGGGCAAACTGAGATAATGGCACACTAAGATAATGGCACACTAACTGGGCACACTGAGATCGTGGAACACTGAAATAGTGGCACAATGAGATAATGGCACACTAACTGGGCACACTGAGACAATGGTACATTTACTGGGTACAATGACATAATTGCAAGGCTATGGATAAATGTGAAATGACTAAAAACCAGACATTTTGTATACATCCCGCTTCAGAATCTGTCTGCATTGCTGTTTCAGTATTTTGACAGTATCTCTCCGCCGTCTCAGTTATATCTGTTCCAGTGGCGTACACATGACCCATGGGGCCCCGGTGCGAAAATTGATCCGTGGGCCCCCCCTGGCGCGTGGGCCGGGCCGCAACATATGGCGGTGGGCACCTGGTCGCAGGGGTTACAGGGCTGCGACCCCTGCGACCGCGGTATGTTCGCCAGTGCATGCAGATGCACACACACTTAAAGGACCAGTCTAGGCACCCAGACCACTTCAGTTTAAAGAAGTGGTCTGGGTGCCAGGTCCAGCTAGGGTAACCCATTTTTTCATAAACATAGCAGTTTCAGAGAAACTGCTATGTTTATGAATGGGTTTAGCCTTCCCCTATTTCCTCTAGCGGCTGTCTCATTGACAGCCGCTAGAGGCGCTTGCGTGCTTCTCACTGTGATTTTCACAGTGAGATCACGCCAGCGTCCATAGGAAAGCATTATGAATGCTTTCCTGTGTGACCGGCTGAATGCGCGCGCAGCTCTTGCCGCGCGTGCGCATACAGCCGACGGGGAGGAGAACTCTCCGCCCAGCGCTGGAAAAAGGTAAGTTTTACCCCTTTTCCCCTTTCCAGAGCCGGGCGGGAGGGGGTCCCTGAGGGTGGGGGCACCCTCAGGCCACTATAGTGCCAGGAAAACGAGTATGTTTTCCTGGCACTATAGTGGTCCTTTAAAGGACCACTACAGACACCCAGATCACATCAGCTCAATGAAGTTGTCTGGGTGTCAGGTCCCTCTAGTTTTAACCCTGCAGCTGAAAACATTTCACTGAGGGTTAATCCAGCCTCTAGTGGCTGTCTCACTGACAGCCGCTAGAGGAGCACACTGAACGTCCATAGGAAAGCATTGAGTAATGCTTTCCTATGGGCGGTTTGAATGCGTGCGCGGTCTCATTCGGAGCTGAAGACACACACACTCTCACTTACAGACGCATACACACTAGCTAACAGAGACACACTCAGCGACAGACATACATACACACTCACACACTCACTTACAAAACATACACTCTCATTGACAAACACTCACTAACAGACATCAAACAGACTCACTAAGACACACACACACTAACACTCACTCTAACACTCACTCTAACAGTCACACTCACTCTAACACTCACTCCAACACTCACACACTCAAACACTAACACTTACTCTAACACTAACACTCACTCTAACACTAACACACACTCAAACACTAACACGTTTTTGTTTGGTTTTTTTAAATGTAATCCCCCCAGCCTCCTTACCTTTTGGAGTGCTGGGGGGATTCCCTGGGGTCCAGTGGTGCTGCTGGGCTCCTGGGCGGGTGGCCGGTCGGGCAGGCGGGCGCGCGAGGGAGCACTCAGTGCTTCCTCTTCAGCTCCCTCGCGCGCCGCGTAGGGATGCCGGCGCCGGAAGATGACGTCATCTTCCGGCTCCGGTATCAGTGCGGTGCGCGAGGGAAGAAGCACTGAGTCACGCGCCCGCCTGCCTGCCGGCACCCGCCCAGGAGTGTGTGTGTGACAGCAGGGCCAGCCTCGGGGTGCCCTGAGGTGGCCGGCTCCTGGGCCCCCCAGGGAAAGAGGCTGGCCCTGTGGGCACCTACCGGATCGCAGGGGCGGCCGGGCCCCCTGGTGGGCCGGGCCCGGTCGCAGCCGCGACCCCTGCGACCCTGGTATGTACGCCACTGATCTGTTCATATTAGCGCTTAGCGTATAAATGTGAGGAGGTGTTTTTTGATGTGAGAAGAGCTTATTTGGCAAGTTTGCTAAAGGAAAGGTCTTTATTCTGTTTCTGCGACCTTATCCCCGTTACTCAGTTTATGGCACAGATTCTATAGAGCATTTTCAGACGAAGAACAAGATGGCGGCAGATAGAATCATGAACAGCAGCGAGAGAACGAGGCACGCTGTTAAAACATGCTAACGCCTTCCATATTAACTAGGTGTCCACTGTGGGAGACCCAGCAGTCATATGCTCTGGTCCAAAGATGGCTGCCATAGAAAGTTCCATTTGCCATCAAGCTCAGCCAGCCGGGATGCCAAAGCCAGACATCACTGTCGTAGACTCTTGTGGTCCAACAGACCATTTCTTGTGTCCGGGGCACAGCACTCTGGGAATAGGGCCACTCATATAACACGTAAAGCCGGGCTTTCCTTTATTTACAGAGAGGTACGAGGACATGACATGTTGATGAAAACGAGGACGGTAATTATTTTAATTTTATCAAAATGGAAAATATAATTGATCTAAACACAAAAAGGCAATACATCAATAGCTTTCAATTTTATGCAAAATGAAAAGTGTTCCTTTGGGAAAGTAAATATTGGAAAATGTTTGGCTGTGTTTATCACCAAAAATTAAGTAAAAAAATTACCTGCAGATTGAATTAACAGCGACGTAAGATTTTGTATCTATAATTACAGTCTGTACGGAAATGTTTTCTGTTTGTCTTTTTTTTTACCGCTTATTATTGTGTCTGATTTCCTAATTTCTTTTTGATGTTTTGAACGGAACACGTTATATCTCTAACGCTATGTAACCACCGTATACGCATACCGTATCTGCTCTAAAATATGACTGGCTTTATTTTTCCCTCAAGGGCCGTTAACGTGAGAAAGACACGTGAAATCACTCCAGCCTTTTCTAATTGCTTCAAGCCTCTGTTTTTGTGTTTTATGTGCCATAATAAAGCTTTCGTATGTAATATCTCACTTATAGTATGCTGCGGCTTCCCTGCACTCCCTGCGGAGGGCTTTTACTGCGCCATTTCAAATTGAGTTGTTGTGATGATGTAGAGCAATTTGTGCAGGGTTTTTACTGCTTTGGTTTCGCCTGCGCTGGAAGGGCAACAGTCACTAAAACAGCAAGTAGTTTTTCCTCGTGTAATCTACGCAAATTTAACAAGGCCCATTCATAAAACAGACCATTAATTCCAGAAGAATTGGTGGCCCTTGCACATACAGCAGTTGGAATGAGAAGTGTTTTTGGATTTCTGCGCTGGAAACGTGGTAACATGTCAGGCTGACACTGGTCACGGCGGCGAGAGACGCACATTAAATCACACTGACAGAAACAGCTCCCGTGACAAAGAGACCCTGTGTATTGACTGATATCCTGTTTGCAACTGTCTGTCACCATCAGATGTGTAAACACATATCGCTGATGTGGAGGGATTAAAAATTACAACCTACCCTGCTACGTGCGGCACAGACTCCCTGTCTTTGCAATCATTTTGATGGAAGGGCTGGGAGTTTTGACACCCCAGATAAAAAAGAAAGGCACTCGCAAAAAAATGGGAAAAAGTCATTTAATTGGACGGTCCGACGGTGTCTCTAGCTATCCAGATGGTTAATAAGTCTAAATGTACAAATTCTCTGCACATCAAAGTGGCTTCATCTTGGAAACTGTTCTCCAAACATATCATTTGCCTCAAATTATTCTGTTTGATGTCCACAGCTTCAGCCCCTAATGACCCAAAGTAATGTCACACATCGTTCCACCATCCATAACACAGCGTTAAATCCAACAACAAACACTGCGATGGTGAGACGGACAATAGCAGTGTGTTTAAACAATGTTTATTGTGTTTCGATCCCAATTTTAAACCGTTCTGTATTTTATTGGGAATAAAGTACTTTTTATAATAATACTTCTAATGATATCCATATTTATCCTGGGATAATGTTAAAGGTTCGTTTTATCTTCCTAATTTCACGATGAGCTTTTCACATGATGGCAGGATACATTGTGCATTGATTTATAGAATCTCCTATGTATGTATTTTCTATAAAAGGAATCTCCAAGATTGAGAAATCTCATCACTGTAACAGAAAATATCATCGTTTGCCGAACATCCATCATAACCGCTCACATGTGTCTATAAGGGTCTATAATATCCCAAATAATCAAAGATAATTCATATTTATCATCCTGATCACGTTAATGTCACAGATCACCAGTCCAGGAGCTGAGCCGAAAAAAACAATCGTGTTATGGGGTTCAACAAAAAAAAAACTAAAAACCACCCCTAAATCTAACAGTGCAATAACAGAACTGATAAAAAAAAAATAAAAAAAAAATAAGTGTTAAACTATTCTAAAAGACAGAATTCTTGTGATTATATTGAAGGTGGCAGGGACTGTTTATATAGTTTGTCGTTCTGAAGTGTATTTTTAAGGAAATCCTCAAATACCAACCTCTTGCCGTGTGTTTTCCTGTTTACCGAAGATGCAGATAAACTCTGTGTATTCGCATGTCAGCGTTGTGACTATGGATTGGGGAGGGGGTATGAATTAGCCGCCAGCGTTTAATATTCATGACAATCAGTAAAGGTCAGAAAGGACGTATTTGCCTCTCAGTGCATTGGATCTTCTGAATTACCCACATTATGGAATCATCAGAATCTAAATAGCTGTTTGTTCAAGATATTAACAGATCTGTTAAGAACAGCTGGAAAATAAATATACCCAGACATTCCTGCAATAAATTCAGTTCCACAAGCACAGTGTAAAGACCACAGATGGTGGAAACGTAGGTCGGACATAAAGATGTGATTTCATGTATTTATTGGCAAAATGGGGGTTTATTCACTAAACAGCTTGTGAAAACCTGACAAATAATTTGTTAAAATGCTCGGTTTTAATTTCAGCTGTTTTGGATTAAATTTTGGAATTCACTCTCAATTAACTTTCCAAATTCCTGACAATTCACACTTTAGTGAATATCCTGTCCGTGGAAGATATATTTCAGTAAATATTAAAATATTTGAGGACTAAACGGTTAATTTCCATATATGACAATGAAAGGGCGAAGCTACGGGGAAAGTTGGCCTGAGATCGATCACAGCATGAAAATATCAGGGAGATCTTATCTAAAGCAAAATTAAATGGTCATTTCATCAGAACACACGTCCTGGGTAACCGGCAAAAAATAGACCCCGGTCGGTTTAATTCTAAATCCATTCACTGAGATCCTGCCAGGTATTCAAATCAGGCATTGGTGCCAACAGTCGGGCAAATTCTCTCTGAACTTGGCACACTTCAATGAGCTTCATAAATGGCCCTCAAAATCACGCGTGTGCACTCGATGTCCCCAGTCATACAGACGAAGAGAATCTGGTGTGTCTGGTTACAATGAATATAAATTACCTACAGCTCTTGGTCATGATGAGGGGGAGGGAGAGTTAGATTAACTAAACTGTTAGAATATGGTGATAAAATAAAATTTTCTGCAGCCGTTACTGCTGGACGTTAGCAGCTGTTTAGGAGAAATTTGTCCTCCGATATCAGATTTATTTAGAACCTGCTCCTCCGTTTACTGCGCCATCAAGAAGAGTCGACGGTAGCGTTCCATTTAAGAGAATAATCTCTGGAAGATGAATTTATTCATCTCTCCTGCGGCTTGCATATTAGAAGGGATTATGTAAGATTTAAAGTCCGGGAATCACTTACTGAGCTTTTCATTAGTGAGAGGTATGGGTAGGTCACACACCTGCGGTTTGTATCCTCGCTCAATTCACACCAATAAAGACCGGAGAGAAACAGGATTTCAGGTGTGAAACATGAGGAAATGACATTTTATTCTCTGAAATCGCTTTGTTTTTATTAACCGTGCCAACCGTGCAGTGAGCAATAAAATGAGACAGCCAATCAGGTGGGAGCTTGCGCCTGTCCAGCTGTTGGGGGTTTAATTGGTGGTCACAGAGTTTTAATAAAGTTTGATGCATTAGAAAACTATAGCGCAGTGACGACAAGAATCTAAACCTAAATCCATACATTTGGCAAAAAATGCAGAGAAGGGAAAATTCAAAGCTGCCTGACATTGCTGTATCAGGTCTCCCACTATTTCAGGGTCCTATCGTCCAATGTCCTAGATCCAGGTACACCATCCTGACGTAGTACAGCGCGAGCACTTCATTAGACGCACTCACACTGTGCTATGCGGAACTACGATCGCGCAGAAAGAGCGTCACCCATTATGGTCGGAGCCAGTGACGCAATTTGTGCCTGCCCCATCCTGTGCACCATACTTTCCAGTGATGGGCAGAGTGCCATATAGACATTGCGCCCACAGGAACTGACAGAATTCTTACTGTTCAATAAAAAGAGGTTACTGGATAGGTTTACAGCGTATCAGAGCTATTTTAGCCTATTTTATATGCTGTATAACATATATATATATATTTATATAACTTCTGTTTTCATGCATTCTCTGTTATTTACCTGATCAAAAGCCACTGATTAATTAAAACGGCTTTTAACCTCCATATTTTCCAAAGCTGTAAACCATACATTAAGCTGTATACCGTACATTAAGCTGTATACCGCACATTAAGCTGTATACCGTACATTAAGCTGTATACCGCACATTAAGCTGTATAACATACATTAAGCTGTATACCATACACTAAGCTGTATCCCGTACATTAAGCTGTATACCATACACTAAGCTGTATACCGTATATTAAGCTGTATACCGTACATTAAGCTGTATACTACACATTAAGTTGTACATCCTATATTAAGCTGTATACCATACCTTAAGCTGTACACTGTACACTAAGCTGTATACCGTACATTTGGCTGTATACAGTACCTTAAGCTGTACACTGTACACTAAGCTGTATACCGTACATCAAGCTGTATACCGTACACTAAGCTGTATACCGTACATTGAGCTGTATACTGTACATTAAGTTGTATACCATACATTAAGCTGTATACTGTACACTAAGCTGTATACCATACATTAAGCTGTATACAGTACATTAAGCTGTATACCGTACACTAAGCTGCATACCGTATATTAAGCTGTATACCGTATATTAAGCTGTATACTGTATATTAAGCTGTATGCCGTACACTAAGCTATATAACGTATATTAAGCTGTATACCATATATTGAGCTGTATACTGTACATTAAGTTGTATACCGTACATTAAGCTGTATACTGTACACCTTGCTGTATACCGTAGATTAAACTGTATACCGTACACTAAGCTGTATACTACACATTAAGTTGTACATCCTATATTAAGCTGTATACCATACCTTAAGCTGTACACTGTACACTAAGCTGTATACTGTACATTAGGCTGGATACGGTACATTAAGCTGTATACCGTACACTAAGCTGCATACCGTATATTAAGCTGTATACCATATATTAAGCTGTATACCGTACATTAAGCTGTATACTGTACACTAAGCTGTATACCGTACACTAAGCTGTAGTTGTTCTGGTGACTATAGTGTCCTTTTAAATGTTTATGAAATGCCATCACAATCCAGTTCAGAGAAGGCATGGGTATCCCTATCCTGTTCTAAAAAAGTGGTTTAAGGTACTGCACATGGGGCAATCACCATGGAAACTAGTGGATCAAGTAGCACCTTCCAATAGTGAGTTAGATAAATCTCTCCCATTGTCTCACATCTCCTCCTCTCCGTAAGCTCTCTCTGTGCTGACTGTCAGGTGTAAAGGGCGGAGTTTATAACAATGATTGACAGGGAGCTAAGATGGAGGTGGCTCTCTCTGTGCTGACTGCCAGGTGTAAAGGGCGGAGCTTATAACAATGATTGACAGGGAGCTAAGATGGAGGCGTCTCTCTCTATACTGACTGCCAGGTGTAATGGGCGGAGCTTATAACAATGATTGACAGGGAGCTAAGATGGAGGTGGCTCTCTCTATACTGACTGCCAGGTGTAAAGGGCGGAGCTTATAACAATGATTGACAGGGAGCTAAGATGGAGGTGGCTCTCTCTATACTGACTGCCAGGTGTAAAGGGCGGAGCTTATAACAATGATTGACAGGGAGCTAAGATGGAGGCTCTCTCTATACTGACTGCCAGGTGTAAAGGGCGGAGCTTATAACAATGATTGACAGGGAGCTAAGATGGAGGCGGCTCTCTCTATACTGACTGCCAGGTGTAAAGGGCGGAGCTTATAACAATGATTGACAGGGAGCTAAGATGGAGGCGGCTCTCTCTATACTGACTGCCAGGTGTAAAGGGCGGAGCTTATAACAATGATTGACAGGGAGCTAAGATGGAGGCGGCTCTCTCTATACTGACTGCCAGGTGTAAAGGGCGGAGCTTATAACAATGATTGACAGGGAGCTAAGATGGAGGCGGCTCTCTCTATACTGACTGCCAGGTGTAAAGGGCGGAGCTTATAACAATGATTGACAGGGAGCTAAGATGGAGGTGGCTCTCTCTATACTGACTGCCAGGTGTAAAGGGCGGAGCTTATAACAATGATTGACAGGGAGCTAAGATGGAGGCGGCTCTCTCTATACTGACTGCCAGGTGTAAAGGGCGGAGCTTATAACAATGATTGACAGGGAGCTAAGATGGAGGCGGCTCTCTCTATGCTGACTGCCAGGTGTAAAGGGCGGAGCTTATAACAATGATTGACAGGGAGCTAAGATGGAGGCGGCTCTCTCTATACTGACTGCCAGGTGTAAAGGGCGGAGCTTATAACAATGATTGACAGGGAGCTAAGATGGAGGCGGCTCTCTCTATACTGACTGCCAGGTGTAAAGGGCGGAGCTTATAACAATGATTGACAGGGAGCTAAGATGGAGGCGGCTCTCTCTATACTGACTGCCAGGTGTAAAGGGCGGAGCTTATAACAATGACTGACAGGGAGCTAAAATGGAGGCGCCCAGTTAAAGGATAAAGAGATGGATTTTTATATTTAATTTTATTATGTTATAATAATAATATTCATTTGTTAAATATAGGGAGAAATAAAATCATACCAACATTTCACACGGACAAAGAGGGACACTTTAATCTTAGAGTTGTGAGGGGGGGTGTGACCATGGGCGGGCTTCTTACTAATAACAATTTATACAAGTAAAATGTAATTTAGAAGAAGAACAATGTATCTTACACAGACTGATTTCTAAACACATTTATTGTAGTTTAAGGACACATTACTGGGGGTATTATTACTGTGGAGCTCTGTTATACACTCAGACACATTACTGGGAGTTTTATTGCTGTGGAGCTCTGTTATACACACAGACACATTACTGGGAGTATTATTGCTGTGGAGCTCTGTTATACACTCAGATACATTACTGGGAGTATTATTGCTGTGGGGCTCTGTTATACACTCAGACACATTACTGGGAGTATTATTGCTGTGGAGCTCTGTTATACACTCAGACACATTACTGGGAGTATTATTGCTGTGGAGCTCTGTTATTCACTCAGACACACCAACAATATGGAGCTCCTCAAAAAGAGAGATATTAGGAGAGAAAAGGGGGATTTGAGTCCAAAATAGGGACTGTCCATCCTAAATAGGGACACGTGGGCAATAAGGTGAAAGCAAACCTAATATTAAAATCAATCAGAAGGGACAGTTCCACCTTTAAGCACTTCAAAATAGTTATTGCACATTGAATAAGATGAGTTTACGGCAAATCTGAGGAAAAAGAGGAAATAATTTAGTTTACTGTAAGTGGCTGTAAGGTAGGTGTCTATTGACTAATATGCTGTTTATACGTACAGTAATATATGTTTAGCTATTAAGCTGGTTCTAATTTTACACTTTATTGCTTCTTTTATTTATTACAACATCGTAAAAAGGTGCGCTGAGCTGCTTGGACCCAGGTGTGTTTTGGCCAACAGGTGAAGAATTTAGTCCTAGAGCAATTCAAATGATCACAGGTGGGCAGCAAAGAGTTAAAATAAATCTGTATCTGGAAAGTCCCTTTGATGAATCCTTTGTTGGTTGGACTCACCTGGAATGGACCCCTGAGTGTGTTTGTCAAATAAAAAGAGACATTGCTTTGATCGTCAGCGTCACGATTTGCCAGAGGCCGTTTCAGACTGGCGGCTTGCAACTTTTCAACCAAACATTGGAAAAGCAAACACTCTCTCCCGCTTGTTCCTGTCACGCTGAAAGGAATCTGGATTCCACCGAGAAAATAATACCTTGTATCCAGACTTCCACAGACTAAAATCTCATTCACTAAGCACAGACTCCCGCATTAATTGATACCACGTCTCGAGTTTCCTCCTTCTTACCAGAACCTGGTAAAATATTTTATAAATAAAATAAATAAATAAATAAATAAAACCGAGTTGGATTTAGAATTATTGTCTGTGGACGATACCGAATGACAAAAATCACCCAAAATGCCGAAAGTTAGACTCAAAACTCTGGTCAATTCTCAAAAACTTCTTGACAGGAATATGTCACTTCTCTGGAATTTCCACCATTGAAAATCCTTTAGAATTTGTGTCAACATTTTTTTTCATGCAATGTTAATTTTTAAATTTTTTTTTCTATTAACGACTTAGCAAGAGGCATCATAGTGATGTCCTGAACGGTTCGCCACGGATGGCGAACATTTGCGCTATTCGGTCTGCCCCCTATTTGTCATCATTGAGTAAACTTTGACCCTGTACCTCACAGTCAGCAGACACATTCCAGCCAATCAGCAGCAGACCCTCCCTCCCAGACCCTCCCAAATCCTGGACAGCTCACTAAGAATGCAGCTTCACAATGAATGTAAAATGGATTCTGTCCAGGAGGTGGGAGGGTCTGGGAGGGAGGGTCTGCTGCTGATTGGCTGGAATGTGTCTGCTGACTGTGAGGTACAGGGTCAAAGTTTACTCAATGATGACATAGGGGGCGGACCGAACAGCGCATATGTTCGCCATCTGCGGCGAACCGTTAGGCAACCGTTCGGGACATCACTAATCATAAACCATTTCAGAAAAAAGGCACACCCAGGGCACGCAATGCTAATAAAGGAGGAGAAATAGTAACATTGTTTCATATCTCCTCTCTGCAAGCTCTCTCTATGCTGACTGCCACGTGTAAAGGGTGGAGCTTATAACAATGATTGACAGGGAGCTAAGATGGAGGTGGCTCTCTCTAGGCTGACTGCCAGGTGTAAAGGGCGGAGCTTATAACAATGATTGACAGGGAGCTAAGATGGAGGCGGCTCTCTCTATGCTGACTGCCACATGTAAAGGGCGGAGCTTATAACAATGATTGACAGGGAGCTAAGATGGAGGTGGCTCTCTCTATGCTGACTGCAACGTGTAAAGGGCGGAGCTTATAGCAATGATTGACAGGGAGCTAAGATGGAGGCGGCTCTCTCTATACTGACTGCCATGTGTAAAGGGTGGAGCTTATAACAATGATTGAGAGGGAGCTAAGATGGAGGTGGCTCTCTCTATACTGACTGCCAGGTGTAAAGGGCAGAGCTTATAACAATGACTGACAGGGAGCTAAGATGGAGGTGGCTCTCTCTATACTGACTGCCAGGTGTAAAGGGCGGAGCTTATAACAATGATTGACAGGGAGCTAGGATAGAGGTGCCCAGTTATGGGCTAAAGAGGTGTGGATTTCTACATTTAACTTTTTTTATTGTGGCAGCAGGAAACATATCTTGGGATGTTAAATATATAGATAACAATTTACCGAAACCCAGGAACATAGTTTACTTCAGGAGAGGTATCAGAAACTATTAGCAGAGAGGTACGGAATAATGGGGGGATGAACAGTGCCAACGACCACAGCACATGGTTGGTGTTATGGTGCTTGGAAAATTCCATTAAGATGTCCCCATGACCTGGTAATAATCATTTATAAAAATGAAAATGTAATTTATTACAATAACAATGTATCTTATTTATACAGACTGATTTCTAAACACATTTATTGCAGTTTAAAGACACATTACTGGGAGTATTATTGCTGTGAGGCTCTGTTATACACTCAGACACATTACTGGGAGTATTATTGCTGTGAGGCTCTGTTATACACTCAGACACATTACTGGGAGTATTATTGCTGTGGAGCTCTGTTATACACTCAGACACATTACTGGGAGTATTATTGCTGTGGAGCTCTGTTATACACTCAGACACATTACTGGGGTATTATTGCTGTGGAGCTCTGTTATACACTCAGACACATTACTGGGAGTATTATTGCTGTCGAGCTCCGTTATACACTCAGACACATTACTGGGAGTATTATTGCTGCGGAGCTCTGTTATACACTCAGACACATTACTGGGAGTATTATTGACGTGGAACTCTCTTATACACTCAGACACATTACTGGGAGTATTATTGCCGTGGAACTCTCTTATACACTCAGACACATTACTGGGAGTATTATTGCTGTGGAGCTCTGTTATACACTCAGACACATTACTGGGAGTATTATTGCTGTGGAGCTCTGTTATACACTCAGACACATTACTGGGAGTATTATTGCAGTGGAGCTCTGTTATACACTCAGACACATTACTGGGAGTATTATTGCTGTGGAGCTCTGTTATACACTCAGACACATTACTGGGAGTATTATTGCTGTGGAGCTCTGTTATACACACAGACACATTACTGGGAGAATTATTGCTGTGGAGCTGTGTTATACACTCAGACACATTACTGGGAGTATTATTGCTGTGGAGCTCTGTTATACACTCAGACACATTACTGGGAGTATTATTGCTGTGGAGCTCTGTTATACAGTCAGACACATTACTGGGAGTATTATTGCCGTGGAGCTCTGTTATACACTCAGAGACATTACTGGGAGTATTATTGATGTAGAGCTCTGTTATACACTCAGACACATTACTGGGAGTATTATTGCTGTGGAGCTCTGTTATACACTCAGACACATTACTGGGAGTATTATTGCTGTGGAGCTCTTATATACACTCAGACACATTACTGGGAGTATTATTGCTGTGGAGCTCTGTTATACACTCAGACACATTACTGGGAGTATTATTGCTGCAGAGTTCTGTTATACACTCAGACACATTACAGGGAGTATTTTTTTTTTTTTACTTTTTATTTCCCACATTACTATTTTTTCCCACATTACTGGGAGTATTATTGCTGTGGGGCTCTGTTATACACTCAGACACATTACTGGGAGTATTATTGCTGTGGAGCTCTGTTATACACTCAGACACATTACTGGGAGTATTATTGCTGTGGAGCTCTTATATACACTCAGACACATTACTGGGAGTATTATTGCTGTGGAGCTCTGTTATACACTCAGACACATTACTGGGAGTATTATTGATGTAGAGCTCGGTTATACACTCAGACACACCAACAATATAGAGCTCAGAGGGATTTGGGCCCAAAATAGGGACTGTCCCTCCTAAACAGAGACACCTGGTAGGGATATTTATGCTTTTAAAAAATAAATTAAAAATAGAGGGTGTTTGTTTTTTTTTCTTTGGGTGGGGGAGCTTGTCTACATCTGAAATCCATCCATAATTGTTACTCTGATTATAAAACTTTAATAAATATCCATCATCTATCCAGACAAAATCAATGTAATTATTCACTGACTTTTAATTGCACAGTATATTTAGATTTTCTGCAGCAGTCTTCCTGCACAACTATCCGTTAGAAAGAGACCCACGACTGCCTCTCGCATGATATTTCCCTCTGACGGCAGCACCGCACATCATGACAAAGCCTCAGGCCGCGCCACATCCTTCGAATTAACACTGGGGGCTTGTCTCCTCACTACTAAACTCAATGGAAATTCTGCTTCATGATCATATTAAAGTCGGATCCTCTGGCTGCAGAATTAATTCACAGCCTCCCCACTTTAGTCCCTGGGTGCTGCCCAGCAGGGTATCCAGATAATCAGCCGTCCTCGGGCTGTGCGGATGAATATTTGATTATGGGATTTTGTGCGGGAATGTAAGAGACTGAACAAACAGGCAGGCAGATAATTAGCTGATATTAGACAGCTTATCTGGCGGAACTCTGTGTCTTTGTCACGTATGATAGACATCTCTGTGACAGTGACAGGTCCTGTAAGCAAATCCGCGCTTTACATTATCCGCTCGTTTCCTTTAGGGGTTTCAGACAAGGAAGGAAAATCATAATCGCTATTCAAACTGAAAGGCTTTCAACGATGATCGGAAATTATACCCGGGAACGATAGAACGATCTGTGAAGGTAAATTCAGTTCTGAAAACACTAAATTCTCGAATTAGTGACTTAAGTGCCTGCGATGTCTAAAAATAAATAAATAATAATAATAAAAAAAGAATAATAATAAAATTGCTAAATGAAAAATAACACAAAAAAAAAAGAAAAAGAAAGAAAATGGGCACTTTGCACTCCGGACTTGCAATGAAACGTGAAACTGCAAATCCTCAGAAAAAAAAGTCCATTAAATTATTAGATGTCAAGATATCTCGCCATTAGCTGGAGAAGAGCAGTGCCCTTCCAATGTCCTCCTGCGATTTGTCCAAAATCAATATTTCTTATCCAGTATGGAGATCGTACGCTTACAGCTCACCTAAAGGCGGCTCATGTCTGCTTTCATGCTTCGCACGTTTAAATCCTCAGAATGAGCGATGGAAGAAAAAAAGAACTAAGAAACGGAATCAGGAATCCATTCCGTATGTGAGAAATGTCCAATTGTGTACTTATTATTATTTACATAGCACCGACATGTTTAGTAGCGCAGTTAGGCACAGACTGCATACCTGGCGGTTCTGTTCTGGATAATTTGCTCCTAACCTGAGTGTAATTATCCCCCTGAAAGCTCGTTAGTGCGGTCCCCATCCCCCGACAAGCTTTGCTTTATTCTCCTGTAGCCTGTCCCAATTTATTAGTCTGAGTCGCAGTGTGTAGCCCATGTGCAGAGCCGTGGAATATGGTGGCGCTATATAAACCACTGTAATAATTATAAATAAAATATAAATTCTAAAAGGAGCGATGGCTCCCCAATGATGTGACGCAGTGTGATCGCTCAGCGGTGCAGACAGTAAGCGTGCTTACAATAGGTTGGTAATTGCGCTGTGTGCAGTCCTGGGATGACTTCTGCATTTTTAATTAAGCAAAAAGCTGATTTTCCTGCAATAAGGATGATCAGTTCCAAAAGATAATCAATTACTCACAAATCAATTCAGCTCATTATGCAAATTTTATACATGAATTGCAGGTCACAAATGTCAGCAGAATGCATCCATGGGGGGAGGGAGTTCGGGGGAAATTGTGATTAGTTACAAGATCCAGGTAAATTTATACAACGTGGGATCACTATTGCCTTATCCTCTAATTGAGCGCCTGGACGAGGTTTTACGTGATTCTCTCTGTTCGAGTTTTATGTCCTGCTAGAACACGGAATGTTCAGACTTTGCTGTTGCTGCGAGCCAGATGTGTAAATGGCCGTTCTGCTTTGAAAATTTTTGCGCAGTCTGTATGATCTCTCGGAAACATCTTATGACACGAAAAATGTTCCTCTGCTTCCATTCTGCTCGCAGACATGTCGAGTCTTTGAGCGTCCCCCTAATAATTTCAATTCTTTATAAAATGAATTCGTCCCACATCAAAGAACTTGCAAAACCTCCCTGGAATATTCCAGAATATTTGTCCAGGAATCCCGTCCCTGGTCAGTCCCTGACGGGTCTGATATTTTAAACAGATTGTAAAACAATTTGCCAAAATCTAGGTTTTCTTACACGGAGCGAATAAAGTCTCCGGAAATATTAGAAATATCAGATAGAAGGTTGGGTAATAAAATAAACGCTTTGATTGTGTAACTGAATCCTGCAATCTGCTCGGGCCGGACTCAGAAGGCCTTGATTCCTCCATGCCGCACATTTAATACAGTCTGGACGGGTCGAAGAGAGACTGTTACTGGAAAGGAGTGGAAACTGGTTGTGGTTTTTTAAAATGGCTATTGTGGCGACTTAATGACTCTGGAAGACAATCAGAAGTCACTGTTTGTGGAAATGAAGACGTATTGTTTGTGGTATTCTCTGAAAGAAACTTGATATGGTTATGTGCTAATGACATCAGCATTGAGCCTGTATGATGTACCAATTCTGTCTCTTCTTAGTGTCCCCACAGAGGGCAGAAAACGACGCGTTTTAACCCTTCTCAAGGTCAGATAGTTTTATTGTTTGTAGGTTACTATTCAGCATTAACTTGATAAATTGTGTACATACTTCTGTCCATTCATCATTCACATAAATATTGCGTGGCGCGGTACAAAGTATGAGAGATTATCCCCGTATATCCTGTTTTGCAATCTGATGGGTTTAGAAAAATTAAAGGCGAAGGCAGGCAAATATCAATTCATACATTTTATAATGTACAGTATTCGTTTACTAAACAGAGAAGTGTTTGGAACTTAAAATAGAATTGCAGAAATAAAAAAGCAGGTATTGAAATATACCCAGAATAGGACATTATAAGAAATCTGAAGGTATTTGGGGGCTTGTAGATTCCTCAAATGTCCTCCAAATGTAAGAGATATGTCTGTGAATGTATAATGCCCACATACAACTACCGGGCTAATATCAGCCGTCTGTATTTAAAAGAGCTATTGGAGTCCATATTAACCTCTATATTTCCCCTGGACAATGCCCCTGGTTCACATCCTATAGAGCACTGTATGTACAATGTCTGAGGAAGGGGGCATCCCATATAATCTCTGCACGATGCAGAGAGACTGACAATTAAGTTCTCTGTCTGGTGGAAATCAGAACTGGGGGAAAGTACCCATTTTTTGTGTAAGTTTGAAAAATCACCTCCGTAAATATGCAAGGTTGGCGGTGAAAAGGTTAAGGTGATAATTTGTCTTAGGGCTTTATTTACTAAGCAGGGACCTCTGATGCGAAAAAACCTCAAACTACATTTTTATCCATCTTTACACTTTCACCAAATTTTGCTACTCACTTGCCAAATTCCTGGACTCAATATTTATTGAATAAAATCAATAATCTTGCAGAAAATTTCTATAAAATCCCCTCGTCCTCCCCCCCCCATCTCCCCACCAATATCCTAATTAGACGCTTTGTTAAGATGTTCTGCTTGCTTCACGAGTCAAGAACACACAGCGACACGGTTACACATATGGAAATGTATCAGCTGACAGATGGTCAGACAGAACCGTGTTCTACACAAACCCCTTGCATTCTGTCCGCACGTCTCTATGACAGTTTGGGTCCTAATGATGTTTACAAGACCGGGGGAAGGGTCGTCATTTGACCTTTTCATATTTCCCATGTGAAATAACATATCTGTCCAAAATGTAATATTTGTGTCCAAAATGTAATATTTGACCTTGTGTCAAGCGTCATCGATACTTTGTTAGAAAATCCCAGTGGAGAGAGCAATCTCTTCCTACAATTGGCTGTCCATTTGTCTTGATAGAAAGGAATAACCTTACATTGAGAGATTTACACACGTTACAACAATTTCAAGATTACAAACGGCGTGTGAGTTACTCACTAAACTGTGAACCTTCCGCAAATCACCAGCAAAGTGCAAACCTGAGGCCAAAGGAGCATGAAACATAGCTTGTTTGGGGATTTGTTTTAGCTCTTTCAGACTAAAATTTAAAATTTTTGGTAAATTCACTACAAATCGTAACAGAGAAAATATTTTTTTTCCCTCCAAACTTAATGTTTAACATTGAATACAAAATTGGTGGCCTGATAATGAAAGGAGTGTGAGATGGCAATAAATACACAATGGTTTCTTCGTTTACAACGCAAATAAAATAATGAACTTTTTAAAGGGACACTATAGTCACCCAGACCACTTCAACTCAATGAAGTGGTCTGGGTGTCAGGTCCCTCAGGTTTTAACCCTTCAGATGCAAACATAGCAGTTGCAGAGAAACTGCTATGTTTACATTTGGGGTTAATCCAGCCTCTAGTGGCTGTCTTCCGGACAGCCACTAGAGGCGCATCTGCGACGCTGGAGGCACATTTCATCTCCATCGCGCAGAGCATCCATAGGAAAGCATTGAGAAATGCTTTCCTATGGACACTTTGAATGCGCATGGCACTTGCTGCGCATGTGCATTCGGCTCCGCTGACGTTGGCTTGGGGAGCTGATGTGGGCGGGAGAGGAGAGGTCACCAGCGCCGAGGGAGCCCGGCGCTGAATTAAGGTAAGCTGCTGAATGGGGTTTTAACCCCTTCAGAGCCACGGGAGGGGGACCCTGAGGGTGGGGGCACCCTCAGGGCACTATAGTGTCAGGAAAACTGCTTTGTTTTCCTGACACTATAGTGATCCTTTAACTTTTGCTTAGCTGGTGTGTTATGCAAAAATTCAACAAGTAAAGGGTTCTCTTTAAATTTACTCTCTGGACACGCTCACTTGTACTAATAAAAAGGATATTATGTTTTTCTAGCAGAAGAACAATATACGTACGTACGAGAAATTTAAATTGCAATAACAGATCTGCAGAATGCAGGTAGGTACATTTCTGTGGCCACTTTACAAAAAAAGAGGATTTACAATTGGAGACAATAGTAAAAACAAACAGGGAATAAAACTAGGATCTCAGTGCTATCAATCACTTTAGGAAGTCACAGAAACACGCGCTATTTACTATGGTGGCTGGCGGGTCGAATCCTGAGCGTTAGTCATTGCTCCCAATGTACTCTTTAGATTTACTATCACTGCCTTTTCCAGGGCTACATTTTTTTGGAGTATTCCCAAAGGGAGTGTGATTTGTCCAGCAGTTCAATCAAAGCTTTTCCCAAACTACCCGAAGTCCTGACAAGTCCCTCTCCAGTGATCCTGTTCTGAGGTTGGCCGCGTAGCCGCGCAGAACGCACGGCCCTTTGAACACCAGATGTCTTTAACCAGCGCACAAAACATTTGTTTACAATAAGGGAGATTAAAAGAATATTCTATTTTCCTGATGCTCTAACCCACGTGTCGGATCATGCAAAGGGTCTGCACTGCTTTCATACTCTCTGTCCCCCACATGGGCCGACCTGGAAGGAATGATTTAAATAAAGAATCTCTCATTTCTGTAGAATGTGGAGGGGTCTTCGCCGTCATCCCAGATGCAGGAAATGAAAGACAGAAACTGACCGGATAATTTCAGTAAATATGCCGCATGTCCAGATTAAACTCAATTATTGCTTTTGTGGTCAGTATTGCTGCCGGCATAGAAATAAAAGAATAATGTATAACATAATGACGGAACCGCACAGTTATGTCTAATATTTAAGTTAAATTTGGTCTTTATTTGACAAAGGAAACTCCCCATATTGGTCTCTGCCTGATAATATCCATATAAAATATATAGTATAACAGAAAATCCAAAACTGCATTTATTGAGCAATCACTAGAAATTCTCACGTGAGAGAGACAGAACTTTATACACGCGGTATCGCTGTGCGACCACATCCGTTTATCACAGAAATCCTATCGGAAATCCTTTCCTTTTACAGTTTATTTACATTTTTGGTCTAATTAGGATAAAATGTAAAGTGGAGATAGACTGCAAACTGCATGAAACATGATTAAATGTTTGCTACGACTACAGCTGTGTTACACAAGATATTAAAGCCCTCTCTTACGGTGGACTGACACCTCGGGTAAAACAAAACAGATAGAAAGAGATTTTATCGATCTGTCTCAGAATTCAGATTCCCTTCGATAAGCCCTCATTGTGCCATCAGATACCTAGGATCATCCCATAACCAACCCAGGACTATCCCATGACCAACCCAGGACCATCACATGACCAACCCAGGACCATCCAAGGACCAACCCAGGACCATCCAAGGACCAACCTAGGACCATCACATGACCAACCCAGGACCATCACATGACCAACCATAATGTGTCCGTTACACAGAGTATGGCTTGGGCCCCAGAACAGTCATCGAGCCTGGCTAAATGCCGGGTGTGACCCACGTCACATCCTAAGAAATACCTAACTACATTAATTGCCCACTTCTCTTCCTTGGGGTCATTTTCCTCCCACTAAAAGGGTTGCATACCCTGCCTTTACGTGGTTTCCTCCTCACTCGTCCATTCTCTACAAGCAATCTTCAGAAATTCCCCAGCGTGGAAGTTGCAAACTAGCTCTAAACTGAAATGGGTGCGGGTGATTCCTTGATAGGAACACTTTGCTGTAGTGATGATGGTGCCAGGAGTGGCCTGCTGCTGTCCCACAATAAGTAGAGTTTAGAACAGCTTGACAACTTACCAGGATCCACCGAGCGCATCAGTGGTTCTCCTCTCCTTCTGGAGACATGGGATATTGCTCTCCTACTTGAGACATGATATTTTATGACAGAGTAAAGTCTGGCCCGTGCAGGACCGCGCTCGTCGCCTGAGATTACACCACTGTATCGACAAGTGAGAGCAGTGATAGCGTCACTGCTGGGCAGAATACTTCACTAGTAAGTGTCCCTGGGCCAGACCCCTAACAATGTCTACCTGCCTTACATACACCCTGTTCCAAATTATTATTCAAATTCTATTTAAGTGTCACAAAGATTAAATATTTTGTTTTTCAGTTTAACTTATGGATGGCATTATGTCTCAGGGCTCTTTTGATCACTGAAAATCTCAGACACTTGTGATAATTAGATTGCCAGGTGAGCCCAACTGAAGGAAAAACTACTAAAGGAGGGTGTTTCACATTATTAAGCAGAGCACCATTTTCATGCAATATGGGGAAGAAAAAAGGATCTCTCTGCTGCCGAAAAGAGTGAAATAGTTCAATGCCTTGGACTAGGTATGAAAACATTAGATATTTCACGAAAACTTAAGTGTGATCATCGCACTATTAAGAGATTTGTGGCTGATTCAAAGCACAGACAGGTTTGTGCAGATAAAGGCACATTAAGGAAGATTTCTGCCAGATCCATGCATCGGATCAAGAGAGCAGCTGCTAAAATACCATTGCATAGCAGTAAACAGATATTTGAAGCTGCTGGTGCCTCTGGAGTCCCAGGGACATCAAGGTGTAGAGTCCTCCAGAGTCTTGCAACTATGCATAAACCTTCTATTCGGCCACCAATGCTCAAAAGCAGAATCGGCTGCATTGGGTAAAAAAATACATGAAGACTAATTTTCAAACAGTCCTGTTCACTGTTGAGTGCCGTGCAACCATGGATGGTCCAGATGGATGGAGTAGTGGATGGTTGGTGGACGGCCACCCTGTTCCAACAAGGCTGCGATGTCAGCAAGGCGGTGGTGGAGTCATGTTTTGGGCCGGAATCAAGGGAAGAGAGCTGGTCTGCCCCTTTAGGGTCCCTGAAGGTATAAAGATGACCTCTGCAAAGTATGTGGAGTTTCTGACTGACCGCTTTCTTCCCTGGTACAGAAGGAAGAACTATGCTTTCTGTAATAAAATCATCTTCATGCATGACAATACACCATCTCATGCTGCAAAGAATACCTCTGCATCAATGGCTGCTATGGGGATAAAAGGAGAGAAAGTCATGGTGTGGCCTCCATCATCCCCTGACCTCAATCCTATTGAGAACCTTTGGAGCATCCTCAAGCAAAGGATCTATGAAGGTGGGAGGCAGTTTACATCCAAACAGCAGCTCTGAAAGGCTATTCTGACATCTTGCAAACAAATTCAAGCAGAAACTGTCCAAACACTCACAAGTTCAATGGATGCAAGACTTGTGAAGCTGCTATCAAATAAGGGATCCTATGTTAAAATGTAACGTGACCTGTTAAAATGTTTAAAAAGTTAATATGTTGTTATACGTTTGATTGAAATAGCTTTTGATTTCAGTAAATATGCTGCAAACACAACAAATGACAATTTTCAGTTCTTTACAACCTATAAAGTGTTTTGAAACTTACTGTGCGTAATAATTTGGAACAGTGCATTCACTGGAATATCGCCAGCTCAGTCGGTAGTAACACAATCTCCATATTTCACATATTTCCATAAGTTCTTTCACAACATAAAACGTCCTTTTCCCAGATATAGCGCTGGGCGTATTGATGAATATATTACCATTTTAATGTTTGTTGTAATAAAAAGGCCGGGGGAGAAATGAGATGTCGCCATATTGATTTTCCTGAACTATTTCATGCCTCTGGAAACTTTGCGCTCTTTTTTTTGTGACTCTGCGGGAAATTGATTACAAACAGCGTGATTCTGACGGATCGCAGCCCCTCTTCTGAAAACACACACCAAAAAAAAACAAAAAAGCTGTTTTTCTTTTAACATATAAATGGATTCCCTGACAAGTAAGTGTATTAGATTCAGAAATAATTCATTAGATTTTCTGGCGAAATAATTTCCTTAGCGCGCGGCAGACTGTCACAATAGGTTTGTGTTTTTTTCAATGAATAAAAGAATGATACATCTCATTCTATCTGCTTTGTGAATGACACATTCTCCTGGAACATCAAAGGGCTCGTGTGAAGATGCAGTGAGAGAATTTTTACACGAACCTGACTTTTGTTCTCCAACAGATGAAAAGAGATCGGATTCAGATGAACGGCGAGTTTCTCTGCGGGGAGGGCTATCGAGAATGACAAGGTACCTAGGGCCAACCAATACTACAGACACAGACAGCTCCACAGATCATTCTTGCCCTGTCTTTGGTCAGTCCCTTGGGACGTTCACCTAGGAATAAAATAACTTTTTCATTCTTTAGGGTCTTGGATAGAGCCGGGGCGCTCCGCACAGCCTGAAGAGGATGTGACACTAGATAATAGCAGCGGTGGCAATCTTACAGAGGCACAGCCAGGGCTTCCTCCATATAGAATGAGTAAAACCAATACTTGGATCTCCTGTCACTCACTTCCGACGTGTCTGATAACTGACCTGCAACAATTTGGCCAAAATAGTCAAACTGCAATAAAAGTATTCAAATCCTCCTAGTCAGAGACCTCGCTATTAAGCAATTCATTATTCAGCAGGACACGCACTGCGCCAGGATATCATTCGCCGGATTTACTATGAGTGTCCTACTGAGCAACTACCGCGTCAGGCAATCACACGGTACACGGTAATATATCCTTTTAAAGACAGCTAGCAGATACATAGCAATGATACACATAATTCAATACAAACAATTATAAATATGATTTTTTTAAAACCCTTGAATTTTAAGTTCCTCTATTTGTTTACATTTGTTGTAAAAGTCAAAGCGTTGCAGCTTCTGCAGTGAGCTCCCTTTGAATTGTTACTGGCGGTGGGCGCATTGACATCATGGACAGCGTTTTTATGGAACTGAATGGGAAATGGTACAAGCTATGAGTGAAAAGCTAAATAAAATAATTGTCACTGAAATAATCAGCACCTTGAAGTGGGATATAAAGCACGCGTTGCCGGCAGTGTAACTGTTATGGAGGCAGTACCCTGACTCTGGACACGTCTTACCTAGAATGGATTGTGTTTAAGTCTTGCTATAATGAATTAATAAAAGTGGGAACGCTGTGCTCTGTGCTGGTTGGGATATGTTGATGGCAATAACAGGTCATTGCCATATGACACCGCGTCTGAGAGACGGATCCTCTAAATCAAGCATGTCAAACTTGCAGCCCACAATGGATATATTTGCGGCCCACCTGCCCTGGGGCCACTTTGTGTTGGCTGATTCTTGTCTTCCCGCAGGCCACCCACTCCCCCTTCCCTCCCCCGGCTGATTGAGTGATCCCGCAGGCCACCCACTCCCCCTTCCCTCCCGTGGCTGATTGTGTGCTCCCGCAGGCCACCCACTCCCTCTTCCCTCCCGTGGCTCATCGCGTGCTCCCACAGGCCACCCACTCCCCCTTCCCTCCCGTGGCTGATCGCGTGCTCCCACAGGCCACCCACTCCCCCTTCCCTCCCGTGGCTGATCGCGTGCTCCCGCAGGCCACCCACTCACCCTTCCCTCCCATGGCTGATTGCATGC
Organism: Pelobates cultripes; assembly: GCA_933207985.1. Classification (NCBI taxonomy): domain Eukaryota; kingdom Metazoa; phylum Chordata; class Amphibia; order Anura; family Pelobatidae; genus Pelobates; species Pelobates cultripes. The sequence goes on from OW240921.1 coordinate 116,978,654, forward strand.
TCCCGCAGGCCACCCACTCCCCCTTCCCTCCCGTGGCTGATCGTGTGCTCCCGCAGGCCACCCACTCCCCCTTCCCTCCCATGGCTGATTGCGTGCTCCCGCAGGTCACCCACTTCCCCTTCCCTCTCATGGCCGATCGCATGCTCCCGCAGGCCAGACACTCCCCCTTCCCTCCCACGGCCGATCGCTTGCACGCGCAGGCCAGCCACTCCCCCTTCCCTCTCATGGCCAATCGCGTGCACCCGCAGGCCAGCCACTCCCCCTTCCCTCCCACGGCCAATCACGTGCACCCGCAGGCCAGCCACTCCCCCTTCCCGACTACTTGCAGTGCCAGCCACTCCCCCTTCCTGCCTACTCGCAGTGCCAGAGGAGCGTTTGGCCTGCTTGAGCAGAGAAGAGCAGAGCTGGAAATGGGGGACGGGCGGCTTATCTTAAAGTAGGGGAAGAAGGTCTTGGGGGACCTTATTTTGTAGTGTGCAAAATTGGAGGGGGGGGCATTGTATTCATTTAAGGGAAGGGACAATGTATTAAATTGGTGGAGGGAGTGGGACGTGTATTAATTTTAGAGAGGGGTCAGTGTATTAAATTGGGGAGGGTGGGCAGTGTATTAATTTGGCGGAGGGAGCGGGCAGTGTATTAAATTGGGGAGAGAGTGGGGCAGTGTGGGAGAGGGGGCAGTGTGTTAAATTGGGGGAGGGTACTGTATTAAATAGGGGGAGGGTGGACAGTGTATTAGAGTGGTGGGAGGGGGCAGTGTGTTAAATTGGGGGAGGGTAGTGTATTAAATAGGGGAGAGGGAGCAGTGTATTAGAGTGGTGAGAGGGGGCAGTGTGTTAAATTGGGGGAGAGGAGGCAGAGTATTAAATTAGAGTGCTGGGAGGAGGGGCAGTGTATTCAATTAAAGTGGAGGGAGGAGGGGCAGTGTATTAGACTGGGTGGAGGAGGCAGTGTATTAGAGAGGAAGGAGGGGTAGTTTATTGGATTTGGGGTAATTTATTGGATTTGTGGTCAGTTTATTAGAATGGGGGGGATTGGGTCTGCATGAAGGCGTTAAACGCTCCTCACGGAGATGCTGATTGGCAGTGCAGCTTTTTGTCACACATACACAATAGCATCTCAATAGTTTCCTATGGGAAAGCATTGGATTGGCTGAGATCATCAAGTTTAATAATCTCAGCCAAAGTGAAGAACACACCCATAGGACTTTAAAATCAGCAAGATAACGTCATATGTTTTTTTACAGCTGTGGAACAGCATCCATTCACCATTTCAGTCCCATTAACAAACGTTTCTTAATATGTCGAGGTAGTTGGACTGAAACATTGGTTATATGCAAATACACGTCTCCTTAAAATAAATTTGCTCTTTTGTTTACTTTGAAGCCCTACAAGAGTGAGGACGTCCAGTGTCAGTTAGACAACTTTTTTTTTTATACTTAAATAAACCAACGTTTCTAGGAAAACTGAAGTTTTTGCTTTTTTGCGGCCCACATAAACGTTATTTGGCCCTTGTTAGCCTTTGTGTTTCACATGCTTGGTCTAAATCCTCAAATCACATTTACTCGCAGCTTGAAGAGATCGATATTCCAATAAACCCACATTAACGAGCCATAATAATTAATATGAGCCACCATGAGCTTTGTGTCCAGATCCATCTAATCTTAAATAATTTCAAGGCCTGAAATATCGGCACTCCAAGATGGAAATAGCTGATAACAGTTCTAGATCAGCTGGAGAATCGATACTCGGAGCACGCTTTATTCATGGTCTGCTAATTTGTGAAATCTTTGGAATTCTAACATTTAGTTTGTATAAGTATCACAGAGCTCCCCAGCAATAAAACTCACAGTAATGTGCAGTATGTAGGTTGTATCACAGACCTCCACAGCAATACAACTCACAGTAATGTGCATTGTGTATGGTGTATCATAGAGCTCCCCAGCAATAAAACTCACAGTAATGTGCAGTGTGTATGGTGTATCACAGAGCTCCACAGCAATAAAACTCACAGTAATGTGCAGTGTGTATGGTGTATCACAGAGCTTACAGCAATAAAACTCACAGTAATGTGCATTGTGTATGGTGTATCACAGAGCTTCCCAGTAATAAAACTCACAGTAATGTGCATTGTGTATGGTGTATCACAGAGCTTCACAGCTATAAATCTCACAGTAATGTGCATTGTGTATGGTGTATCACAGAGCTTCCCAGCAATAAAACTCACAGTAATGTAAAACTCACAGTAATGTGCAGTGTGTATGGTGTATCACAGAGCTTCACAGCAATAAAACTCACTGTAATGTGCATTGTGTATGGTGTATCACAGAGCTTCCCAGTAATAAAACTCACAGTAATGTGCATTGTGTATGGTGTATCACAGAGCTTCACAGCAATAAAACTCACAGTAATGTGCATTGTGTATGGTGTATCACAGAGCTTCACAGCAATAAAACTCACAGTAATGTGCATTGTGTATGGTGTATCACAGAGCTTCACAGCAAAAACTCACAGTAATGTGCATTGTGTATGGTGTATCACAGAGCTTCACAGCTATGAATCTCACAGTAATGTGAGGTGTGTATGGTGTATCACAGAGCTTCACAGCAATAAAACTCACAGTAATGTGCAGTGTGTATGGTGTATCACAGAGCTTCACAGCAATAAAACACAGTAATGTGAGGAGTGTATTGTACCACAGAGCTCCGCAGTGATAAAACGATTTTATTTTGCTAAAATGTAATATATTTTTCTAGTCATTCACAAACACTTTGAGTAAATAATAACCATTATATAAATGTACATATAGTAATCCCAATGTAAGCACTTTGGAATTTGTTGGCGCTATATAAACAATAATAATAATAATAATCTAAACGATCGCTATTGGGGAATGATTATTTTAAGTCACACTAAAAGCTGCCCTATGAGTGGGTATATAGCAGTATGGAGATAATCTGTTCACGTTCTTGGGATACACTCCAGTTATTTCACTAAGTGGGACAGACAGACTGACAAAGAGATATAAAATAGACAGACAGAGAGACCGACAGACATAGATAGATAGATAGATAATGGACAGACAGACAAACAGATAATGGATAGATAGATAGATAGATAATGGATAGACAGATAGATAGATAATGGATAGATAGATAGATAATAGATAGACAGATAGATAATGGATAGATAGATAATGGATATATAGACAGACAGACAGACAGACAGATAGATAGATAATGGATAGACAGATAGATAGACAGACAGACAGATAGAAAATGGATAGATAGATAATGGATAGATAGGACAGACGGGCAGATAGTATATCTCAGATTGATATAAAAGAATCATTATTAATCTTTGCGTGTTCGTAGTGTTTATATTTCTGGGATTTCCTGTTTGTCCTGGAAGCTGACAGATCCATTGTATAATAAGATATTATATCACGGGTAGGGGGGAGCCCCGGCTCAGCAGACATTGTTTGCCTAATGAACGTAACCAAGGTGATTAGAGACCAAATATGCAAATAAATGCTAACAATGAAATAAAGAGCGATCCATACAATTTATATCTGTTGGGATCCATTTCTGTAAATCTGCCATTACATGGATTATTCCAGTGGGAGTTTTATATAATAACAGGGTGATAATATTTTACTCAGAATCTTTATTTATTGAGTTAAAATGAAATGATATATTTTCGCATTTCTCCAACTTGCCTGTAATAAAGAGCATGGATTCAGTATGATGTACGATATCCATATTATAGACAGTATTAATAACCGTATATTATACACGGGGTGTAACAGTTATTAAATTATTAATGGCACAATTGAATCCCTTCTGTGCCCACTCCATCAAGTTATTCTGGTAATAAATAAATACAAGGGCAGTGGTTATGGTGCCATTACATTATGGGCATCAATGTAATTAAAATGTGGATAAAACTAATATTGTTAATGTGGTTGTGGAACAGTTGAGGCTGCAGTGGTGAACGATGCTCACAAACTGCTAGAACCATAACCACTAGAAGCACCATAACTGCTACATTTATATGTAGTGGTTATGGTACCTAGACTGCCTCTTCAATACTTTTTACAGATTCCAAAAACATTGCCACATTCTACCTCGCTGGGTCTGTTCTCAGAGAGATTTTGCCGGATCCTGGACAGGGGGCGTTCTCCATCCATTACAGGCGCTAACTTTGTGATATATTTCGTTTTTTAAGGCAATGTAAAATAATGCTAATTCGAAGCTATGAGGAAGCATTGTTAAAACATTAAATTCTTGTTTAGCAGGTTTAAAAAAAATGAAAACACAGCCATCTTGAGCCAATAAAATCATATTACCCAGCATGCCCTTCTTTCCATAAATAGTGACTCGTTTTCCGTCTTTTAAAACATTTTTAGTATCACAACTGGCGCAGGATAGCTAAATGGCTGATGGCATTAAATTGGAAGGGAGTAAAGAGGCTTATGATCTCTGATATTGAAAGTAGTATGCAACGAAATAGAGCATTAGAACGGAAGGATGATTTGATAGGGGTATACATGATCCCAAAATACCGATGGGAATTATGTGATAAGTACCCTTTGAATATGAATTAATCTCTGCCACAGAAACTGTATTTTAGTAAACCTGGTCATTATATTCCATATAATGTTACCCCTCAGCCCTCTCCCCCTTGATCCTCGGAACAGCGAATGGTGTATGTATGTATGGTTGGTATACTAGGAAAATACAAATCGATACAGAGGGTCGGTCTCGGTGCTTTTTTTTATTTTTTATTTTTTTTATATAGGCAGGTATAGTGGGTGTACCTCACCCCGACAGGCTAGGTAATTCGATATAAAAGAATAAGGGTACTTCTGTAATTTTGATAGTTGTGGAATGGTGTAAGAAAATGGACCCTGACAAACAGAAACATATATGTAACCCCAATACTGGAAAACAATTGAATGTATTCATTTTATCGGTGGGTAGTAGATACTGCTTGAATTTAAGGAAAGAATGAGTAATTATAACAAGGCAGGGGTGGAAATAATGGATTTCGTACTGTACCTCTAAGACTCTTTATTTAGAATTTCTGTGCCTTGCCTTTTTGTAAAAATGTGTAGGTTCTTTTTTTTTTTTTTAAGGAATGAGAATTTGTATTCATATCAAAATTGTCATAGACCTTGTACAGGCAACTTCTGTCCCTTGACTGTTTGTAAAATGATAATGTTCCTTTTTTTATGAATGGTTATATGTATTTATGTGAAAAAAAAATGCAATAAACTGTTTTACATCTCAAAAACAACTGGCGCAGGAATCAGGCAAGAGTTTAGGTGAAGGTTCAATGTACTTTAATAAATAGTGAGTTTGTTGAAGGCCAGTCTATTATACTTCATTTAGCAGGGTCTCGTGTCGGTTATTTGGTTTATTTTAAATAAAGGCGGGAATCTGACAAACTGTAAATATAAAGGCTTATTCGCTAAACAGGTTAATACTGTGATTTGGAGAATAAAACCCCACACCCTGAGGTGAATTGGGGGTTCGAACTATCACGCAAAGCTTACATCTCTATTCAATTCAACTCCCATTGTACTATGCCACAGACCGACAGAGAGTCATGGGACTTGTCATGTGAAAACAGCTGAGGGGCCACTAAATGCCACTTTCCCTTTTGTCAGCATCGAAAAATATTGAATGTTACGTTGGCCATTGTACTTCGCACTGGAGTATGTTGGTGCTTTATAAATGAATATTAATAATCAGACAACATGAACAGTAACATTTACCCAATAATTTTGCAGTATTTTAATGATTTTCGTAACGTTCCATTAGTATAAATTCATATCAGTGTCATTTAATGATTTCATTTCTGCATGTAGAGGGAAAGGAAAATGTTTATCCATAGAATATACATACAGCTGCTACCCCAGTGACACAGTGCCCCCATGTGGCCATGTTTCTTACTGCATGTTAGCTCAGTCTTGACAGTACTGTATAGTAACAGAGGGAAGGTCGGGGGCTTTCATGAGACCTGTAATATAAAATATGTAATAAGGTTGCTCTTTGGGGGAGAAATAGACATTTTTAGCACATTTCTGAAAGTATCAGAGCTGCGGTAAGTGGTTACAAAGATACATTGACTGTATGAGTCGGGCTGACTGCTGTATTCAGTTTTTTTTAATCTGTATGGAGAGGGGAAATTAATCATTTAGGGACCCGTTCAATGGCTGGAGAATAGCGGGAACCGATAATAGGATGAAGAAAGACTTTATATATTATACATTAATAATGCACCTAACAACATTCTTACATTAAAGAGAATGCATTCTGCCATTAATGTTTGTATAATTTTATCCTTTTTTCTGTGAGCTATAATAGTCTAGGAATATGTTGGCGTATTACTACTACTAATAATAGTTGGAACTAATACTGACTCTTCCTCGGGTTAGATCTTCTATTTTGACTAGAGGGTACAGGAAGAGTGAGTGCTCTGTCCGCTATGAAGTTGGGATGCTATAGGGGCTAGCTGCAAGTACAGGACAAGCTCTTACATGAGGCAGCATGGGATATCTCACTCAACTTAGACAAGGTATGGTGGAGGCAGTATGGGATATCTCACCAGACTCAGACAAGGTATGGTGGAGGCAGTATGGGATATCTCGCTAGACTCAGACAATGTATGGTGGAGGCAGTATGGGATACCTCGCTGGACTCAGACAAGGTATGGTGGAGGCAGTATGGGATACCTCGCCAAACTCAGACAAGGTATGGTGGAGGCAGTATGGGATACCTCGCCAGACTCAGACAAGGTATGGTGGAGGCAGTATGGGATACCTCGCTGGACTCAGACAAGGTATGGTGGAGGCAGTATGGGATACCTCGCCAGACTCAGGCAAGGTATGGTGGAGGCAGTATGGGATATCTCGTACTCAGACAAGGTATAATGGAGGCAGTATGGGATACCTCGCCAGACTCAGACAAGGTTTGGTGGAGGCAGTATGGGATACCTCGCCAGACTCAGACAAGGTATGGTGGAGGCAGTATGGGATACCTCGCCAGACTCAGGCAAGGTATGGTGGAGGCAGTATGGGATATCTCGCTAGACTCAGACAAGGTATGATGGAGGCAGTATGGGATACCTCGCCAGACTCAGACAAAGTATGGTGGAGGCAGAATGGGATACCTCGCTAGACTCAGACAAGGTATGGTGGAGGCAGTATGGGATACCTCGCTAGACTCAGACAAGGTATAATGGAGGCAGTATGGGATACCTCGCCAGACTCAGACAAGGTATGGTGGAGGCAGTATGGGATACCTCGCCAGACTCAGACAAGGTATGGTGGAGGCAGTATGGGATACCTCGCCAGACTCAGACAAGGTATGGTGGAGGCAGTATAGGATACCGCGCCAAACTCAGACAAGGTATGGTGGAGGCAGTATAGGATACCGCGCCAAACTTAGACAAGGTATGGTGGAGGCAGTATGGGATATCTCGCTAGACTCAGACAAGGTATAATGGAGGCAGTATGGGATATCCCCAGAAGAGGCAGGGTACAGGCCGCACAGGATGCACCCCAGACAGTGTTCTCTGCATTACAGCCGTGTCATTTACAGAAACATTTAACATAAAGAGCATAGCCGCAGGAGTTGAAGTTTGTCATCTAGAATTACCGTCTGAAAAGAAGCTACAAACATATAAATGGGAAATAAAGTTACCAGCCGGAGAAACAGCTGTTTTACTTCTGTTAAATTCTCCGTAGTGTCCTTTTAGTTGGAGCCCCCAGTAATTACTGCACGTGTGGGAGAGTTTCACAACATCAAAAGGATGAGATGTACTAACAGGTAACTCGATCCATGAACACCTGCAGCACCAGCGGACAACCAGTCAAAGAAACTGAGCGGGAGGGAGGTTTCAACGAAAATTTCCACAATGTAATAACTGCCCCCATAACACTGCTAATGTAATAACTGCGCCATAACACAGCTAATGTAATAACTGCCCCATAACAATGCTAATGTAATAACTGCCCCCATAACAAAGCTAATGTAATAACTGCCCCCCATAACACTGCTAATGTAATAACTGCCCCCTACTACATTGCTAATGTAATAACTGCCCCCCATAACAAAGCTAATGTAATAACTGCCCCATAACACTGCTAATGTAATAACTGCCCCCCATAACACAGCTAATGTAATAACTGCCCCATAACACAGCTACTGTAATAACTGCCCCTTATTACATTGCTAATGTAATAACTGCCCCCAATAACACAGCTAATGTAATGACTGCCCCTATTACATTGCTAATGTAATAACAGTCCCCTATTACATTGCTAATGTAATAACTGCCCCATAACACTGCTAATGTAATAACTGCCCACCATAACACAGCTAATGTAATAACTGCCCCCTATTACATTGCTAATGTAATAACTGCCCCCATTACATTGCTAATGTAATAACTGCCCATTAACATTGCTAATGTAACAACTGCCCCCCATAACACAGCTAATGTAATAACTGCCCCCTATTACACTGCTAATGTAATAACTACCCCATAACACAGCTAATGTAATAACTACCCCCATAACACAGCTAATGTAATAACTGCCCCATAACACTGCTAATGTAATAACTGCCCCCCATAACACAGCTAATGTAATAACTGCCCCATAACACAGCTAATGTAATAAATGCCCCCTATTACACTGCTAATGTAATAACTGCCCCCATTACACTGCTAATGTAATAACTGCCCCCATAACACAGCTAATATTATAACTGCCCCCTATTACACTGCTAATGTAATAACTGCCCCCATTACACTGCTAATGTAATAACTGCCCCCCATAACACTGCTAATGTAATAACTGCCACCATAACACAGCTAATGTAATAACTGCCCCCTATTACACTGCTAATTTAATAACTGCCCCATAACAATGCTAATGTAATAAATGCCCCCATAACACAGCTACTGTAATAACTGCCCCCTATTACATTGCTAATGTAATAACTGCCCCCCATAACACAGCTAATGTAATAACTGCCCCATAACACTGCTAATGTAATAACTGCCCCCATAACACAGCTAATGAAATAACTGCCCCTCATTACATTGCTAATGTAATAACTGCCCCCATAACACAGCTAATGTAATAACTGCCCCCATTACATTGCTAATGTAATAACTGCCCCCCATAACACAGCTAATGTAATAACTGCCCCATAGCACTGCTAATGTAATAACTGCCCCCCATAACACAGCTAATGTAATAACTGCCCCCTATTACATTGCTAATGTAATGACTGCCCCATAACACAGCTAATGTAATAACTGCTCCATAACACTGCTAATGTAATAACTGCCCCCCATAACACTGCTAATGTAATAAAGGCCCCCATAACACAGCTACTGTAATAACTGCCCCCTATTACATTGCTAATGTAATACCTGCCCCCCATAACAGAGCTAATGTAATAACTGCCCCATAGCACTGCTAATGTAATAACTGCCCCCCATAACACAGCTAATGTAATAACTGCCCCCTATTACATTGCTAATGTAATAACTGCCACCATAACACAGCTAATGTAATAACTGCCCCCTATTACATTGCTAATGTAATAACTGCCCCCCATAACACAGCTAATGTAATGACTGCCCCTATTACATTGCTAATGTAATAACTGCCCCTATTACATTGCTAATGTAATAACAGTCCCCTATTACATTGCTAATGTAATAACTGCCCCATAACACCATAACACAGCTAATGTAATAACTGCCCCCATTGCACCATAACACAGCTAATGTAATAACTGCCCCATAATGCACTGCTAATGTAATAACTGCCCCCTATTACACTGCTAATGCCCCCATAACACAGCTAATGTAATAACTGCCCCATAACACAGCTAATGTAATAGCTGCCCCCCATAACACAGCTAATGTAATAACTGCCCCCAATAAAAGTGCTAATATCATAACTGCCCCCTATTACATTGCTAATGTAATAACTGCCCCATAATAATGCTAATGTAATAACTGCCCCCATAACACAGCTAATGTAATAACTGCCCCATAACACAGCTAATGTAATAGCTGCCCCCCATAACACTGCTAATGTAATAAAGGCCCCCATAACACAGCTACTGTAATAACTGCCCCCTATTACATTGCTAATGTAATAACTGCCCATTAACACTGCTAATGTAACAACTGTCCCCCATAACACTGCTAATGTAATAACTGCCCCCTATTACATTGCTAATCTAATAACTGCCCCTATTACATTGCTAATCTAATAACTGCCCCATAACACAGCTAATGTAATAGCTGCCCCCATAACACAGCTAATGTAATAACTGCCCCATAACACAGCTAATGTAATAGCTGCCCCCATAAAACAGCTAATGTAATAACTGCCCCCCATAACACAGCTAATGTAATAACTGCCCCATAACACAGCTAATGTAATAAATGCCCCCTATTACACTGCTAATGTAATAACTGCCCCCAATAAAACTGCTAATATCATAACTGCCCCCTATTTCACTGCTAATGTAATAACTGCCCCCATAACACTGCTAATGTCATAACTGCCCCCATTACACTGCTTATGTAATAACTGCCCCATAATACTGCTAATGTAATAACTGCCCCCCATAACACTGCTAATGTAATAACTGCCTCCATAACACAGCTAATGTAATAACTGCCCCCTATTACACTGCTAATTTAATAACTGCCCCCATAACAATGCTAATGTAATAACTGCCCCATAACACTGCTAATGTAATAAATGCCCCCATAACACAGCTACTGTAATAACTGCCCCCTATTACATTGCTAATGTAATAACTGCCCCCCATAACACAGCTAACATAATAACTGCCCCATAACACTGCTAATGTAATAACTGCCCCCCATAACACAGCTAATGTTATAACTGCCCCCTATTACATTGCTAATGTAATAACTGCCCCCATAACACAGCTAATGTAATAACTGCCCCCTATTACATTGCTAATGTAATAACTGCCCCCCATAACACAGCTAATGTAATGACTGCCCCTATTACATTGCTAATGTAATAACTGCCCCCTATTACATTGCTAATGTAATAACTGTCCCCTATTACATTGCTAATGTAATAACTGCCTCCATAACACTGCTAATGTAATAACTGCCCCATAACACTGCTAATGTAATAACTGCCCCCTATTACATTGCTAATGTAATAACTGCCCCCTATTACACTGCTAATGTAATAACTGCCCCCTATTACATTGCTAATGTAATAACTGCCCCCATAACACAGCTAATGTAATAACTGCCCCATAACACAGCTAATGTAATAACTGCCCCATAATAATGCTAATGTAATAACTGCCCCCTATTACACTGTTAATGTAATAACTGCCCCTATTACACTGCCAATGTAATAACTGCCCCCCATAACACAGCTAATGTAATAACTGCCCCATAATATTGCTAATCTTATAACTGCCCCGTAACACTGCTAATGTAATAACTGCCCCATAACACAGCTAATGTAATAACTGCCCCATAATACTGCTAATGTTATAACTGTCCCCTATTACACTGTTAATGTAATAACTGCCCCCAACAACACTGCTAATATCATAACTGCCCCCTATTAATGTAATAACTGCCCCCAACAACACTGCTAATATCATAACTGCCCCCTATTACACTGCTGTCATAACAGCCCCCATAACACTGCTAATGTCATAACTGCCACCCATTACACTGCTAATGTAATAACTGCCCCATAATACTGCTAATGTAATAACTGCCCCCTATTACACTGCTAATGTAATAACTGCACCATAATACTGCTAATGTAATAACTGCCCCCATAACACTGCTAATATCATAACTGCCCCCCATAACACTGCTAATGTAATGACTGCCCCTATTACATTGCTAATGTAATAACAGTCCCCTATTACATTGCTAATGTAATAACTGCCCCATAACACTGCTAATGTAATAACTGCCCCCCATAACACAGCTAATGTAATAACTGCCCCCTATTACACTGCTAATGTAATAACTGCCCTCTATTACATTGCTAATGTAATAACTGCCCCATAACACAGCTAATGTAATAACTACCCCCATAACACAGCTAATGTAATAACTGCCCCATAACACAGCTAATGTAATAATCCTCGCCCCACACTGCTAATGTATAATCCGCCCCACAAAACTGCTAATATCATAACTGCCCCCTATTACACAGCTAATGTAATAACTGCCCCCTATTACATTGCTAATGTAATAACTGCCCCCCATAACACTGCTAATGTAATAACTGCCCCCATAACACAGCTAATGTAATAACTGCCCCATAAAACTGCTAATGTAATAACTGCCCCCCATAACACAGCTAATGTAATAACTGCCCCATAACACAGCTAATGTAATAAATGCCCCCTATTACACTGCTAATGTAATAACTGCCCCCAATAAAACTGCTAATATCATAACTGCCCCCTATTACACAGCTAATGTAATAACTGCCCCCTATTACATTGCTAATGTAATAACTGCCCCCCATAACACAGCTAATGTAATAACTGCCCCATAACACTGCTAATATCATAACTGCCCCCTATTACACAGCTAATGTAATAACTGCCCCCTATTACATTGCTAATGTAATAACTGCCCCCCATAACACAGCTAATGTAATAACTGCCCCATAACACTGCTAATGTAATAACTGCCCCCCATAACACAGCTAATGTAATAACTGCCCCCTATTACATTGCTAATGTAATAACTGCCCCCATAACACAGCTAATGTAATAACTGCCCCTATTACATTGCTAATGTAATAACTGCCCCCATAACACAGCAAATGTAATAACTCCCCCATAGCACTGCTAATGTAATAACTGCCCCCCATAACACAGCTAATGTAATAACTGCCCCCTATTACATTGCTAATGTAATGACTGCCCCATAACACAGCTAATGTAATAACTGCTCCATAACACTGCTAATGTAATAACTGCCCCCCATAACAGTGCTAATGTAATAACTGCCCCCTATTACATTGCTAATGTAATAACTGCCCCCTATTACATTGCTAATGTAATAACTGCCCCCATAACACAGCTAATGTAATAACTGCCCCATAACACAGCTAATGTAATAGCTGCCCCCCATAACACAGCTAATGTAATAACTGCCCCCAATAAAACTGCTAATATCATAACTGCCCCCTATTGCACTGCTAATGTAATGACTGCCCCTATTACATTGCTAATGTAATAACTGCCCCCTATTACATTGCTAATGTAATAACAGTCCCCTATTACATTGCTAATGTAATAACTGCCCCATAACACTGCTAATGTAATAACTGCCCCCTATTACATTGCTAATGTAATAACAGTCCCCTATTACATTGCTAATGTAATAACTGCCCCATAACACTGCTAATGTAATAACTGCCCACCATAACACAGCTAATGTAATAACTGCCCCTATTACATTGCTAATGTAATAACTGCCCCCCATAACACAGCTAATGTAATAACTGCCCCATAGCACTGCTAATGTAATAACTGCCCCCTATTACACTGCTAATGTAATAACTGCCCCCTATTACATTGCTAATGTAATAACTGCCCCATAATAATGCTAATGTAATAACTGCCCCCATAACACAGCTAATGTAATAACTGCCCCATAACACAGCTAATGTAATAGCTGCCCCCCATAACACAGCTAATGTAATAACTGCCCCCAATAAAAGTGCTAATATCATAACTGCCCCCTATTACATTGCTAATGTAATAACTGCCCCATAATAATGCTAATGTAATAACTGCCCCCATAACACAGCTAATGTAATAACTGCCCCATAACACAGCTAATGTAATAGCTGCCCCCCATAACACTGCTAATGTAATAAAGGCCCCCATAACACAGCTACTGTAATAACTGCCCCCTATTACATTGCTAATGTAATAACTGCCCATTAACACTGCTAATGTAACAACTGTCCCCCATAACACTGCTAATGTAATAACTGCCCCCTATTACATTGCTAATCTAATAACTGCCCCTATTACATTGCTAATCTAATAACTGCCCCATAACACAGCTAATGTAATAGCTGCCCCCATAACACAGCTAATGTAATAACTGCCCCATAACACAGCTAATGTAATAGCTGCCCCCATAAAACAGCTAATGTAATAACTGCCCCCCATAACACAGCTAATGTAATAACTGCCCCATAACACAGCTAATGTAATAAATGCCCCCTATTACACTGCTAATGTAATAACTGCCCCCAATAAAACTGCTAATATCATAACTGCCCCCTATTTCACTGCTAATGTAATAACTGCCCCCATAACACTGCTAATGTCATAACTGCCCCCATTACACTGCTTATGTAATAACTGCCCCATAATACTGCTAATGTAATAACTGCCCCCCATAACACTGCTAATGTAATAACTGCCTCCATAACACAGCTAATGTAATAACTGCCCCCTATTACACTGCTAATTTAATAACTGCCCCCATAACAATGCTAATGTAATAACTGCCCCATAACACTGCTAATGTAATAAATGCCCCCATAACACAGCTACTGTAATAACTGCCCCCTATTACATTGCTAATGTAATAACTGCCCCCCATAACACAGCTAACATAATAACTGCCCCATAACACTGCTAATGTAATAACTGCCCCCCATAACACAGCTAATGTTATAACTGCCCCCTATTACATTGCTAATGTAATAACTGCCCCCATAACACAGCTAATGTAATAACTGCCCCCTATTACATTGCTAATGTAATAACTGCCCCCCATAACACAGCTAATGTAATGACTGCCCCTATTACATTGCTAATGTAATAACTGCCCCCTATTACATTGCTAATGTAATAACTGTCCCCTATTACATTGCTAATGTAATAACTGCCTCCATAACACTGCTAATGTAATAACTGCCCCATAACACTGCTAATGTAATAACTGCCCCCTATTACATTGCTAATGTAATAACTGCCCCCTATTACACTGCTAATGTAATAACTGCCCCCTATTACATTGCTAATGTAATAACTGCCCCCATAACACAGCTAATGTAATAACTGCCCCATAACACAGCTAATGTAATAACTGCCCCATAATAATGCTAATGTAATAACTGCCCCCTATTACACTGTTAATGTAATAACTGCCCCTATTACACTGCCAATGTAATAACTGCCCCCCATAACACAGCTAATGTAATAACTGCCCCATAATATTGCTAATCTTATAACTGCCCCGTAACACTGCTAATGTAATAACTGCCCCATAACACAGCTAATGTAATAACTGCCCCATAATACTGCTAATGTTATAACTGTCCCCTATTACACTGTTAATGTAATAACTGCCCCCAACAACACTGCTAATATCATAACTGCCCCCTATTACACTGCTGTCATAACAGCCCCCATAACACTGCTAATGTCATAACTGCCACCCATTACACTGCTAATGTAATAACTGCCCCATAATACTGCTAATGTAATAACTGCCCCCTATTACACTGCTAATGTAATAACTGCACCATAATACTGCTAATGTAATAACTGCCCCCATAACACTGCTAATATCATAACTGCCCCCTATTACACTGTTAATGTAATAACTGCCCCATTACACTGCGAATGTAATAACTGCCCCATAACACACCTAATGTAATAACTGCCCCATAATACTGCCAATGTAATAACTGCCCCTATTACATTGCTAACGTAATAGCTGCCCCATAAAATGTTATAACTGCCCCCATAACACTGCTAATGTAATAACTGCCCCCAATAAAACTGCTAATATCATAATTGCCCCACTACTACACTGTAAATGTAATAACGGCCCTTAACACTGCCAATGTAATAACTGCCCCCTACCACACTGTCAGTGTAATAACTGCCCCATAACACAGACAATGTAATAACTGCCCCCTACCACACTGTCAGTGTAATAACTGCCCCATAACACTGACAATGTAATAACTGCCCCATCTTACGATGCTAATGTAATAACTGCCCCCTACTACACTGTCAATGTAATAACTGCCCCATCACATTGCCAATGTAATTATTGCCCCCTATAACAATGTCAATGTAATAACTGCCCCTATATAGCTGCCCCTGCCCCAGTTTGAGTGAATATCCTTACACTGATGTTTTTTATTATATGATTCATAATATAAGTTATAAAATAATGTAGATATTAGTTTGGTATTGTATTGAGTTATTAATAATATTATTCAATGGTTGAATAATATATTGTAATTTATTATACGGTATTAGTTCAGCATCAAATCCTTATTATTTTGTGATATTTATCAGTAATATATTGTGTTAGTTACATTATAGATCTTATATATCTTAATATGTTACATTATTATTATTTATATTGTGTTAAGATATATATTATATTGTGTATTTATCAGTAATATATTGTGTTATTTACATTATATATCACATAGTTCACATTATTACATTATTTTTCATTATATCATGTGTTCATAAGTGATTTATACTATATACTGTTACATTTTATAGCAGGACCTTCTAGAATGAAACTGATAATTTACTGCCACCTAGTGGTGGTTGACAGTAATGTCACAGGGTTCCCAGACCTGCACTTTAGTTTTGTTAAAACTTGTCCTGGAGTTTGTTTCAGGGCTTTTCCAGTGAGCGCAGTCTGCGTCCTGTTCCTGTGTTGTTGTTTTTTCAGATGTCATTAATTTATTAAATGTACAGATTTAGATTTTACAGGAAAGCAGTCCATTGGTGCAATTCATATTATTCACTATTATTCATTAAACCCCTTCCCTGCCGAGCACTTCTTGTTTGATAAAATATTAGCGGAGGATTTTTCTGAAACAAGGCGCGCAGAGCTAACACAGAAACACAGAATAAAATTGCAGATTGCTTTTTACGCAAACCAAAAACAAGTACATTTACACATTTTTTATGTTTAATTTATTAACTAATTCTCTATAGAAATTATTAGGATTAGACCATCTTTAGACAGTGTCCTTTATCTTCCAATATTTCACACAGGCTCTGAAATGTGAGTATGAAAGAAAAAAAATGCTATTTGTTAAATCACATTCAGTAAATGTGACAAAAATAGGTAAATAAAACTGGTCAAATAATTGGTTATAGTTAGTATGGTCCCTGGAGGCATTTTATCCAGTGCAGCTTACTAAATATGTCAACACAGTGTAAAATGAATGTCTGTATTTATACATAATGTCCGCATACAGTAAATACTGTTAAAGGATTACTCCTCAGTGATTTGAAGTGGTTATGGTACTTGGAGTCTGTATGTGGAGTGTTAACCGCTTAGCTGCTGGCATGTAATCTTTATCTGTAGAATGCTAGCAGAGCTGGGGCAAGGATTTCTGCTGAGGTGAATTCCTTGCCCCACTATTCACACCTTAATTCCGCCCACCCCCGCTTGAGTATCTTTCACACAGATATCATGGGTGCGCTGCTCTGAATGGGTGTGTGAGAGCACACAGGGCCCGATTTACATTAAGTCTTTTTCCTACTCAGGAAAAAAAAGTATATACACATTCACACATACAGGGAGTGCAGAATTATTAGGCAAATGAGTATTTTGACCACATCATCCTCTTTATGCATGTTGTCTTACTCCAAGCTGTATAGGCTCGAAAGCCTACTACCAATTAAGCATATTAGGTGATGTGCATCTCTGTAATGAGAAGGGTGTGGTCTAATGACATCAACACCCTATATCAGGTGTGCATAATTATTAGGCAACTTCCTTTCCTTTGGCAAAATGGGTCAAAGAAGGACTTGACAGGCTCAGAAAAGTCAAAAATAGTGAGATATCTTGCAGAGGGATGCAGCACTCTTAAAATTGCAAAGCTTCTGAAGCGTGATCATCGAACAATCAAGCGTTTCATTCAAAATAGTCAACAGGGTCGCAAGAAGCGTGTGGAAAAACCAAGGCGCAAAATAACTGCCCATGAACTGAGAAAAGTCAAGCGTGCAGCTGCCACGATGCCACTTGCCACCAGTTTGGCCATATTTCAGAGCTGCAACATCACTGGAGTGCCCAAAAGCACAAGGTGTGCAATACTCAGAGACATGGCCAAGGTAAGAAAGGCTGAAAGACGACCACCACTGAACAAGACACACAAGCTGAAACGTCAAGACTGGGCCAAGAAATATCTCAAGACTGATTTTTCTAAGGTTTTATGGACTGATGAAATGAGAGTGAGTCTTGATGGGCCAGATGCATGGGCCCGTGGC
Source organism: Pelobates cultripes (assembly GCA_933207985.1). Classification (NCBI taxonomy): domain Eukaryota; kingdom Metazoa; phylum Chordata; class Amphibia; order Anura; family Pelobatidae; genus Pelobates; species Pelobates cultripes. Next base: position 116,996,997 of record OW240921.1, read on the forward strand.
TGGATTGGTAAAGGGCAGAGAGCTCCAGTCCGACTCAGACGCCAGCAAGGTGGAGGTGGAGTACTGGTTTGAGCTGGTATCATCAAAGATGAGCTTGTGGGGCCTTTTCGGGTTGAGGATGGAGTCAAGCTCAACTCCCAGTCCTACTGCCAGTTCCTGGAAGACACCTTCTTCAAGCAGTGGTACAGGAAGAAGTCTGCATCCTTCAAGAAAAACATGATTTCATGCAGGACAATGCTCCATCACACGCGTCCAAGTACTCCACAGCGTGGCTGGCAAGAAAGGGTATAAAAGAAGAAAATCTAATGACATGGCCTCCTTGTTCACCTGATCTGAACTCCATTGAGAACCTGTGGTCCATCATCAAATGTGAGATTTACAAGGAGGGAAAACAGTACACCTCTCTGAACAGTGTCTGGGAGGCTGTGGTTGCTGCTGCACGCAATGTTGATGGTGAACAGATCAAAACACTGACAGAATCCATGGATGGCAGGCTTTTGAGTGTCCTTGCAAAGAAAGGTGGCTATATTGGTCACTGATTTGTTTTTGTTTTGTTTTTGAATGTCAGAAATGTATATTTGTGAATGTTGAGATGTTATATTGGTTTCACTGGTAATAATAAATAATTGAAATGGGTATATATTTGTTTTTTTGTTAAGTTGCCTAATAATTATGCACAGTAATAGTCACCTGCACACACAGATATCCCCCTAACATAGCTAAAACTAAAAACAAACTAAAACTACTTCCAAAAATATTCAGCTTTGATATTAATGAGTTTTTTGGGTTCATTGAGAACATGGTTGTTGTTCAATAATAAAATTAATCCTCAAAAATACAACTTGCCTAATAATTCTGCACTCCCTGTATATTCTCACACTCACGTAATCACACACACACATTCTCACACACATACACACCGTTTCACACACATTTTCACACACATACACACCGTTTCACACACATTTTCACACAACATTTTTGTAACAATTGGCTGTATGACACGTCTGACGCTCAATGGGACACGGTAAGCACTTAACGTATCAAACGAACTCCGAAAAATGTTACAAAGGTTTCACAATATCTCCTGTAAATGAACAGTTAATAGTAAAATGGCATTGTACAGCACTACGGAATTTGCTGGCGCTATATAAATAATCAAATTATAATAATTGTTGCAGGGACACTGTTAAGCTCTCTGGTACAGAAACAGTTAAGCAGTTTATCATGAGCGAGTTTTAAAGTTACAGTAACACTGAGATAAAGGAAATGTGTCGATCCCTGCAATCGGAGCAATAATAAAACTTTGTGAATAATTATTTGCAGTCATGAAATTCAATAAGAATCAGACTTTAATGTGACGCTAGATTTAGAATATATGGGTATTGGTATCGTTCAGTTAGATGCAAAGTAAGTAAACAGCATTAATTAAAGAAATGGAAGACGATAATTTATTCAGGACTGGAGGTACGACCTAATAAACAGAGAAAGGTCAGTATAAAACATGTGAATGGAATAATGATACGTCCACCTCAGCAGCACCACCAAGTGGGCAACAGCTACATTGTCACTAACATTGCTTTACACCAATGCCACCTAGTGCTCATAACCTGCATTTATAATATGTGCATTTTACCGCTGCCACCTGGTGGTTAAATGTAGAATAACATTACTTATGAATTGCCTTATTAAGCAGAAATTAGAAAGGTAAAAACAGTGAGTTTTACTAGGATGGAGCTCTGTGATTTGCTCAGGACACGCACAACACGTTCATTATGGTAGAGCCACATTAAAGGATATGAAAAATAGAATGTGGTTAAGCAATGATAATATAAAATATAACTTTTATTCAATATAGATAAAACTATCCTAAAAGCGGATATATAAATACAATCAGACTATTCTGTATTACGATGGACAATAATGTTAAATACAATAATAAAGGTGGAAGGTGATATTCAACATGTTAAGTAGTTAATGGAACGAACGAGAGTCATACTAGTAGGGATAAGATGCAGTTGCTGGCTGAGTGTGGTCTATAAATAACGAAGAGTGAATCTACACAGATCTAAGTGAATATCAATATCGAGATATACCAGCAAGAGTCCAATGTAAGGACCCGATTGTTTCAATTCCAGCCCCATTCACAGTGGTTAGCAGCATACGTTCGTCACATTACGGTACTAACCATGCTAGTCAAAGATGTCACCAGGTTAAGCAATTGGTATTGCTAAAATCCCCAAAATATATTTAACAATGGTAAAATGTAAAAGATGAAAAGTAAAATGAGATAATAAATTAACTGTCTGAGAAATTCAGTATTCGGTAATTGGAGGTTAGTAGTGTATGAGGTTCGCTAAAACGTATATAAACTGAACAAAATTCTAAACGCAACACTTTTGGTTTTGCCCCCATTATTCAAGAGCTGAACTCAAAGATCTAAGACTTTTTCTATGTACACAAATGGCCTATTTCTCTCGAATATTGTTCCCAAATCTGTCTAAATCTGTGTTAGTGAGCACTTCTCCTTTGCTGAGATAATCCATCAACCTCACAGGTGTGGCATATCAAGATGCTGATTAGACAGCATGATTACTGCACAGGTGTGCCTTAGGCTGGCCACAATAGAAGGCCACTCTAAAACTCAAATACAATGTTACTTTACTCCTCCAGCTTGGGACTCTACATAGACATATTGAATCTTTTTGTCTCCTGAACTAATAACAGTAGGACATTGGGGTACTACTATCTGAAATACTTTAGGAAACGTCTTACTTTAGGCTTCTGGCATGGAGCAAACACATGGCCAAATATGTAGGGATTAGAAATTTCCTTCTATTAACTTTTAGATAAGTACAGGGATCAGCCGGCACATGCACCCTCCCTATTATCCCGTATACGAGAGGATAAACATTTGGCTGTAGGCTTTAACTGGTATAAGACCTGCTAATACTTACTTATTGCCTTTGGTAAAATTTCAGCCAACCTGGTATATTATCTACCCCTATTAGTGTCTCGTTATACCGTATCGTGAAGAGGTATCCAGTGATATCAATTTGTGGATTTGGTACATTATCGCCCACTGTCTAATTGTAGATACTTTCTGGATACCCTCTTTGGAATACTTACATACTGTACATTACTGTATACATTTTGTATCAATTTACTTTAGCTATTTGCAGTACCCAATCCTTAAAGTGAAATTAGCAAGCACTCACGCTTAGTCCCAATATATGTAATAGGATTATTGTATGACATTAATATAGTAAAACACATTATTCAGTTTAGCATAGAATATTACAGGGGTTCAGACATTATATTATAGGGGTTCAGACATTATATTATAGGGGTTCAGGCAGTATAATATAAGGGGTTCAGACAATATGTTATACTAGGGGTTCAGACAGAACGTTATATGGGTTCAGGCAGTACATTATTGGGGTTCAGGCAGTACATTATAGGGGTTCAGGCAGTATATTATACTAGGGGTTCAGACAGTATATTATAGGGGTTCAGGCAGTACATTATACTAGGGGTTCAGGCAGTACATTATTGGGGTTCAGGCAGTATATTATTGGGGTTCAGGCAGTGTATTATACTAGGAGTTCAGACAGTATATTATAGGGGTTCAGGCAGTACATTATACTAGGGGTTCAGACAGAACGTTATAGGGGTTCAGGCAGTACATTATTGAGGTTCAGGCAGTATATTATACTAGGGGTTCAGGCAGTTTATTATACTAGGGGTTCAAGCAGTACATTATTGGGGTTCAGGCAGTATATTATACTAGGGATTCAGGTAGTACATTATTGGGGTTCAGGCAGTACATTATAGTAGGGGTTCAGGCAGTATATTATTGGGGTTCAGGCAGTACATTATAGGGGTTCAGGCAGTACATTATAGGGGTTCAGGCAGTACATTATACTAGGGGTTCAGGCAGTTTATTATACTAGGGGTTCAGGTAGTACATTATTGGGTTCAGGCAGTATATTATACTAGGGATTCAGGCAGTACATTATTGGGGTTCAGGCAGTACATTATAGTAGGGGTTCAGGCAGTATATTATTGGGGTTCAGGCAGTATATTATTGGGGTTCAGGCAGTACATTATAGGGGTTCAGGCAGTACATTATACTAGGGGTTCAGGCAGTACATTATACTAGGGGTTCAGGCAGTACATTATTGGGGTTCAGGCAGTATATTATACTAGGGTTCAGGCAGTATATTATTGGGGTTCAGGGTACATTATAGGGTCAGGCAATATATAGGGGTTCAGGCAGTACATTATAGGGGTTCAGGCAGTATATTATACTAGGAGTTCAGACAGTATATTATAGGGGTTCAGGCAGTATATTATAGGGGTTCAGGCAGTATATTATACTAGGGGTTCAGGCAGTATATTATTGGGGTTCAGGCAGTATATTATACTAGGAGTTCAGACAGTATATTATTGGGGTTCAGGCAGTATATTATACTAGGGGTTCAAGCAGTACATTATTGGGGGTTCAGGCAGTATATTATACTAGGTGTTCAGACAGTACATTATAGGGGTTCAGACAGTATATTATACTAGGGGTTCAGGCAGTACATTATTGGGGTTCAGGCAGTACATTATTGGGGTTCAGGCAGTGTATTATACTAGGGGTTCAGGCAGTATATTATTGGGGTTCAGGCAGCATATTATACTAGTTTTCAGGCAGTACATTATTGGGGTTCAGGCAGTACATTATACTAGGGGTTCAGGCAGTACATTATTGGGGTTCAGGCAGTACATTATAGGGGTTCAGGCAGTACATTATTGGGGTTCAGGCAGTATATTATACTAGGGGTTCAGGCAGTATATTATACTAGGGGTTCAGGCAGTACATTATACTGGGGTTTCAGGCAGTACATTATTGGGGTTCAGACAGTATATTATACTAGGGGTTCAGGCAGTACATTATTGGGGTTCAGGCAGTACATTATAGGGGTTGAGGCAATATATTTTACTAGGGGTTCAGACAGTACATTATTGGGGTTCAGGCAGTATATTATACTAGGGGTTCAGGCAGTACATTATAGGGGTTCAGGCAGTATATTATACTAGGGGTTCAGGCAGTATATTATACTGGGGTTTCAGGAAGTACATTATACAAGGGGTTCAGGCAGTACATTAAAGGGGTTCAGGCAGTACATTAAAGGGGTTCAGGCAGTACATTATTGGGGTTCAGGTAGTATATTATACTAGGGGTTTAGGCAGTATAT
>OW240921.1:117002547-117027364 GCA_933207985.1 Pelobates cultripes
CAGTACATTATAGGGGTTCAGGCAGTATATTATACTAGGGGTTCAGGCAGTATATTATACTAGGGGTTCAGGCAGTACATTATACAAGGGGTTCAGGCAGTATATTATACTAGCGGGTTCAGGCAGTACATTATTGGGGTTCAGACAGTATATTATAGGGGTTCAGACAGTATATTATACTAGGGGTTCAGGCAGTACATTATAGGGGTTCAGACAGTATATTATAGGGTTTCAGGCAGTATATTATACTAGGGGTTCAGGCAGTACATTATAGGGGTTCAGGCAGTATATTATACTAGGGGTTCAGGCAGTATATTATACTAGGGGTTCAGGCAGTACATTATACAAGGGGTTCAGGCAGTATATTATACTAGCGGGTTCAGGCAGTACATTATTGGGGTTCAGACAGTATATTATAGGGGTTCAGACAGTATATTATACTAGGGGTTCAGGCAGTACATTATAGGGGTTCAGACAGTATATTATAGGGTTTCAGGCAGTATATTATACTAGGGGTTCAGGCAGTACATTATAGGGGTTCAGGCAGTATATTATACTAGGGGTTCACGCAGTACATTATACAAGCGGTTCAGGCAGTATATTATACTAGCGGTTCAGGCAGTACATTATTGGGGTTCAGACAGTATATTATACTAGGGGTTCAGGCAGTACATTATTGGGGTTCAGGCAGTATATTATAGGGGTTCAGGCAGTATATTATACTAGGGGTTCAGGCAGTATATTATACTAGGGGTTCAGGCAGTACATTATAGCGGTTCAGGCAGTATATTATACAAGGGGTTCAGGCAGTACATTATAGGGGTTCAGGTAGTATATTATACAAGGGGTTCAGGCAGTACATTATAGGGGTTCAGGTAGTATATTATAGGGGTTCAGGCAGTACATTATTGAGGTTCAGGCAGTATATTATACTAGGAGTTCAGGCAGTATATTATTGGGGTTCAGGCAGCATATTATACTGGGGTTTCAGGCAGTATATTATACTAGGGGTTTAGGCAGTACATTATTGGGGTTCAGGCAGTATATTATACTAGGGGTTCAGACAGTATATTATTGGGGTTCAGGCAGTATATTATTGGGGTTCAGGTAGTATATTATACTAGGGGTTCAGACAGTATATTATTGGGGTTCAGGCATTATATTATACTAGGGGTTTAGGCAGTACATTATTGAGGTTCAGGCAGTATATTATAATAGGGGTTCAGGCAGTACATTATTGGGGTTCAGGCAGTATATTATACTAGGAGTTCAGACAGTATATTATAGGGGTTCAGGCAGTATATTATACTAGGGGTTCAAGCAGTACATTATAGTAGGGGTTCAGGCAGTATATTATAGGGGTTCAGGCAGTATATTATAGGGGTTCAGGCAGTACATTATTGGGGTTCAGGTAGTATATAATACTAGGGGTTTAGGCAGTACATTATTGAGGTTCAGGCAGTATATTATAATAGGCGTTCAGGCAGTACATTATTGGGGTTCAGGCAGTACATTATAGTAGGGGTTCAGGCAGTATATTATACTAGGGGTTCAAGCAGTACATTATTGGGGGTTAAGGAAGTATATTATACTAGGGGTTCAGGCAGTATATTATACTAGGGGTTCAGGCAGTACATTATTGGGGTTCAGACAGTATATTATACTAGGGGTTCAGACAGTATATTATACTAGGGGTTCAGGCAGTATATTATACTAGGGGTTCAGGCAGTACATTATAGGGGTTCAGACAGTATATTATACAAGGGGTTCAGGCAGTACATTATTGGTGTTCAGGCAGTATATTATAGGGGTTCAGACAGTATATTATACTAGGGGTTCAGGCAGTATATTATACTAGGGGTTCAGGCAGTACATTATTGAGGTTCAGGCAGTACATTATTGGGGTTCAGGCAGTACATTATAGGGGTTGAGGCAGTATATTATACTAGGGGTTCAGGCAGTACATTATTGGGGTTCAGGCAGTATATTATACTGTGGTTTCAGGCAGTACATTATTGGGGTTCAGGCAGTACATTATAGGGGTTCAGACAGTATATTATACTAGGGGTTCATGCTGTATATTATACTAGGGGTTCAGACAGTACATTATAGGGGTTCAGGCAGTATATTATTGGGGTTCAGGCAGTATATTATAGGGGTTCAGGCAGTACATTATTGGGGTTCAGGCAGTACAGTATTGGGGTTCAGGCAGTATATTATTGGGGTTCAGGCAGTATATTATACTAGGGGTTCAGGCAGTACATTATTGGGGTTCAGGCAGTACATTATTGGGGTTCAGGCAGTACATTATAGGGGTTCAGGCAGTATATTATACTAGGGGTTCAGACAGTACATTATAGGGGTTCAGGCAGTATATTATACTAGGGGTTCAGGCAGTATATTATACTAGCGGGTTCAGACAGTTTATTATTGGGGTTCAGACAGTACATTATTGGGGTTCAGACATTACATTATTGGGGTTCAGGCAGTATATTATACTAGGGGTTCAGACAGTACATTATAGGGGTTCAGGCAGTATATTATAGGAGTTCAGACAGTACATTATAGGGGTTCAGGCAGTATATTATAGGGGTTGAGGCAATATATTTTACTAGGGGTTCAGACAGTACATTATTGGGGTTCAGGCAGTATATTATAGGGGTTCAGGCAGTATATTATACTAGGGGTTCAGGCAGTACATTATAGGGGTTCAGGCAGTATATTATACTGGGGTTTCAGGAAGTACATTATACAAGGGGTTCAGGCAGTACATTAAAGGGGTTCAGGCAGTACATTATTGGGGTTCAGGTGGTATATTATACTAGGGGTTCAGACAGTACATTATTGGGGTTCAGGCAGTATATTATACTAGGAGTTCAGACAGTATATTATACTAGGGGTTCAGGCAGTATATTATACTAGCGGGTTCAGGCAGTACATTATTGGGGTTCAGACAGTATATTATACTAGGGGTTCAGGCAGTACATTATTGGGGTTCAGGCAGTATATTATACTAGGGGTTCAGGCAGTACATTATAGGGGTTCAGGCAGTATATTATACTTGGGTTTCAGGAAGTACATTATACAAGGGGTTCAGGCAGTACATTATAGGGCTTCAGGCAGTACATTATAGGGGTTCAGGCAGTATATTATACTAGGGGTTCAGGCAGTATATTATACTGGGGTTTCAGGAAGTACATTATTGGGTTCAGGCAGTACATTATTGGGGTTCAGGCAGTATATTATACAAGGGGTTCAGGCAGTACATTATAGGGGTTCAGGTAGTATATTATAGGGGTTCAGGCAGTACATTATAGTAGGGGTTCAGGCAGTATATTATACTAGGGGTTCAAGCAGTACATTATTGAGGTTCAGGCAGTATATTATACTAGGAGTTCAGGCAGTATATTATTGGGGTTCAGGCAGTATATTATTGGGGTTCAGGCAGCATATTATACTGGGGTTTCAGGCAGTATATTATACTAGGGGTTTAGGCAGTACATTATTGGGGTTCAGGCAGTATATTATACTAGGGGTTCAGGCAGTATATTATAGGGGTTCAGGCAGTATATTATTGGGGTTCAGGTAGTATATTATACTAGGGGTTCAGACAGTATATTATTGGGGTTCAGGCATTATATTATACTAGGGGTTTAGGCAGTACATTATTGAGGTTCAGGCAGTATATTATAATAGGGGTTCAGGCAGTACATTATTGGGGTTCAGGCAGTATATTATACTAGGAGTTCAGACAGTATATTATAGGGGTTCAGGCAGTATATTATACTAGGGGTTCAAGCAGTACATTATAGTAGGGGTTCAGGCAGTATATTATATGGGTTCAGGCAGTACATTATAGGGGTTCAGGCAGTACATTATTGGGGTTCAGGTAGTATATAATACTAGGGGTTTAGGCAGTACATTATTGAGGTTCAGGCAGTATATTATAATAGGCGTTCAGGCAGTACATTATTGGGGTTCAGGCAGTACATTATAGTAGGGGTTCAGGCAGTATATTATACTAGGGGTTCAAGCAGTACATTATTGGGGGTTAAGGAAATATATTATACTAGGGGTTCAGGCAGTATATTATACTAGGGGTTCAGGCAGTACATTATATGGGTTCAGACAGTATATTATACAAGGGGTTCAGGCAGTATATTATAGGGGTTCAGACAGTATATTATACTAGGGGTTCAGGCAGTATATTATACTAGGGGTTCAGGCAGTACATTATTGAGGTTCAGGCAGTACATTATTGGGGTTCAGGCAGTACATTATAGGGGTTGAGGCAGTATATTATACTAGGGGTTCAGGCAGTACATTATTGGGGTTCAGGCAGTATATTATACTGGGGTTTCAGGCAGTACATTATTGGGGTTCAGGCAGTACATTATAGGGGTTCAGACAGTATATTATACTAGGGGTTCATGCTGTATATTATACTAGGGGTTCAGACAGTACATTATAGGGGTTCAGGCAGTATATTATTGGGGTTCAGGCAGTATATTATAGGGGTTCAGGCAGTACATTATTGGGGTTCAGGCAGTATATTATACTAGGGGTTCAGGCAGTACAGTATTGGGGTTCAGGCAGTACATTATTGGGGTTCAGGCAGTATATTATACAAGGGGTTCAGGCAGTACATTATAGGGGTTCAGGTAGTATATTATAGGGGTTCAGGCAGTACATTATAGTAGGGGTTCAGGCAGTATATTATACTAGGGGTTCAAGCAGTACATTATTGAGGTTCAGGCAGTATATTATACTAGGAGTTCAGGCAGTATATTATTGGGGTTCAGGCAGCATATTATACTGGGGTTTCAGGCAGTATATTATACTAGGGGTTTAGGCAGTACATTATTGGGGTTCAGGCAGTATATTATACTAGGGGTTCAGACAGTATATTATTGGGGTTCAGGCAGTATATTATTGGGGTTCAGGTAGTATATTATACTAGGGGTTCAGACAGTATATTATTGGGGTTCAGGCATTATATTATACTAGGGGTTTAGGCAGTACATTATTGAGGTTCAGGCAGTATATTATAATAGGGGTTCAGGCAGTACATTATTGGGGTTCAGGCAGTATATTATACTAGGAGTTCAGACAGTATATTATAGGGGTTCAGGCAGTATATTATACTAGGGGTTCAAGCAGTACATTATAGTAGGGGTTCAGGCAGTATATTATAGGGGTTCAGGCAGTATATTATAGGGGTTCAGGCAGTACATTATTGGGGTTCAGGTAGTATATAATACTAGGGGTTTAGGCAGTACATTATTGAGGTTCAGGCAGTATATTATAATAGGCGTTCAGGCAGTACATTATTGGGGTTCAGGCAGTACATTATAGTAGGGGTTCAGGCAGTATATTATACTAGGGGTTCAAGCAGTACATTATTGGGGGTTAAGGAAGTATATTATACTAGGGGTTCAGGCAGTATATTATACTAGGGGTTCAGGCAGTATATTATACTAGGGGTTCAGGCAGTACATTATAGGGGTTCAGACAGTATATTATACAAGGGGTTCAGGCAGTACATTATTGGGGTTCAGGCAGTATATTATAGGGGTTCAGACAGTATATTATACTAGGGGTTCAGGCAGTATATTATACTAGGGGTTCAGGCAGTACATTATTGAGGTTCAGGCAGTACATTATTGAGGTTCAGGCAGTACATTATTGGGGTTCAGGCAGTACATTATAGGGGTTGAGGCAGTATATTATACTAGGGGTTCAGGCAGTACATTATTGGGGTTCAGGCAGTATATTATACTGGGGTTTCAGGCAGTACATTATTGGGGTTCAGGCAGTACATTATAGGGGTTCAGACAGTATATTATACTAGGGGTTCATGCTGTATATTATACTAGGGGTTCAGACAGTACATTATAGGGGTTCAGGCAGTATATTATTGGGGTTCAGGCAGAATATTATAGGGGTTCAGGCAGTACATTATTGGGGTTCAGGCAGTACAGTATTGGGGTTCAGGCAGTATATTATTGGGGTTCAGGCAGTATATTATACTAGGGGTTCAGACAGTACATTATAGGGGTTCAGGCAGTATATTATTGGGGTTCAGGCAGTATATTATAGGGGTTCAGGCAGTACATTATTGGGGTTCAGGCAGTACAGTATTGGGGTTCAGGCAGTATATTATTGGGGTTCAGGCAGTATATTATACTAGGGGTTCAGGCAGTACATTATTGGGGTTCAGGCAGTACATTATTGGGGTTCAGGCAGTACATTATAGGGGTTCAGGCAGTATATTATACTAGGGGTTCAGACAGTACATTATAGGGGTTCAGGCAGTATATTATACTAGGGGTTCAGGCAGTATATTATACTAGCGGGTTCAGACAGTTTATTATTGGGGTTCAGACAGTACATTATTGGGGTTCAGACATTACATTATTGGGGTTCAGGCAGTATATTATACTAGGGGTTCAGACAGTACATTATAGGGGTTCAGGCAGTATATTATACTAGCGGGTTCAGACAGTTTATTATTGGGGTTCAGACAGTACATTATTGGGGTTCAGGCAGTACATTATTGGGGTTCAGGCAGTATATTATACTAGCGGGTTCAGACAGTACATTATTGGGGTTCAGACAGTACATTATTGGGGTTCAAGCAGTATATTATTGGGGTTCAGGCAGTATATTACAATAGGGTTTTATATGAATAGAGTGGCCTGGGTTTGGGAACAACATTCTGAGAGTTTTAAAAAGTCTCAAAGTAATCATTCCATAGATTTGGGATTCGGACAATGTAACAAATAGTAAGCTCATACATCATCGCCAAAACATTAACGGACTCTGAGCGGTAGTTAATAGCAGATCCATTGCACTCTACGATGGGATTTTTCCCCAGAGAATTCTGCATGCATTGCAAAAACTGTCATTAATTGATAGTAAGGGCCCACAGCTGACATAGAACACTTATCTCAAATGACCACTAGATGTCAGCAAAGCACAAGATTGCAGAACTCAGAACACACTGGCAGAGCTATTCACAGTATCGAGAATTCTATGTGAGTTTCAAATTCAAGGCAAAAATAGCTGAGCTGGAATGATATGCTGACAGTTTGGCTACTTTGGCCTTAAATGTAAAATTCCCTTTTAATTCTCAGTTTAGTGCATAGCGCTGTATAGGAAAAGCTTTACCGATAAATGTGCTTTATTTGCTAGAACTAGTTCGTTATTAGTATGATGTAGAATAAGACTGACCTTGGATACAGTTTGAAATAACGCAATGTGTTCTATTCTGATTTATCTAACAAGCGATAAATACGCAGTGGTTTATTTAAATGTTTAACTTTTTAGATTCCTGAAAAATGATTCCTTTAAACGTGCGTTCCTTGACTTCACGCTGCACACAGTAAAGACGCTCACATGGAATCTGATGTCTGAAACTGCCCAGATTGGAGAAAATTATGTTACAACAAATATTAAATCATAAACAGGAGGATTCATTAACGTGTGAATTGATGGCAATGTGAAGGGAATTCCTAATTCTACGCCTAATTCTGCATCATAGAAGGAGCTTGAAGTCCCTTGACGTGCTGGTCCTATTTTATCAAATTGAGGTGTGTATTACCGTATTCTGCTTGTGTTATTTATGTTTGCTGCAGTTGCTTTGTAACATTGTACTTGCGTGTCTGCGGGGTGTTATATTGTATATGTTCACGATTAGTTTGTGGTATTGTGTGTGATACTGTGTCGGCTCTGTATGGGGGCTGCTTGTGGAATTGTGTGTGTGGATGATATGTCACGTTGTGTGTTTGGTGGTGTGTTTATGTGTGGGGCTGCTTGTAGTATTGCATGTTAGCGGCTGCTTGTTGAGTTGTTTGTGGGGTTGTGTGTGTGAATGTATGTACACTGTCAATGGTGTTGTGTTTGTGAGGTCTGTGTGTGCACTGTTTGCATTATATGTATGAAGGGGAGACTTATTCTGCAGCTCTGTGTATATCTAGTAGTGCAGGTTGCTTCCCTGGGGTCCAGTTTGACCGGGCCGGCCAGGTACAGGTCAAGGGCAGGAGCTGTGATAGCTGTCGCGGGCGGCTATGCTCCAATGCGGATTCCTGTTCACAAGTGTTGGGAGAAAGTGATCTCAGATACTTCCTCTAAGTGCTGCAGTGCGTAAGTTGAGGATTGCCCCTCATAACCTGCAATCACAGCTCGGTTTGCACGTACCATAGGTTGCTGACCCCTGGTCTAGGCTCTGGAACCACAGCTAGGCTGTATTTTATCACTTCAGCTATTTAGGTTTAGAATTAAAATTTCTCACTGTTTTACTATTCAATTCATATTTTAGTGGATAAGCTGTAAGCAACGCTTATTTCTCATTCATTATGTAACAGACTAGTAGCTGAGGCTGTAAATGCTGACCTCATCACTACATGGTGTCACATGTGCATGACATCACAGGGAACAGTACTGCACCACTTCACACAAGGCAGGACAGTATGACATCACAGACTGCTATGCTGCTTCATCATGATATTGTACTGCTTGAAAATAATGAAGTGGAATGCATGACATCACAAATAGAGGGAGTATATGGCATCACACGAAGAGGGAGTATATGACATCACAAGAAAAGGGAGTATATGACATCACAAGAAAAGGGAGTATATCAGACTCCGGGTAACCCGACTGGTTACCTCCACTATTTTCCCTCTCAGACAAAATGGAACCATTGTGTGATTAAGCTCGTATCCCCCCAGTAACTAGACAAGACATAGTTATGGGAATCATCTGGTGTATTCAGGCCAAACAATCTCAACTTATACACCGACCCCCAACAGGGGGTCTCCATACAGAAACATAAGAAGCCACTCCCTGGCGTCCTTGTGTCTGGGAGATAATTGAGTCAGAAACTATAACTATGATAATTAGTATCATCGTATGTATACTATCCGGTAATTAGTATCACTGTATGTATCCTGTAATTAATATCACTGTATGTATCCGTTAATTAGTAATGACTATCACTGTATGTATCCTGTAATTAATATCACTGTATGTATCCGGTAATTAATATCACTGTATGTATCCGGTAATTAATATCACTGTATGTATCCGGTAATTAGTAATGACTATCACTGTATGTATCCGGTAATTAGTATCACTGTATGTATCTGGTAATTAATATCACTGTATCTGGTAATTAATATCATAGTATATATCCAGCAATTAGTAATTACTATCACTGTATGTATCCGGTAATTAGTAATTACTATCACTGTACGTATCCGGTAATTAGTATCACTGTATGTATCCGGTAATTAGTAATTACTATCACTGTATGTATCCGGTAATTAGTAATTGCTATCACTGTACGTATCCGGTAATTAGTATCACTGTATGTATCCGGTAATTAGTCATTACTATCACTGTATGTATCCGGTAATTAGTAATTACTATCACTGTATGTATCCGGTAATTAGTATCACTGTATGTATCCTGTAATTAGTAATGACTATCACTGTATGTATCCGGTAATTAGTATCACTTTATGAATCCTGTGATATCCTGTAAAATGCTCGGTTTCTGTGAGGAATTATCAATTTATTTTTTTTATATGAAACGTTGGTTTGATGTCGACGTTGCAGCATGGTTGCCTGATATCTATATTTGAAGAAATAATAGAATATTGATTTAATACCCTGGTAAATGTGGAGTTAATCAAATCCTTTTCGTCTTTCAAACAGTAAACAATATCAGAAACGTCTTATCTTCATTCATCTGTGACCCGAGTGAGAATCGAGATAACGCACAGGGCGGCCGATACCCGCCATCAGACTGTTTGATGTTTATCGCGCAGTCTGCACACTGACTGCGCCTGGTGACTGACACGGTGTCAGAGTTAACGATATTTGTCAAACACGAAACCACAGAGCAAGATGACATTAGCCTCGTCATAGAGAAACTACCTGGGTTCAATATAACAGATTATAACTCGAATAACTACTCTGGGGGATGAGGCAGGACAGGAGAAGGTGAACGGACACGGGATTAAACCGTCATATTACAAATTAACAGTCAAAGTTAATTGGATCCACAGCATACAAGGGGCTGCTCGTTCCAATGCTTTTAAAGTGACAGTGGCACGCATTTAACCCGGACACTGTGAGTGTGATTGTCCTGAATCAAAGCATACAGATGCTTTGCACTGGTTTGTTTTAATTTTTCCTAAAGGTGCAGCCCAAGGACATTCACAGTGTCACTCTTTCTATCGGTTTGCGAACCAACTTGTGGGTTTTATTGAAGGATCTTAACATCCTTGGATATAAGATGACACAGGGGAGATATGATAGAAACATTTAAACACAGTAAAGGAGGAGACTATATTTAAAAGAAGAAAAACTACCACAACAAGAGGACATAGTCTTAAATTAGGGGGGCAAAGGTTTAAAAATAATATCAGGAAGGATTACTTTACTGAGAGGGTAGTGGATGCATGGAATAGCCTTCCAGCTGAAGTGGTAGAGGTTAACACAGTAAAGGAGTTTAAGCATGCGTGGGATAGACATAAGGGTATCCTAACTATAAGATAAGGCCAGGGACTAATGAAAGTATTTAGAAAATTGGGCAGACTAGATGGGCCGAATGGTTCTTATCTGCCGTCACATTCTATGTTTCTAGGTTTCTAGGTTTCTATTGGCTTTTAGTCTATGTTGGTTGCTGCACAATAATATTCACATTCGTTTTAAGATAAAATAAAATGTAAAAACGTCACACAGTTTGTTTTGATTTGCATGTAGTTGTATGCATTTTAAAGAGATATCAGCACATTTCTTTCTTCACTTTGAGTTTTAATAGTTATTATTTAGCAGCACCTGTTTTTATCCACTTATTGTTTTAATTAGTGTTTCTTAAAATGCAGCATAATATACCCTCATACAGTCTTACATAATGACTGGCTCACGCAGAGCATACAGACCATAGCTTCAAGGGATCAAACATGTAAATATTCATACTCTGCACTGTGACTGTCTGTTCTGAATGTCTCGATAGATAGATTTCTTAAACTGAACTTGTCCAAAACAGAACTTCTGGTCTTCCTTCCCTGAAGTGTTTTTACTCCTGTGTCTGTGTCCCTCCAAGTCAATGGCGCTACCATCCACTCTACCTCTAAGGTTCGCTGCCGCTTCCATATCAAAACCATTGAGCGCATCTGCCCCTACTTAACGCCAGATGCGACTAAGGTGCTGGTCCATGCCGCTGTCCTTTCTCGCCTTGACTACTGTAATCCGCTTCTCAGGGGTCTTACGTTCTACCTACTTGCCCCGTTACAGTCTATAATAAATGCGGCATCGAGGCTCATCTTCCTGTCCGCCCGCACCTCCCACGCCTCCCCCCTTTGTCAGTCCCTCCATTGGCTTCCCGTAAGATATAGGGCTCAATTTAAGATCCTGTCACTTGCTTACAAATCTCTACATAATGCTGCTCCGACCTACCTATCCTCACTAATACACAAATATTTCCCATCTAGGCCCCTACGCTCTGCCGGAGGCGGAGACCTACGTTTAACCTTTGTTCGTACTCCTACCTCTGATGCTCACCTTAAAGACTTCTCTAGGGCTGCACCGTTCCTATGGAATGCCCTTCCCCTCTCTGTTAGACCTTCACTCAATCTCAACTCCTTCAAAAAATCTTTGAAAACTCACTTCTTTAGGAAAGCATATCAATTAAACTGTGAACAGCTTTCCCTCCCCGTACCCTGATTCCTCTCCTGAAACTGTCATCAAAACAAAACACTAAGCCCTCAGTAAATACTATCCTAGCAACATACCTTTCTACCCTACCCTTACATTGTGTGTCACTATACCCCACTCCCTCTAGCATATAAGCTCATTGAGCAGGGCCCTCAATCCCTCTGTTCCTCTGCGTCCAACTTGTCTGGTTACAAATACCTGTCTGTTAGTCCACCCATTGTACAGCGCTATGGAACTTGTTGGTGCTTTTTAAGTAATAATAATAATAATAGATTATATTTATTGGCATTTATATAGATTCCGTAGCACTTAGTGTAACGGATCCTAGTATCCCTGTAGGAGAGATCCTTGCAGCTTCTCCCGAAATCCCAGATGAAATAGAGCAAAGTAGTGATTATAGCTCTCAATCCCCCAAACATGAGACAAGACTTCGTGAAAGGGTAAAACAAACTGTTTAATGGATGCCACAGGCTGGCCTTTAATGACAATTTCCCATGCAAGAGGTACACCCCCTGGACCTGGGGGCACAGGGTGACAAAGCTGTTACACCAATCAACATGTTTTTACAGTTTTACAACAATCCCCTTTTACAGTTGAAAACTCCCTCTTCTGTGCTTGGGGAGATAATTGAATCTAGAGCTGAGCTTATCTAACTTAATTATCTCCCCGCACAAAAAGTACAATATTTTACTGGTACCCTGAAAGTACCCTTAAACAACATGGCAACCCCGATCTGGGTGACAAACATATCCAAAAATCACCCAAATCGGTTCAGGGGTTCGGGATTTTCATGGAAGTAAAAGTTTAGCCAGGTACACACGAGGTGCCTGCCCAAAAGAGTTCCAGAGTTTTTAGCTGTGTAGCCGGTATACTTCAGGACTTGTAAAAGACACAAAATATCAACTTTGCTGGTTCGTCACTTAGTTCGTGATATTACCCCATTTGTTTCGTTATTTCTGGAGAATGCCGTTCCGTTCGGTAGTTTCTGTACGAAATGACAAGCGTATGGAAGTGCTAACGGTGTTCGTGCTGTCGATTGTCCGAAAATAGTTCCACGCACTCAATAACAAGACACCGCGGCTTTGTTCGACAGACAAGATGGCCACCGCCATGTGTTCGTGCATACGAACTCGACCACCCATCTTTTCGGCAGAGGGTGCTCTGGGGGTTCGGTGGTTTTTAATCAGACAAACCAACAGACGAAATACATGGAGCACAAAGTAATAAACAAATGGGACTAGGCAAACAAGGAATAGTTATATTTGGGCAAAATCTCTGGTTTTGTCACACTTAGGTAGACAGACAGATAGACAGATAGATATGTAGACAGACAAGATATGCCAGTCAGCACTGTTCCATCACTTATTAAGAAGTGGAGAATTCGGGGATCGCTTGATACCAAGCCAAGGTCAGGTAGACCAAGACAGATTTCAGCTACAACTGCCAGAAGAATTATTCGGGATACAAAGAAAAACCCACAGGTAACCCCAGGAGAAATACAGGCTGCTCTGGAAAAAGATGGTGTGTTTGTTTCAAGGAGCACAATACGACGATACTTGAACAAAAATGAGCTGCATGGTTGAGTTGCCAGAAAGAAGCCTTTACTGCCCCAATGCCACAAAAAAAGCCTGATTACAATATGTGTGACAACACCTTGACACTCCTCACAGCTTTTGGCACAATAATTTGTCATTTGGAGTGACGAGATCAAAATAGAGCTTTTTGGTCACAACCATAAGTGCTACGTTTGGAGAGGGGCCTATAGTGAAAAGAATACCATCCCCGCTGTGAAGCATGGTGGTGGCTCACTAATGTTTTGGGGGGGTGTGAGCTGTAAAGGCACGGGGAATCTTGTGAAAATTGATGGCAAGATGAATGCAGCATGTGATCAGAAAATACCGGCAGACAATTTGCATTCTGCTGCACGAAGGCTGCGCATGGGACTTTCCAGCATGACAATGACCCTAAGCACAAGGCCAAGTTGACCCTCCAGTGGTTACAACAGAATAAGGTGAAGGTTCTAAAGTGACCATCACAGTCTCCTGACCTTAATATCATCGAGCCACTCTGGGGAGATCTCAAACATGCGGTTCATGCAAGATGACCACAGACTTTGCATGACCTGGAGGGATTTTGCCAAGACGAATGGACAGCTATACCACCTGCAACTACTACAAAAGACTGCACACTGTTATTGCTAAAGAGGGCAATACACAGTATTAAGAACTAAGGGTATGCAGACTATTGAACAGCGGTCATTTCATTTTTTTCTTTGTTGTCATGTTTTGATTTATAAACTACAGTTGAAAATGAATCCCATAAGAAAAAAAGAAATGTGTTTTGCCTGCTCACTCATGTTTACAGATAGATAGATAGATAGATAGCTTGATCGATACAGTATGGGTAGATAGATCGATAGATAGATATATAGATAGATAGATAGCTTGATTGATACAGTATGGGTAGATAGATCGATACAGTATGGGTAGATAGATCGATAGATAGCTTGATTGATACAGTATGGGTAGATAGATCGATACAGTATGGGTAGATAGATCGATAGATAGCTTGATTGATACAGTATGGGTAGATAGATCGATAGATAGATATATAGATAGATAGCTTGATTGATACAATATGGGTAAATAGATTGATACAGTATGGGTAGATAGATCGATACAGTATGGGTAGATAGATCGATAGATAGATATATAGATAGATAGCTTGATTGATACAGTATGGGTAGATAGATCGATAGATAGCTTGATTGATACAGTATGGGTAGATAGATCGATACAGTATGGGTAGATAGATCGATAGATAGATATATAGATAGATAGATAGCTTGATTGATACAATATGTGTAGATAGATTGATACAGTATGGGTAGATAGATCGATACAGTATGGGTAGATAGATCGATAGATAGATATATAGATAGATAGATAGCTTGATTGATACAGGATGGGTAGATAGATCGATACAGTATGGGTAGATAGATCGATAGATAGATAGCTTGATTGATACAGTATGGGTAGATAGATCGATACAGTATGGGTAGATAGATCGATAGATATATAGATAGATAGCTTGATTGATACAGTATGGGTAGATAGATCGATACAGTATGGGTAGACAGATCGATACAGTATGGGTAGACAGATTGATACAGTATGGGTAGACAGATTGATACAGTATGGGTAGATAGATTGATACAGATCGTATGGGTAGATATAGATCGATACAGTATGGGTAGATAGATGATACAGTATGGGTAGATAGATTGATACAGTATGGGTAGACAGATTGATACAGTATGGGTAGATAGATCGATACAGTATGGGTAGATAGATCGATACAGTATGGGTAGATAGATTGATACAGTATGGGTAGATAGATTGATACAGTATGGGTAGACAGATTGATACAGTATGGGTAGATAGATCGATACAGTATGGGTAGATAGATCGATACAGTATGGGTAGATAGATTGATACAGTATGGGTAGATAGATCGATACAGTATGGGTAGACAGATCGATAGATAGATATACGATAGATAGATAGATTTACGATAGATAGATAGATAGATATACGATAGACAGACAGATGGAGTGAGTATGGGTGGATAGATATGTAGATATAGAAAACATATAATTATATGTTGCAGGTAGTCAGGGAGAAGCTGTGTGATTAATTTAATGTGTAGTTCCAGTGGGTGATTTTCTATTTTCTTTAACGGTGGAAATCAATTCACTGTAAAGTCACAGAGAGAAAATTACAGAAAACCGTGAAATGATGAGATATAATGGGTCTTCATTTGCTGCCATTTATTTTGACATTTTGACAAAATGCTCCTTAGTTTGTACCAGCATTGAAGCTGTGAGTGTCTGCAGGTGTCGGCTGTATTATCAGACGTTCGCATTTCACCTGGAAAATGACCGGAGCGTTTCCACGGCAACCCGGCCACGTCTGCGGCAGCGCTGACCCTCTCCAGCACAGTATGAGACCTCTGTATCGATAACAAGCCATTAACCTATTTACATAATTACACCATCAGTACGGAACGAGTCTCACACACATATAACGAGAAACCCAGCAATTAGGAATCAGCGCATGTATAATTATATGGGAAGCCCTCAGCCATCACTAAATCCCTGCTCGTTAATCAATAGGACACAGAATCAGCCAGATAGCCTCTAGATTGCAAGCTCTTTGGAGTAGAGACTTCGCCACCTTGTCTCTTTGTCACATTTATTGTTTGTCTCTTATTTACAGTTTATACCCCTGTTGCTGCGTCTTGCACTATTTACGTAATAATAGTAAAAATAATTATTGTTAGAAGAGGTTTTGAAATGTTTTGACATTTTCCCCAGAGACTTCATTGTACATTTTGGAGTAGTTTTGATGTGGGTTAATTATCTAGCACAACCAGTTATATTTAGTATACAGAGAGGGAACAGCCAATCAGGAAGCGATAGTGCAGGGCATCATGGGTAATAAACAAAGAGTAAGTTATTAAAAGGTCTTTAAACTCACAGAAACGATTAGAAAGTAGGACCTCACATTACTACCAGTGCTAACCACAAATAAAAAGCAACAACCACGGGAAACTAAACAACTACAAAAACAGACATTAGCAAACTTAACAGGTATCTATTACCCTCTGTATATCATTGTTAGCCTTCACCGCTCACACTGGAAGGCTATTCACCGGTATCTACTACCCTTTCTGTATCACTGTTACTGCTCCCACTGGAAGGCTATTCCAGGTATCTACTACCCTTTCTATATCACTGTTACTGCTCCCACTGGAAGGCTATTCCAGGTATTTACTACCCTTTCTGTATCACTGTTACTGCTCCCACTGGAAGGCTATTCCAGGTATCTACTACCCTTTCTATATCATTGTTACTGCTCCCACTGGAAGGCTATTCCTGGTATCTACTACCCTTTCTATATCATTGTTACTGCTCCCACTGGAAGGCTATTCCAGGTATCTACTACCCTTTCTATATCACTGTTAGCCTTTACTGCTCCCACTGGAAGGCTATTCTAGGTATCTACTACCCTTTCTATATCACTGTTACTGCTCCCACTGGAAGGCTATTCCAGGTATCTACTACCCTTTCTATATCACTGTTACTGCTCCCACTGGAAGGCTATTCCAGGTATCTACTACCCTTTCTATATCACTGTTACTGCTCCCACTGGAAGGCTATTCTAGGTATCTACTACCCTTTCTATATCGCTGTTACTGCTCCCACTGGAAGGCTATTCCAGGTATCTACTACCCTTTCTATATCGCTGTTACTGCTCCCACTGGAAGGCTATTCCAGGTATCTACTACCCTTTCTATATCACTGTTACTGCTCCCACTGGAAGGCTATTCCAGGTATTTACTACCCTTTCTGTATCACTGTTACTGCTCCCACTGGAAGGCTATTCCAGGTATCTACTACCCTTTCTATATCACTGTTATTGCTCCCACTGGAAGGCTATTCCAGGTATCTACTACCCTTTCTATATCACTGTTACTGCTCCCACTGGAAAGATATTCCAGGTATCTACTACCCTTTCTATATCACTGTTACTGCTCCCACTGGAAGGCTATTCCAGGTATCTACTACCCTTTCTATATCACTGTTAGCCTTTACTGCTCCCACTGGAAGGCTATTCCAGGTATCTACTACCATTTCTATATCACTGTTACTGCTCCCACTAGAAGGTTATTCCAGGTATCTACTACCCTTTCTATATCACTGTTACTGCTCCCACTGGAAGGCTATTCCAGGTATCTACTACCCTTTCTATATCACTGTTACTGCTCCCACTGGAAGGCTATTCCAGGTATCTACTACCCTTTCTATATCACTGTTACTGCTCCCACTGTAAGGCTATTCCATGTATCTACTACCCTTTCTATATCACTGTTACTGCTCCCACTGTAAGGCTATTCCGGGTATCTACTACCCTTTCTATATCACTGTTACTGCTCCCACTGGAAGGCTATTCCAGGTATCTACTACCCTTTCTATATCACTGTTACTGCTCCCGCTGGAAGGCTATTCAGGTATCTACTACCCTTTCTATATCACTGTTACTGCTCCCACTGGAAGGCTATTCCAGGTATCTACTACCCTTTCTATATCACTGTTACTGCTCCCACTGGAAGGCTATTCCAGGTATCTACTACCCTTTCTATATCACTGTTAATGCTCCCACTAGGAGGCTATTCCAGGTATCTACTACCATTTCTATATCACTGTTACTGCTCCCACTGGAAGGCTATTCCAGGTATCTACTACCCTTTCTATATCACTGTTACTGCTCCCACTGGAAGACTATTCCAAATATCTACTACCCTTTCTATATCTCTGCTAACCTTTACTGCTTCTACTACCCTTTCTATATCGCTGTTACCGCTCCCACTGGTAGGCTATTCCAGGTATCTCCTACCCTTTCTATATCACTGTTACCGCTCCCACTGGAAGGCTATTCCAGGTATCTACTACCCTTTCTATATCACTGTTACCGCTCCCACTGGAAGGCTATTCCAGGTATCTACTACCCTTTCTATATCACTGTTACTGCTCCCACTGGGAGGCTATTCCAGGTATCTACTACCCTTTCTATATCACTGTTACTGCTCCCACTGGGAGGCTATTCCAGGTATCTACTACCCTTTCTATATCACTGTTACTGCTCCCACTGGAAGGCTATTCCAGGTATCTACTACCCTTTCTATATCACTGTTACTGCTCCCACTGGAAGGCTATTCCAGGTATCTACTACCCTTTCTATGTCACTGTTACTGCTCCCACTGGAAGGCTATTCCAGGTATCTACTACCCTTTCTATATCACTGTTACTGCTCCCACTGGAAGGCTATCCCAGGTATCTACTATCCTTTCTATATCACTGTTACTGCTCCCACTGGAAGGCTATTCCAGGTATCTACTACCCTTTCTATATCACTGTTACTGCTCCCACTGGAAGGCTATTCCAGGTATCTACTACCCTTTCTATATCACTGTTACTGCTCCCACTGGAAGGCTATTCCAGGTATCTACTACCCTTTCTTTATCACTGTTACTGCTTCCACTGGAAGGCTATTCCAGGTATCTACTACCCTTTCTATATCGCTGTTACTGCTCACTGGAAGGCTATTCCAGGTATCTACTACCCTTTCTATATCACTGTTACTGCTCCCACTGGAAGGCTATTCCAGGTTTCTACTACTCTTTCTATATCACTGTTACTGCTCCCACTGGAAGGCTATTCCAGGTATCTACTACCCTTTCTATATCATTGTTACTGCTCCCACTGGAAGGCTATTCCATGTATCTACTACCCTTTCTATATCACTGTTACTACTCCCACTGGAAGGCTATTTCAGGTATCTACTACCCTTTCTATATCACTGTTACTGCTCCCACTGGAAGGCTATTTCAGGTATCTACTACCCTTCTATATCACTGTTACCGCTCCCACTGGAAGGCTATTCCAGGTATCTACTACCCTTTCTATATCACTGTTACCGCTCCCACTGGGAGGCTATTCCAGGTATCTACTACCCTTTCTATTTCACTGTTACTGCTCCCACTGGAAGGCTATTCCAGGTATCTACTACCCTTTCTATATCACTGTTACTGCTCCCACTGGAAGGCTATTCATGGTATCTACTACCCTTTCTATATCACTGTTACTGCTCCCACTGGAAGGCTATTCCAGGTGTCTACTACCCTTTCTATATAACTGTTACTGCTTCCACTGGAAGGCTATTCCAGGTATCTACTACCCTTTCTATATCATTGTAACTGCTCCCACTGGAAGGCTATTCCAGGTATCTACTACCCTTTCTATATCACTATTGGCCTTTACCCCTCCCACTGGAAGGCTATTCCAGGTATTTACTACCTTTTCTGTAAAGGATTTTCTCTGAATACCCTCAGTCTTTTTTCACACATCACATTGTAATTCTTTATAATCCAGCCCCAGCTCAGTGGGATATTAGTACATATGGAGAGGGAGTGTTTGACCTTTATAGAAGCAGCATTATGTTAGTAAATCTTGCTAACACTACATATGTGGCTGCATAGACCTCGTCTGACAAACGTCGTGTGACCTTTAGTAGCGGGGATGGGATTTACCCAACATCTTCTTAGAATAAAGTCTCACGTCTCAGTGGAATATTTTAATAGATAATTATTTTTTGCCACGTCTCATTCCCTAATGGCAGATCTCTAATCATTTATTTAGCAATCTCGGTAGGAAACTTCCTGACATTTCTTTTCCGCTCTCAAAGCAGCGATGGAATGATGTGACTCCTTATAGCAAAACTGGATTCTGTGTAATCGAAATCCATTCAAATGTGTGCAATTCATTACTTTCAGAAGATATTGAGTCATCTGTTATAAGCTACAATTATAAAATGCTAAATACATTAAAATGAATAATTATAATAAATAATAATAATAATTAAAACCTGTTGCAAGCCGTGATTATAAAATAATAAATAAATTAAAATGAGTAATTATAATAAATATTAAATATTATTAAAATCTGTTGCAAGCCGTGATTATAAAATAATAAATAAATTAAAATGAATAATTATAATAAATAATAATAATACTAATAATAATTAAAACCTGTTGCAAGACGTAATTATAAAATAATAAATAATTTAAAATGAATAATAATAATAAATTATAATAATAATTAAAACCTGCTACAAGCCGTGATTATAAATTAATAAATTAAAATAAATAATGATTAACCTTATATTTATTATTATTTGCAATTATATAGTGCTAACAATTTAGATAATATAATGTAGATGATATTTATCATATTTACTGCTTTTTTCATGTTTATAAAGTGCAAAATTAGAAATACTGTGACAAAAAGGAATCATTGGATGAAACATAAACTGGTCATTCAAATTGTGTGTGGGGTGGGGGGGGAGGGAATGGACTCGGAAGGTGGAGGGATTGTACGAAATAGGAGATTCAGTCCATTACACCTGGAGTGCGAATAGATTTCTGTTATGTGTGAGAAGGTATGTATAGTGCTTCCATGCTCTCTGGGGCAGTATAGTTACAGTTTCAGGTTACCTTTAAAGCTGGGGTTCCCAATTAATTTTTCCCGTGGAACCTTTTGACATAGTGTATCAACATAGTGGAGCCTCTAATACAATGTGACTAGTTTACTAGAATTGCACTAACTGATACAATGTGACTAGTTAGTTTACAATGTACTATACTATTACTATAACCCATTCACTGATACAATGTAACTAGTTAACAATAATAAAATAACTAAATACAATGTAACTAGTTTACTATAATTGCACTAACTGATACAATGTGACTAGTTTACTATACTCCAACAACTGATAAAATGTGACTAGTTACCAATAATACAATAACTGATACATTGTAACTAATTTACTTTAATTGCACTAACTGATACAATGTAACTAGTTAACACTTATACAATAACTGATGCAGTGTAACTAGTTTACTAAATCCAATCACTGAGACAATGTAGTTAGTTTATTACTGTGATGAACCAATACTTCATATAGTACGACTGTTCACAATCTCCCGAATGCCTGTAAGGTAGTGTGAATTATAACCCGTTCGTACAGTACGTTCATTCGTACTTTCCCGAAATCCAAGCAGGTCGTGAGAAATCAAGCACTTCATCGTTCGCATACTCAAACATCAGTCGAGACTTGATGAAGGGTACAACAGGAATGCAGCTATAGTAACAATGTTACTAGGTTGCTAACTTGCAGTGTTGCTATGTAACCATTTTATTATATCACAATGTTGCTAGGTTACTAACTTGCAGTGTTGCTATGTAACCGTTTTATTATATCACAATGTTACTAGGTTACTAACTTGCAGTGTTGCTATGTAACTGTTTTTGTATATCACAATGTTACTAGGTTACTAACTTGCAGTGTTGCTATGTAACCATTTCATTATATCACAATGTTACTAGGTTACTAACTTGCAGTGTTGTTATGTAACCGTTTTGTTATATCACAATGTTACTAGGTTACTAACTTGCAGTGTTGTTATGTAACCGTTTTGTTATATCACAATGTTACTAGGTTACTAATTTGCAGTGTTGTTATGTAACCGTTTTATTATATCACAATGTTACTAGGTTACTAACTTGCAGTGTTGTTATGTAACCGTTTTGTTATATCACAATGTTACTAGGTTACTAACTTGCAGTGTTGCTATGTAACCATTTTATTATAGAACAATGTTGCTAGGTTACTAACTTGCAGGGTTGCTATGTAACCGTTTTATTATATCACAATGTTACTAGGTTACTAACTTGCAGTGTTGCTATGTAACCATTTTATGACATCAAAATGTTGCTAGGTTACTAACTTGCAGTGTTGCTATGTAACCATTTTATTAAATCACTGTTACTAGGTTTCTAACTTGCAGTGTTGCTATGTAACCATTTCATTATATCACAATGTTACTGGGTTACTAACTTGCAGTGTTGCTATGTAACCATTTTATTATATCACAATGTTGCCAGGTTACTAACTTGCAGTGTTGCTATGTAACCGTGTTATTATATCACAATGTTGCCAGGTTACTAACTTGCAGTGTTGCTATGTGACCGTGTTATTATATCACAATGTTGACAGGTTACTAACTTGCAGTGTTGCTATGTAACCGTGTTATTATATCACAATGTTACTAGGTTACTAAGTTGCATTGTTGCTATGTAACCGTTTTTTTATATCACAATGTTACTAGGTTACTAACTTGCAGTGTTGCTATGTAACCGTTTTATTATAGCACAATGTTACTAGGTTACTAACTTGCAGTGTTGCTATGTAACCATTTTATTATATCACAATGTTACTAGGTTTCTAACTTGCAGTGTTGCTATGTAACCATTTTATTATAGAACAATGTTACTAGGTTACTAACTTGCAGTGTTGCTATGTAACCGTTTTATTATATCACAATGTTACTAGGTTTCTAACTTGCAGTGTTGCAATGTAACCGTTTTGTTACATCAAAATGTTACTAGGTTACTAACTTGCAGTGTTGCTATGTAACCATTTTGTTATATCACAATGTTACTAGGTTACTAACTTGCAGTGTTGCTATGTAACCATTCTATTATAGAACAATGTTGCTAGGTTACTAACTTGCAGTGTTGCTATGTAATCCATTTTATTATAGAACAATGTTGCTAGGTTACTAACTTGCAGTATTGCTATGTAATCGTTTTATTATATCACAATGTTACTAGGTTACTAACTTGCAGTGTTGCTATGTAACCATTTTATGACATCAAAATGTTGCTAGGTTACTAACTTGCAGTGTTGCTATGTAACCATTTTATTAAATCACTATGTTGCTAGGTTACTAACTTGCAGTGTTGCTATGTAACTGTTTTATTATATCACAATGTTACTAGGTTTCTAACTTGCAGTGTTGCTATGTAACCGTTTTGTTACATCACAATGTTACTAGGTTTCTAACTAGCAGTGTTTCTATGTAACCGTTTTATTATATCACAATGTTACTAGGTTACTTACTTGCAGTGTTGCTATGTAACCGTTTTATTATATCACAATGTTACTAGGTTACTAACTTGCAGTGTTGTTATGTAACCGTTTTATTATATCACAATGTTACTAGGTTACTAACTTGCAGTGTTGTTATGTAACCGTTTTGTTATATCACAATGTTACTAGGTTACTAACTTGCAGTGTTGCTATGTAACCATTTTATTATATCACAATGTTGCCAGGTTACTAACTTGCAGTGTTGCTATGTGACCGTGTTATTATATCACAATGTTGACAGGTTACTAACTTGCAGTGTTGCTATGTAACCGTGTTATTATATCACAATGTTACTAGGTTACTAAGTTACATTGTTGCTATGTAACCGTTTTTTTATATCACAATGTTACTAGGTTACTAACTTGCAGTGTTGCTATGTAACCATTTTATTATAGCACAATGTCGCTAGGTTACTAACTTGCAGTGTTGCTATGTAACCATTTTATTATATCACAATGTTACTAGGTTTCTAACTTGCAGTGTTGCTATGTAACCATTTTATTATAGAACAATGTTGCTAAGTTACTAACTTGCAGTGTTGCTATGTAACCGTTTTATTATATCACAATGTTACTAGGTTACTAACTTGCAGTGTTGCTATGTAACCATTTTATGACATCAAAATGTTGCTAGGTTACTAACTTGCAGTGTTGCTATGTAACCATTTTATTAAATCACTATGTTACTAGGTTTCTAACTTGCAGTGTTGCTATGTAACCGTTTTGTTACATCACAATGTTACTAGGTTACTAACTTGCAGTGTTGCTATGTAACCGTTTTGTTATATCACAATGTTACTAGGTTACTAACTTGCAGTGTTGCTATGTAACCATTTTATTATAGAACAATGCTGCTAGGTTACTAACTTGCAGTGTTGCTATGTAATCGTTTTATTATATCACAATGTTACTAGGTTACTAACTTGCAGTGTTGCTATGTAACCATTTTATGACATCAAAATGTTGCTAGAGCCACTAACTTGCAGTAAGCTGCTAAGCAAAACTACATTTTATTAAATCACTATGTTGCTAGGTTACTAACTTGCAGTGTTGCTATGTAACTGTTTTATTATATCACAATGTTACTAGGTTTCTAACTTGCAGTGTTGCTATGTAACCATTTTATTATATCACCATGTTACTAGGTTACTAACTTGCAGCGTTGCTATGTAACCGTTTTGTTACATCACAATGTTACTAAGTTTCTAACTAGCAGTGTTTCTATGTAACCGTTTTATTAGATCACAATGTTACTAGGTTACTAACTTGCAGTGTTGTGATGTAACCGTTTTATTATATCACAATGTTACTAGGTTACTAACTTGCAGTGTTGTTATGTAACCGTTTTGTTATATCACAATGTTACTAGGTTACTAACTTACAGTGTTGCTATGTAACCATTTTATGACATCAAAATGTTGCTAGGTTACTAACTTGCAGTGTTGCTATGTAACCATTTTATTAAATCACTATGTTA